>JANAVB010009200.1:15159398-15624398 GCA_029216955.1 Iris pallida
TGCGGGTCGTGACATGTAGTGCTGAACTTAAGTTGATTCCCAAGCTCCTCCGTGGACCCATCCAGAAACGAGAGGAGAAACGACTATCCCTGTCTGAGATAATTATAACTGGTACTCTGTGTATCCTCAAGATCTGTCTTATGTATAGCTCTGCTAACTTCTCTATGAATAGGCCCACTTTGAATGAGATAAAGTGTGTTTACTTAATATGTTTGTCTACTATCACCCATATAGCATCTTTTTCACCGGGTGATCATGGCAATCCAGAGATAAAACCTATGGTAACATGCTTCCACTTCTAATTGAGAATAGGCAAAGGCTATAATAATCCTTCTTTTTTCTGGCGTTCTGCCTTCACCTGCTGGAAACCAAACATCTTGAGACAAATATTGCCACTTCCCTCTTCATCTCATACCACCATACATGCTCTGTTAGGTCCTTGTACATCTTGGTAGCTCCTGGGTTCAAAGAATATTGGACTAATAAGCCTTCTACAATATCTTCTTTCAAACTACTACTAGGCACACAAAGTCTAGTGTTATGCCTCAATGTCCCATCCTTTGCAATAACAAAGTCCTCCAATAATCATGTCTTTACTTCGGCACGGATGCTGGAGAGACTCTCATCTTGAAAATGAGTCTCTCTAATTTTATCCATAAGATTGGACTGAATCCGTAGATTCATCAACTGTGCCTCAAATCTAGGGACGATAATTTCTATCCTAAACTCTTCAAATCCTTTAATAAGTGTCTATAATTGTCAAAAACATCGCCATCGGGTATTGACTGAGTGCATCAGCTACTACATTGGCCTTCTCTGGATGATACTGTAAAGTGATATCAAAATCCCTTATCAGCTCTAGCTACCTTCTCTATCTCAAATTCATCTCCTTTTGTGTGAAGACATACTTCAAGCTTTTATGACTTATAAATACCTCTACTCTCTCTCTCTCTCTCTCTCCATGAAGATAGTACTTCCAAAGCTCTAGAGCATAAATGACTACTGCTAGCTCCAAGTCATGGGTAAGGTAATTCTTCTCATGAGGTCTGAGCTTTTTAGAAGCATAAGCTATAACTCTCTTGTTCTGTTCTAGCACACACACCATGCCTTTCCCTAATGCATCATAATAGGTGATAAAACCTCCTTATCTAGAAGGTATAGCCAAAATTGGTGCTGAAGTCAGTCTTTTCTTCAATTAATTCTTTGAACCCTGACACTCTTCCATCCACATAAATTCTTTGTTTTTTCTGGTGTGTTTCGTCAATAGCTCTACAATTTGGGGAAAATCTTGTACAAATTTTCTATAGTGGCCTGTTAATCCCAAGAAACTCATGACTTTTGCTATTGAGTCGGGTATAGTCCAAGTTTCCACTACTACAATCTTCTTTAGTTCCACTATGATACCATCTCTTGTCACACATGTCCCAGATATTCTACCTTATTCAAGAAAAATTCACACTTAGAAAGCTTTCCATACAACTTTTCCATCCTTAATATCTCCAGGACTAATCTAAGGTGTTCCTCATTCTCTTAAGGAGTCTTCTATTATATCATAATGGTATTAATAAAGACCACTATGAACTGGTCTAAATATAGGTGAAAGACCTTGTCCATAAGGTTCATAAAAACTACAGGAGCGTTGGTGAGTCCAAAAGGCATCACCAAGAATTCATACTGCCCATACCGGGTGTTGAAAGCTGTCTTGGGGATATCTTCCTTCCAAACATTCACCTGATGGTATCCCGATATGAGATCAATTTTAGAGAACACCCTAGTTCCTCTCAACTGATCAAATAGATTGTCTATCCGAGGCATTGGATATTTATTCTTGATGGTAAAATTATTTAAGGCTCTAAAGTCGATGCACATCCTGACGGTCCCATCTTTCTTGGGCACAAATAGAATCGATGCTTCCCAAGATGAGGTACTCGATCTGATGAAGCCTTTCCCTTCCAACTCATTGATCTGCTCTTTCATCTCCTTCAACTCTTTGGGGTTAATCCTACAGCAATTTTGTGATACAAGAGAAGCTTTTGAGACTAAATAAATGGTAAATATAATGTCCCTATCCGGTGGTAATCATATTAACTAATCGAAAAAAACATCTAGAAACTATCCTATAATAGGGTGGGGTAACTCTTTCTACTCTACTGTACTTCCATGGTTGATACCATCTACTCTGGTCTTGGCATCCCTTGTGATCTCAATCTTTGGTCCTCCCCGTAGGCTAAACGTCATGCATCCTTTGTGATAGTCAATAATTGTATAATTTTTGCTCAACCAGTCCATCCCGAGGACCAGATCAAACCCCAAAGTGGTACCACGAGCAACTTTACTTTAAAATTATTGTCTGCTATAGTAATGGGACAGTTACTATAGACACTACAAACTGGTATCATCCTACCTTCGGTCATAATTCTGCAAGCCCTCTTAGTCATGCCAGCTACTATATGACATTTGACCATAAACTTCAAGGATAAAAGAGCTATAGAATACTCTACAATAAAATAGTGCAGTAACAGGAAAAGAGTAGATCATAATAAAACCTGTAACAACATCTGCAATCGGATCTGCAATGGCCATAGCGAAAGCCTTCCCCTGTGGTTGATCACCCCTGCTGCTGGTATTGTACAAAAAGCTACTGTTGAGTCGGAAGAGGTAGGACCCTCGGTAGTGGTCCTAGTTCTATTGTTGCTGAGCCCTTCTGAGGTGGTGCTAGACCTGCTGGAGGACGGAGAAAAGCTGTTGTACACTCCTTGCTTGGTGATCAACTACTCCATAAATCAAACAATATACTAAGTACCTACGGCAGACCTTCCAGGTGTGCCGATTATTTTGACAATACTCGCAAGTAGGAGTCGGTATGCCTGTCTTCGCTGAACTTAGGATCTTTGAGGAAGCTGTTGTCACGCCTCGATCCCGCTAGGGTCGTCCATCTTGCCTGGATCCCTGCGAGATCTATCGTCCTCGCTAAGGCGTGATGCCGTGCAAGCCTAAGTTGCCCTTGCACAAGGCCATGTACCTGCACAAAATAACTAGTCAAGCAAAAACACACGCACGTACCCATTAGTTAAGCAAAAATACATGCACGCACCCATTCATTACAGAAAACCAAATATTGGACACAGAGATTTGAAATGGAAATGCTTCTTTTATTGATAACTTGATAGGAATACAAGTAAAAAGCTTTACAAACTCAGAGTGCCTTATATTGGCTACATGATTCTCTTTGAAACTCTCTTTTTTAAAATAGCCGCAATGCCCATACATCATATCCCTTATTACAAGCTAGAATTAAAAGACACCTTCAAAGGAAATGAAAACTTGAAACTTGACTGGAATTGAAAGGAAGCTTCGAGGCAGTCCGCAGCTCTACTGGGCTAGACGAGCTTTAGTGCCTCATTTGAAATTCCTCTGTCTCCTTTGCTTTCTAAAAAGGATGCCCACAACGTGGGTCAGCACACATCATGTATTGGCGAGCAGCTCTTCGCCGAAACTCACAAATATCTGTACTGATTCAATATGTGAAGCTACATATTTACTAGTGATCTTTCTACTTGTCTAGGTTCTTTTTAACAATTCATGAGAAACAATGACAGTAGAATAATTCATAACCAACTTACTCATCGCCAACAGTCATCCCTGCACAAAACAGGTTAGCACAATTTGCATATGAATATAAGAAGCATACTTTACCATCATCGCTCATTGTTAGATTTTACATTAAGGATTGATCACATGCATGTCCTAACTACATGGTGGTCCATGGGCCCGTCCCCCATGATTAGCCGCTGTGACTCAATGGTTCAGCTCGTCGTTAAGGACACAATATTCCCGTGGTGTAGCATTTATCCCGGGGTGCTATTACAACCTCTCCTAGCCCGATCGATCCCGGGTGCCCCCAGTATCGTCGAGAGACTATTACCAGTTAACAAGTTATCCGAGACCAATGCATAACTTGTTCTTTCTATCAGATAAAACTTAGCAGTGCAACAGATAGCGACCAGTTCATAACTAGCCTTAATCGTTCGGTCATTCATTTGCATTCAGTTCTCGTTCGGTCATTCGATAACATTCAATAGCATTTCATTTCTTTGCAGTCATTTGTTAGCATTCATTGTTATTCTTATCTTTTGTTTTTTTGGTATCGTTGATCAGAGGGACGCAACAAAAGAGTGGACTAGAGATCATTTTTATTAGGCGTACAGATCAATGTTTGTTCGGTTGAAGCAACTCACCGAGATGAATCTTAATCGAAAGAATGAGGGACTTCAAGCGCCGTTCAGTTCACGCATCCTACATTGGCACCAACAGTTGATTAGCATACTTCGTCTCTTTCTCTCAAGATTCAGAATGAATAAGAAATGCGATGAAAGCGAACAATGAAAACCAATCATCGAAAACCAACACAAAAATGCATTCATCAAAACCAAGCAGCGAAAGAAAACATCCAACAAAACTCTTAGATTCATTTCAATAGGAGCCAATCTATCAATTGGAAAGGTTCATTGCATTTCATCCGTGATCATTCAATACCGGCAAAGGTTTCCCCAAACACTCAGTTCAAGACTGAGTCATTAAGCCGTAGGTATTACATAGTGGACCGCGAGGAGCGGGGCACTACATAAAAAACCCACTGAGAAAAATTTTGGTCCTCAAAACTTAAGAAACAAACTCACCTCCACAATTGTTGCATTCTGGATCAAGCAACGTGGAGAGATTATAGACGCGCGCTGTCGCGGTGTTGGCATTTCACAACTGTTGATTGTGTGGATAGTCTCTAAGCGACGGTGGACCTGGCAGATGCCCACGCTCTTCAGTGTCATTACGATTTTGAGCCGTTCTATTCTTTTTCGGGCAATTTCTAACTGAGTGGCCCTGTTGGCCACAGGCCACAACAAAAACAAGCATTATTAGCGGCACGACAGTCCTCCTTGATGTGCCCACTCTTGCCACAGTAACTGCAACTCTGACCATTCACATAGCGACAGTCTTCTTTAACATGCCATCGTCGACCGCAGAAGCCGCATACAGGCTTGTTGTTCTGTTCCCCGTCAGTCTTTTTCTCTCCGTCATGATATCTCTTGGCAGATTGATTTCGACTGTACTGCACTTTATTGGACGTCTTCTTCAGGCAGAACTGTTCCACCTGTAGCGCCGCCTCAAAGGCCTGAGAATATGACCCATATTCTCGATTCAGCACACTCAACTGGATGTCGTCAGTCAGACCTCCAACGAATCGATTTATGCGAGTCTGCTCGGTAGGAAACATAATGGCAGCAAAATTTGCTAACTTGGCAAATTCAGACTCATAGTCCTCTACGGACATATCCCCCTGTTTAAGTGTGATGAAGTCATCCTCCATCTTCTTGCTCATGGCTGGAGGCAGATATTGATCCAGAAATGCCTTCTTCAACGAAGCCCATGAGATCTTCCCATTTCTAGCCGTTGCGAGCAGCGCCGGCTTCTTCGTCTTCCACCAATCCTTTGTCCGCAGCCGTAGGAGCAGAATGACACAATCTACCTTCTTGCTACTTGGAACTCCTACGAACGTGAAAAGACTCTCCATTTTATCAATCCAGTCCATTACCTTGTCGAGTGACGTCCTGCCTTCAAATTCTGGAGGTTTTGCGTCTAAGAAGTCCTTTGTCCTAAAGGAATTGTGCCTTTGCGCTGGCTGGGGTTCGTCACCTTCCACGGGCTCAATCTTGGACGTTCCCGTTGGTTTGGACGCTGCGGCGGTATCCCGATTTGTCGCAAACGCCATGACAATTTGAGTCAAGGACTCCAACTGTTTCTGCTGGGCCTCTATTTGGGCCTGTTGTATTTGATTGCGTTCCTCACTGTCCTGCCTTTGTAGTTCCAACAATGTCATGATCCGTTCTATCAGATCTGTCGTGGAAACGGGTCGAGGAGGGGCCATTTTTTTACAAAAGAGTATACCTTATGTCAGTCTCATAAAATATTATGGACTTATTGTATGGGGCATTGGTTTTCATAACTCAAAATCGGGACTCTTTTGAAAGCCATCAAAATATTTTATATACTTTTTCGAAAAGGATATTTGCAAGAGGCCAAGGACGTAAAGCCGTGCTCTGATACTACTTTGTCACACCCCGATCCCGCTAGGGTCGTCCGTCTTGCCTGGATCCCTGCGGGATCGATCGTCCTGCTAAGGCGTGATGTCGTGCAAGCCTAATTTGTGCTTGGACAAGGCCACGTACCTGCACAAAACAACTAGTCAAGAAAAAACACACGCACACACCTATTAGTTAAGCAAAAACACATGCACGCACCCATTCATTACAGAAAACCAAATAATGGACACAGAGATTTGAAATAGAAATGCTTCTTTTATTGATAACTTGACAGGAATACAAGGACAAAGCTTTGCAACTCAGAGTACCTTACATTGGCTACATGATTCTCTTTGAAACTCTCTTTTTGAAAATAGCCGCAATGCCCATACATCATATCCCTTATTACAAGCTGGAATTAAAAGACATCTTCAAAGGAAATGAAAACTTGAAACTTGACTGGAATTGAAAGGAAGCTTCGAGGCAGTCCGCAGCTGTACTGGGCTAGATGAGCTTTAGTGCCTCACTTGAAATCCCTCTGTCTCCTTTGCTTTCTGAAAAGGATGCCCACAACGTGGGTCAGCACACATCATGTACTGGCGAGCGGCTCTTCGTCGAAACTCACAAATATCTGCACCGATTCAATATGTGAAGCTACATATTTACTAGTGATCTTTCTACTTGTCTAGGATCTTTTTAACAATTCATGAGAAACAATGATAGTAAAATAATTCATAACCAACTTACTCATCGCCGACAGTCATCCCTGTACAAAATAGGTTAGCACAATTTGTATATGAATATAAGAAGCATACTTTACCATCATCGCTCATTGTTAGATTTTGCATTAAGGATTGATCACATGCATGTCCTAACTACATGGTGGTCCATGGGCCGTGTCACGACCCACACCCGCTGTGATGGTACGAGCACGTAACAACGCCTAGCCTGCGCCGCAATGTCGACGGTAGAACGCTGTCCTAGGTCAAACATCTAACAATATAACGGTAATAAACAGTTATACTCCCCGAATAGGGGTGACATACAGAATATATCTCAATCACGACTATGGTAGAACATGATAAAGATAGATAGATAAATATCCAGAATAAAAACACAAGGATACAATCTAGAATTCTAAGTGTCTAAAATAAATAAATATCCCAAATATCTCAGAATCTATATACATTGATCCAGAAAAGTAAAGACATCCTAGTCTAAGGAGTGTCATCCACTGCTAGTAGGTCCATGTCACTAGTGATGTCTAATGCTGCACCAAGAGGGGTAGACACCAGAGCCTCATCATTCACTGTAAAATTTTCAACAGGTCCAGGCAGGACTGGAGCGAGTACAGTACATCTCAACAAAATTATAACAGGTTAGAAAATATAAACATGCTAGAAAGTAAGATACAGGATCTGAAGAAATAATATGATAAAAAAGGAAGACTGTAAATAAATAGCTACAGTATATAGAGAACTAAAAGTGCTAGTGATTCAGAGCACAAGATGGTTATATAAATAGCACGATGTTGTACACGAGTAATCTACAGAGGTTTGTACACGAGTAATCTACTGGATTGAATACATAACCACTTCTACTCCCCCGTCCCAATCAATACACAAGGATCTAGCTAAGTTATGTTATTGTACATGAAGGTCATGTGAATACATGATTATACATGATTCACACGTTTCATACACGAATGTCACAAATACAAGGAGTACACGATGTTCACGATAAAGTACACGAACACGAATACCCGATGTATCCGCTAAGGGGGATAACATCGCACAACCAGATCCATATAGTACTAATCCGTGTTTCCAACGTGTCAGCATCATGTAAAGTAACCTAAAGCAAGAATATAATCCTAAATAAGATATGAAATGATCAGAGAATGTACTCGCCTGTATTCTGAGAATCTGGAGAATATATACTGTCCGAAGAGTGGTGTCTGGCTCCTATTAGAACAGCACAAGTCACAACAAGTCCAGAATGGTAATAAGATGTACTACAATGCATTCTACATGAATCTAGGTCAACGTCAACTCTTGGTCAACTCTGGTCAACCCTAGAAGTCAAACTAGGTCAACCAAGACAAACCTAAGTCGAACAAGTCTATACTAGTCTAACTAGTCTATTCTAGGTATAACAAGACTAAACAAGTCTAATATAGACTCACTAGTCAAGCAGACACAACCATAGGACATTGGCTATACCATGTCTATGAACCAACCATATTCACATAACACATAACAATACCTATATCTAAAATACAATAAACATATCACTATATTAATATAATCTATTAAGAATACACATAACATGTAGGCTGCCTATATGTATTCTACACATACAAATATATCTAATATATATATATATATATACACACCCACAATATATAGGATACATATATTTACCTACATCTCATACATATATATATACATGGAGAATATGAAGGGATGTGGTGGTGGTATGTGTGAAAATACAAGAGTGTGTGTGTGTATTAGTGAGAGTGAGAGTGTGTGGGTGAGTAGATACAAGAATGTGTGTGTAGTGAGACATGGCAGTGGTGGGTGTGTGTGTGTCTCATGAATGTGATACATGTGAAAATAGTGGAATGCATTAGGAAAAATCAATGAGGAAACATGTGTGTATATCCTGGAACAGTGAGGTGATTCATGGTATAACTGGAAAACAGTAAATGGTAAAACCTTGTGTGTGTACAGAAAAATGTGGCATGGCATATCAGTAGACAGTGCTAACTAACCAAGAATCTGGAAATATAGTATTTCAGTTTACAGGAGACATTAAATCAAAACATTCCTGAAGGTTCAGTTCTCATTAAGAAACTATTCTCAGATTATATAGGGAAACCAGTTCCTAGCTAACTGTGTACAATGCTAATAGGAAAACAGGGAAGAATCATTTCAGTTATCAGTAAAAAAATGAACAATCTCAGGTTTGGGATCATAACTCAGGAAAATAGGAATTCAGTTGACAGGATATCAACTTAGTTTAAAGAGGAAAGGAAATCAATTTCCAGTTTTGACAGTTAAAATCGAGCATAACCTAGTTGATGCACATTAAAACTCGACTGAAACCCAATCCCATTACATAACAAGATCCTATCTAAACCGAGCATAACATGATTCAAACCTTTATTTTAAAACAGTTAAAGAAAAAGAAAGAACTAATAATCACATAAGGAAAGGAAATCAATTTCAGTTAAATAACAAAACCAATCTATTTCAGTTTAGCATTTAGAGACTACATTCCCTGTTAAATTTAAGGAAATAGGAAATTAGCTAAGCCTATTTAGTTTAAAATTGAATCAATCATTCATTTCAATCTCAATTGAATTAAAGAAGGAAGGGACACTAAATTCTCAGGTTTTAGAAAACCATTCTCAGTTTAACAGTGAACATAGTATTCCTAGGAAAAACAGGGAACACATTGAATACATTTGTGTAGCAGTGACCTATGTACCATGTTAGTGATATAAGAATGAGTATTTCTCAGGAAATAGGAAAATCAATTACAGTCCATAGGCCAACTGAACTCAATCAAACCAACACCATATCAGCTTTTTCATTTGAAACTCAACCAAAAGTTCAAAACCCCATTCTCCTATCAATAGCCACATTCGAATGTAAATACTGATCTAACATGAACAACCAATCATGTGGGGATCATAATTCAGTGAAGAACAAAATTAAACAGGGATTTAATAGTTAGGACTATACTGAAAATGCAAGTATCAGAAATGGTATCAGCCGAATGGCTTTAATCCCCTATTCGAATCACATTCACAACAAATACCCAAACTAATCATGCAACTCAATCTAACAGAGATTATACATTATATTAGGACCTATTTAACAATTTAAAACCACTAATTAAATATTTAAAACCGAAAGAAAACAAGAACACAAATAGTGCATAGCTCAACATACTGCACACGCACAGTGCACGTACGAATCCGTGTCCGACACGACACGATAGTTCGTGAAACCCTAGGAACCTCGTGTCAGTCATGAGTACGACAAGGGTGTCAAATTTCATGAGCCAAAGTATCGTGTACACAGCGCAGTCGCACCCGAGCAGCAGGACAAGCAACCTGCCCGCGAGCGTGCACGTACAACCGCGTGTCCACGTGTCTGTGGCGACTCGACAAGACACCAAAACATGCTCAGTACACAGAAATCTCATAAGCGAGATCAAAACCTAATTTTTTATTCAATTACAATTCAGAAATTCAACCGAAATGCCCTTTGGGGTATTTCACCAAACACCTATACACATAGGCTGATACGTGTCTGATACGGACAAGTATCGAACTCGAATTCTAAGGTTAGCTACACCTACAGCTAGGGTAGGCCTAGGGCATCCTAGATATGCAAATAAACATCAATCACATGGAGTAGATTTGAATTTACCTATTGATGTGCAAAGGCTCAAAAATCCCCAAATGAAAGTGGTTCCTCAAGCCACCAAACTCCTTCAAATTGAATCTTCCCTGAAATTACTCAATACCAACAGCAAGTAGACTAATTTTAGAACCTAAGGCAATTGATTTAGGGGGAAAATGAATTGAAATAGAATTTCTATGGATTAAAGAAGATGGAGACTCACCTCTACTCAAACTTGAAAAAATAATTCTAAGGGAGGCTAGCCCTAATTCCTATGAGCATTAAATAGAGGGGGGGACCAGGTGGCCGGCCATGGGCTGGATTGGGCTAGGGTAGGTTGCACTAGTGCTGGGTTGGGCTTTCAAGGCTAAGTCACAAGTCATGACTTGTGAAACCACAAGCCATTCCCTAATCAAATTAAATCCTAATCTCTCCAAATAAGTTCTAATGAGTTAAATGCCACTAACTTAGGTCAAGCTAGGGTTCCAAATCCTAACCAATTAGTCATGACCTAGGTTAGCTTCTAGGACAGTCTCCAAGTCAACACTAGTCAAAGTCAAAACTAGCACCAAATCAAATATACCAAAAATTACTTAAAAATTCTAATAAATATAATTAATACTAATAATTCCAAATTAATTCCAAAATTTTAAAATGACCAAAATACCCTAATTTGGAAAATTGGGTGTTACAATCCTACCCACCTTAGAAAAATTTCGTCCTCGAAATTAAGATGATCGTACCCCTTCTAGGTCAAACCCAAACAATCAAGGTCAAAAGAGAACTTATCTAAATCATGCAATTGGAAGGATAACATATAGGATTTTGGTAAGTGGTATCAGTTTGAGGTCTCATCTCGCCATTCTAGTCATATTGGATCAAGAGCAATCATAAGGTATCAAAACATACAATAATATGGTAGGGTGCAGCAATTATCAAAGATTGGCAAAGATATAGGTCAAGGACTCACCTCCAACTAGGTCTGGTGGCTGGAACTCCCTTCCAAAGGCAGAGTCTTGGCTGGGATAAGTGCCGCAGGACAGTCTCGCAGCCTGTGTGCAGCCGACCCACATAACAGGCACACCCCTCTTCTCTTCCTACAGTAGTCCCATACATGTCCAGGCTTCTTACAGAAGGTGCAGGTAGGCACTCTCTCAGCTGGCCTCTGCTGAACAAGAGTCTGGACTGGGTAGGCTGGCCTAGGCTGATAGTCTGGGTGCTCATGGGGCTCTAGGTATACACTGCTCCTCGGCCTCTTAGAACTAGGCTCTCCCCCTAAATGTACCAAATCCCACAACAGTTGGATCCCGCGGCCCTGCTCCTTCAGGATCTCAGCCTGAACTCTCTGTATCTCCAACACATCCCGGAGAAGTCTGGATATCTGAGCTCCATCAGGAAACAAACATGCTGAGGGTATGGTATGGGGTACTGCTCCTGGAGGCAGAGGAGGAGGCAGAGGAGGAGGCAGGGAAGGACTCTTGGTCTCATATGAGACTACAGCTCTCTCCTGAATAACAGGTGGTGGAGAGAAACTCTATGGTGAGGATGCTAACACCTCCTCGATGGCGGGAGGTGCCACAACCCTTGGGTCAGCCTGAGGGGTCACTATCTCCTGAGTAATAGGAGGTGGAAGCACACTATCAGTAGCTGCAGTTGCTCTCAGGCGACAGGCTCGGGTCATGGGTGCCATACTGGAAAGGATAAAAATACAACAATCATTAAGGCTGTACAGCAATCTACCATCCTATCTGAAAACTGGTAATTATCAACAACAAAATAAAATATAAAGGGGTACTAAAAAAATCAAAATCAAAAGTTTAAGGAACGAAAGTCAATAACATTGAAATCCAATCACGATATATGTATAGAGAGTGTGTTAGAGAGGGAAAAGATAGCATCATGTAAGTGTTTTGTGGTTTGCGTGTGTGAAATATACATGAAAGTGTATAGGAGGATTGGTTTTCAACCATAGCTATCAAGTTACACTATTCATGGCATATTGGTTAAGCAGTCTACAAGGCACAAGCTATTTACTCATAACTTACCTGGCTAACCATATATATGTATATATATATGTATAGCGTGGTAGAGATTTAATTATGCATCTACATACATTATAACATGTATACAATAACTATATATATATCTATATAGCTATGTGAACATAACATAGAGATGAAGGGTTAGGTTTTCATGGCAGTTGTGAACATTAGTGTAAAGTGTCAAGTGTACATGGGTTAAAACTTGAAATAAAGGGTTCGATCTTTCAATTTAGCTCAACATTACATATTAGATCTGAAATTGAACTACACATTTGAAAGCAATGTAAAAATGTTAACATGTATTCAGTTTTTAAGATTTTGGAGAAATTCAAACATCAAAACCAACTTAATGTTCACCACAACCACAACCTAACATGTAAGAGTACGAAACCTAACATTATATACCTACACACAACAATGTATACGGCTCAAAATATTACAATTTAAAACTGCAAATTGAACTAAACACATAGAATCCAGGGTTAAAGGTTAATATGCACACAGTCTCAGATTTGACAAGTTCAACACAAACTCAACCAAACTCAACCAATTTCTTTAAAACTTGAAACCCAGTACATAACATATATGTGCAGTAATGTAAACAACTAATAACATGAAATTTATATTTTATTTATGAATTTAATCTGGAAAACAGAGAACTAGTCACTGGTACTGTACTATATTAGAAATATTGAGATTTTGAGAAATTAACATCAAACATATTAATATACATTCAGATAGGTTGGTAATCAAGTGTAGCATGCATATGTGTCAGGCAAGTATCTTTGTCCACTATATTTATATAATTTAAGATAATACAAGAAATAATGGCAAGAAGAAAATAATGATAAAATCTGTTCTGCTTATTTCTTTAAAAGAAAGAACCATTTTGAAACCAGAGTTACAATATCAAATCTAAGTTAAGGTCTAGCAAAATCATCGATTCATTGTATTAGGAAAAAAAAAATTATAGCAAGAAGTTACACTTGATTTATAATAACAGCTAAGCTACCCCTACTCATACTCCTACTCCTATGTTATTGATGCTGGAAAAACAATTTATAATAATAGAAGGGTACGATAGAGATGATATGTTTAAAAACCTTCTCAAGATACAATCTGATAATCATATGTGTCTGTCCAAAATCATGTTACTCAGAGTCCTCACCATGCCAGTAAGCAAGGCTGCGATAAACGATAGATTCCATAACTGGGGCATGCACCTCTACAATCATGTCGTCTGGAAATCTCGCTATGCCGACTAGTATAGCTGCAAGAAATTCCAAATCTCATAATCAAGATACGTACAACCGAAGTCAGGTCCTTATGTTTTCGCCACGCCAGCTAATATGGCTGCGATAAACTACAAGTTTTATAATCAAGTAGACGTTTTACCATCCATGTATTCCCGTCAATATATGTTATCAGAAAATATCGTAACTCAGGCCATAAAATTCATCTCGATAGAAAAATCAAAATCAACAACGATCCAACAAAATCAAATTCAATGATCAAGGAGTGAGAGCGAACAAAATAAGGGGAAGGATTTCAAATTGATGTTTAAATAAGATTCTTAAGGGTCGTCCCAGAAATCTCTCAAGGAATCCTTACTGTGATTGAGTACCTTCAAAATATCCTAATCCTACTGTAGGTTGTAGTGATACTCTAGTTCGAATACCACTACATAAACTCGACCTGCATGGGCCACCACTAAAAATGTGTCACGATCCGCACCCACTGTGAGGGTATGTGCACGTAATAATGCCCAGCCTACGCCGCAGTGTCGGCGGTAGAATGCTGTCCTAGGTCAAACATCTAACAATATAAAGGTAATAAACAGTTATACTCCCCGAATGGGGGTGACATACAGAATATATCTCAATCATGACTAAGGTAGAACAGGATAAAGATAGATAGATAAATATCCAGAATAAAAACACATGATTACAATCCAGAATTCTAAGTGTCTAAAATAAATACATATCCCAAATATCTCAGAATCTATATACAGTGATCCAGAAAAGTAAAGACATCCTAGTCTAAGGAGTGTCATTCACTGCTAGTAGGTCCATGTCACTAGTGATGTCTAATGCTGCACCAAGAGGGGCAGACACCAGAGCCTCATCATTCACTGTAAAAATTTTAACATGTCCAATCAGGACGGGAGCGAGTACAGTACATCTCAACAAAATCATAACAGGTTAGAAAATATAAACATGCTAGAGAGTAAGATACAGGATCTGAAGAAATAACATGATGAAAAAGGAAGACTGTAAATAAATAGCTACAGTATATAGAGAACTAACAGTGCTAGTGATTAAGAGCACAAGATGGTTATGTAAACGGTACGATGTTATACACGAGTAATCTACAGAGGTTTGTACACGAGTAATCTACTGGATTGAATACATAACCACTTCTACTCCCCCGCCCCAATCAATACACAAGGATCTAGCTAAGTTATGTTATTGTACAAGAAGGTCATGTGAATACATGATTATACACAATTCACACTTTTCGTACACGAATGTCGCAAATACAAGGAGTACACAATGTTCACGATAAAGTACACGAACACGAATACCCGATGTATCCGCTATGAAAGATAACATCGCACAACCAGATCCATATAGTACTAATCCGTGTTTCCAACGTGTCAGCATCATGTAAAGTAATCTAAAGCAGGAATATAATCCTAAACAAGATATGAAATGATCAGAGAATGTACTTGCCTGTATCCTGAGAATCTGGAGAATATATACTGTCCGAGGAGTGATGTCTGGCTCCTATTAGAACAGCACAAGTCACAACAAGTCCAAAATGGTAATAAGATGCACTACAGTGCATTCTACATGAATCTAGGTTAAAATCAACTCTTGGTCAACTCTGGTCAACCCTAGAAGTCAAACTAGGTCAACCAAGTCAAACCTAAGTCAAACAAGTCTATACTAGTCTAACTAGTCTATTCTAGGTATAACAAGACTAAACATGTCTAATCTAGACTCACTAGTCAAGCAGACACAACCATAGGCCATAGGCTATACCATGCCTATGAACCAACCATATTCACATAACACATGATAATACCTATATATAAAATACAATACACATATCACTATATTAATATAATCTATTAAGAATACATGTAACATGTAGGCTGCCTATATGTATTCTACACATACAAATATATCTAATATATATATAAGTACACCCACAATATATAGGATACATATATTTACCTACATATCATACATATATATATATATATATATATATATATATAAATATATATATATATATGGAGAATAGGAAGGGATGTGGTGGTGGTATGTGTGAAAATACAAGAGTCTGTGTGTGTATTAGTGAGAATGAGAGTGTATGGGTGAGTAGATACAAGAGTGTGTGTGTAGTGAGACATGGCAGTGTTGGGTGTGTGTGTGTCTCATGAATGTGATACATGTTAAAACAGTGGAATCCATTAGGAAAAATCAATGAGGAAACATGTGTGTATATCCTGGAACAGTGAGGTGATTCATGGTATAACTGGAAAACAGTAAATGGTAAAACCTTGTGTGTACAGGAAAATGTGGCATGGCATATCAGTAGACAATGCTAACTAACCAAGAATCTGGAAATCTAGTATTTCAGTTTACAGGAGACATTAAATCAAAACATTCCTTAAGGTTCAGTTCTCATTAAGAAACCAGTCTCAGATTATATAGGAAAACCAGTTCCTAGCTAACTGTGTAAAACGTTAATAGGAAAACAGGGAAGAATTATTTCAGTTATCAGTAAAAAGAAAGAACTATCTCAGGTTTGGGATCATAACTCAGGAAAATAGGAATTCAGTTAACAGGATATCAACTTAGTTTAAAGAGGAAAGGAAATCAATTTCCAGTTTTGACAGTTAAAATCGAGCATAACCTTGTTGATGCACATTGAAACTCGACTGAAACCCAATCCCGTTACATAACAAGATCCTATCTAAACCTAGCATAACATGATTCAAACCTTTATTTCAAAACAGTTAAAGAAAAAGAAAGAACTAATAATCACATAAGGAAAGGACATCAATTTCAGTTAAATAACAAAACCAATCTATTTCAGTTTAGCATTTAGAGACTAAATTCCCAGTTAAAGTTAAGGAAACAGGAAATTAGCTGAGCCTATTTAGTTTAAAATTGAATCAATCATTCATTTCAATCTCAGTTGAATTAAAGAAGAAAGGGACACTAAATTCTCAGGTTTTAGAAAACCATTCTCTGTTTAACAGTGAACATAGTGTTCCTAGGAAAAACAGGGAACACATTGAATACATTTGTGTAGCAGTGACCTGTGTACCATGTCAGTGATATACGAATGAGTATTTCTCAGGAAATAGGAAAATCAATTACAATCCATAGGACCGCGAGGAGCGGGGCACTACAGCTGTGTCTGTGGTGCTAAAGTTTTCGTCTAAACATTGGGGCGCTTAGTTGGCCCCTGTTGATGCCTCCTCCAGAAATGTCTCGATCCCTCTTCGGAAGAAGATCTAGGTCAACCTCAACTCTTTGAGCCATCAAGACTGTCTCAGTATAAGTACTTACACTATTCACAATGACATGAATATAAATCTGCTTAGGCAATCCCATACGGAACTGCATGGCTCGTTGCTCAGGGTCTATTACCATACTGTCGACGAATCGGCTCAACCGACTGAACTCAGCAGCGTACTTATCAACAGCGCGAGCTCCTTGCTCAAGAACCTGAAACTACCTTTCTATGGTCTCCCTAGCTACGTCGGGAAAGAATTTCTCCTTGAAAAGCTCCAAAAATATCTTCCAAGTAAGGTGCCACTACCATATTTCTATATATGGATAATTTTGTCAATTTATATTATATATATTTTGTTTATATTTATCTATTTATTATGGTGTTAGTTGTTATGGTTAGTGGGCCTGCCTATTTATTTGGCTTGTGTTAGTGGACACAATTAAACTTGACATGACACTTAGACCAACACTTTAGATTAGACTCGATTAGACTCAATTAGACATTCCATTTGATAAATAGAAAATAGTCTAATTACCACAATAGGATTAGAACCTTCCATCCATTAGATTAGTCTTCATGACAAGCTTGGAGGAGTATTTTTGGACTTTGTGCATTTCTTATGGACAACATTGGTGGCCAACCCTATTAGATAGGAGAGAACTCTCGCTCGTCCTTTTTATCTGTGATATTAAAATTTTGATTTGGCGTTCTTCCCCAAATTGATCCATCCGTCCATCAATTCCATTAAATTCCACTTCAATTCCTTCTCGATCCTCTTCATTCTTATTACTTTAAGAAGCCTAGGAGTTTGGTAGATAGGAGCACTAGAGGAAGAGGCTTTTGGCTAGGAGATCGTGTCCGAATTGTGTCTATTAGGTTTTATATTGGGAATCTATCACCCAATAGGTATACATCTCAATTTCTTCTATTTAGACTATAATTGTTCAATTTGACCATTAGGAATCTACCCATAGACTACAACTACATATAGGAGGAAGAATTATGCTCTAATGATCCTTTATCTGAAAGTTTTATTGAGATTTGTGCCCAATTGAGGGAATTCTGAGATTGGTGCACCAAGTGTTTGTCATGTAGTAATTTAGGTCTATTTAGACTTAAATTGGTTATGTGTGTTTAGATCCTTGGCCACAATTAGATACGAGTAGGCCATATCATGATACACTAACATACGGTCGGAGTCATTTTGGAGGCCATATCGATTATTCTAATTAGGCTGTAATTTTTGTTTTAGACATGCTCATGTGATTTTGGTAGAGTCGGACAATGTTTGGTGTAGGTATCTTAGACATATCACAAGAGTATCATAGATTGGTGCAATACTAGGGTAGTGTACACCAAATGTTTTGTATTATGCATTTATATGAGTGTCATATGTATCAATGTGCCCACATAGGATTGAGTGTGTGTCTTGTGATACACATATGGAGATGTATATAGGTGAGTATCTAGTATCTAGTGTCTGTATGCATGTGAATGTGTGTGTGTGTCATGGGTAGAGTTGTTTAAAGTACCTACGTGGATAGATATATGTGTGTAGGGATTTGGTTAAGTGAGTGGGGGGGGGGTGTAGTAGTAAAGGGAAAAGAGGCTAATGTTGTAGCTCTCGGCTTAACAGTTGCTTGACTCATAGCAGACAACAACTGATTTGAAAGACAGCAACAGTTGAATGAAAGAACAAACAACAGCCAATTGGCTTGCTGCCAATAGAGGCAACAATAGAAGCTGCATCATATAGCAGCTGTAGAAGCTGCAACATGCAAGATGTTTAGCTGCTCTACAGAGTAGCTACTTACAGCAGCATGTAGCCGTACAACACTGCTACTATAGAAGTGTAAACCCCCTAAATTTTTACTATATTTTTTTATTAATTTATTTTGGTATTAATTTTTATTTTGGTATCGTACCTCGAGTGCGAATGCGTAAAGACGTAAATACGAGATATTTGTTCATTCATATACCAATATTTTATTATTGTTTTTTTATGAATATAGAATAAATATGTTGTTTCAATACATAGTATAAACAAATATTTTCATATCAGAAGAACATTTTACGATATTTGCCAAAACCTTTATCTTTTACTTTTATAAAAGATTATTTTATTTCTAGTTCAAATTAATTTAGAAAACTATATTTTATGTAAATACCTTATTTGCATGGATGTACAAATTTTTATTCATATATTTTTTTAGATTTTTGAAATTATTTATTATTATTATTTTTAGAAAAGATATTTTGAACTTATTGTGGTACTTTAAACTTTGATTAGATTTTATTGATTTAATTTAAATAAGTTTGAATTAAATATAGGACTCATCTATATTTAATTTGGATTTGAAATTTTCTAGATTTAATTGAGTTGGATTTGGATTGAATTTGGATTGAATCGGTTTTAAAATAATTTAAATTAAAAGGAAGAATAATTAAAGGGGATTTTAAATAAATACTAATCATATTTCTACTAGGAAAACATCTCTATCTATATCCTATCCTAACAAAGCAAACACCAATTTATTTAAATCAAATCCTATCTAATTTAGGAGATAAATCTGAAATAAATACCTATATAAACCCAATACATCCCCCTTCTCTCATCCATAATTCAAAATTATTTTTAGTCTAATAGAAACTCTAAAATTCGTCATTAGAATTCAGCCCCACTTTTTAGTAGCAAGAGCAACTTGCAACGACGATATCTCCTAGCTTCGAACTCCGTTTTGCCTCCATTTTTTTTAAAAGAAGCGTATCGAGGTAAGCTTTCCAAAAACATATTTTAATAATAAAATTCATTCTGTAAATTTCTACAAAATTGTTTGAGTATCTAGTGTCCCAAAAATAAACGGGTTTCAGTATTTTTGTGATTTCGGGAGATTCCGAAAACGAAAATGCGATCCGTTTAGTTTTTCGGAGAGCTAATACAAAAACCTATGCCATATCCTAACTTTAGAATTTATTAAATAAATGTAATAGGTCCAGTATTTTTTATAATTCGATAATAGACTATTTTCAGCATCCGAAGTTGTACCTACACCTTCCTCTTTGTGCGCTGCTGTTGATTCGTCGCCAGGACATCATCTTACCTCACTCGGATATCAGGCAAGACACCTTTCCTTTACTGTTTAATTTCTTGCTCAATATCATGCATGTTTTTTTTGTTGTTCTTTCAAAACTATATATAGATACAAATTATTATACTTTATACAATTGGCTTAGACTTAAGGGACCACCGTATATTTAGTGCATCTCATAAACTGTCACGTTGTGCCACAGATTGTGTGTGAGTTGTGAGTCGCATATAGATAGAACTTGCGTGCTGACTGATCATTGGTGCGTACAGGCCGTGCGTTAGGATATAACTGCCAATAGATTTTTTTAGAAGACTTGGCAGTTATTAAGGATTAAAACAGTGTCATGGAGTCGACACATGTATAGTATCTTTGGGGGGAGGGGACAGTTATTAGCGTAGGGGCTACATTTATTTTTACACATATTTTTTGCCGAGGGTGTCTCTCATGAGCACTACCTTTTGCCCAGGCCGATAGTGTCTCGGATGAGCGCTACCTGACGGCCACTCTCTATTACTTGCTTACGTGAATCCGTTACAGCCCCTGCCTAGAATGTTGTCCTCAAAATGCATGTCACATAGAATGGTTAGGAACCTTTGCTCGTGCATACTTTTCTGTTGAGCTTTTATTATTCAGTTTATTGGCATGATATTACGTGTCTTGTTACGTCCCTCTGAGGACCAAGTTTTTCTCCATGTATGTATTTTCGTGATTTTTTGCAGGTGCTCTAGCTAAGGCCATGACTTGCGCTCTATCCTTCGTGATGATTGCTTTTGGACTCGTCATTTGCTTCACTCGATCAATCACTTTCTTTGTATATTTTCTCTCTATTTAATTTTGTTGGTAGTGGACTTTTTCTCCGTCCAACTATTGTGTACTTGACAAACTCAAAGTTGCTTCATATCATTATTTATCTTTGTGGATGAGCTTTAGTGTCTTGGCTTTCTACATTTACAGCTTATGTATATATACGAGTCATATATTAACTCGTATGTATACAGCTGGCATGATACGTATCTAGTCTCAAATATTTGGGACTGGGGCGTTACATGTTTTTGTGGTGGCCCATGCAGGTTGAGTTTGTCATTTCGGTTACGTAACTGTACCGATGTGAACCTGCAATATAGGATTAGAATTTAGGAATCTCATCCACATACTTGATCATCTTCCTTGACCTTCCTTGATTTCCATATTCCGACTCCCATGGCCTCCCTCGATTTTTGTATCTTGCTTGAACTCTTTCTACCAACACCCTATCATCTCGTGCTTAAACATAGTTAGAAAGATGACTACACTACTATATACTTATTGGTCAATCCTATGGCTAGAAGGATTATATTGACAAATAATATCCATTGAGGTTATATTTAAGTATAAAGGCATTTAATTTTCCTAGAGATATTATCTTAAGGATTAGTTAATTCCAAGTTGGATAGTAGCAACATTAATAACTTCGAAGGATTTTTGGATCTACAAAAGGATAGTAGGATCTATAAACAATTGAGAAAGGAAGTTGATTTGATTTTTGAGTTTTGATTTTGAAGGCCTTTGAGACATATTTATGATTCATTTGTTTATAGCTATATATATCCTTGAATAGATATAAAGTTAGTTGAAGAGAATTTTTAAATTTAAATGCTGCTACAATATTTATGAGGACGGTTGATAAACCTTGGTTTAAATTGGGTTGTATGGTTCCCAAGTAATAAGTTCGTAAACTTTTGAAGTAAGGTTATTAAGATTTTTGGTTAAAAATATTTTTTTTCAAATTGGGGATCTATTTTAAACTCTTGTGTGACTTACGATTGCTAACTCCTATTTAAATTTTGAGCTAAGATTTGGATTAATGATAGAAGAAGAAAAATATATAGATTGTATTTGTAACACAATAAAGGTTATTCGAGATTGGTTAGAAATTTGGAAAAAATCTTAAGTTATGATTTTGAGGTGACCAGATAAGGTGGAAAGGTTAGTTTATGATACATTTTGGAGAAATTTTTGTTATGATGAAGGTTATCTTGAAGTTGATAAAAAGAAAATTTAAATTTTAAGTTATGAGTATGATTGGCAGCTTAGAAAAATATTTTATTAGATTATTTGGAGAATTATATTGCAAGCTTTGAAGAAGTCAAATTTATAGATTCAAATTATGGATAGGCAACCGAGATAGATAAGTAGTCCACATAAATTGCCATATCACTCATGACCATGATAGCTATATATACTCAAGTGTAGTTGGTCATCTACCAGATAATGTGATTATATTTCAATCTTGACTCACTCAACATTCTCTCAAATCTAGATTTTATCGTGACCTTCTAATCATTTGAAACATGGGAAATAATTGGATTGTTTCTTGATCATACCCCCATCAAGTGGCCATCATGTCTCTAGAAACGATATTCCTAATTTATTTTACCTTGATCTACTAGAATCTGAATTATCTTTATTTCATGCTTTAACTTGGTTATTTATTTTGTGCGTTAAACATTATCTCATGAACTCCCACTTTCTATTTAAATTCTTTTGTGTCCTTTACCGTGACTTGGATATTGGAGCACAATACTAGACTTTTTCAATCAACAAATTCCATATGTAAAACCTAGACGAGCCCACCTTCATGTAGGTATATCACGTGCCACTAAAACACGTATTCTTGTACTCTACTTTCATGATATGACTTTTGTGCAAAAAAGACTAAACTGTAACCCTTACCATGATACCGATATATTTATCGACCATGGATCTCGACTCAATTCCTTCAACCCAATAAATGATTATGGTCCACCTAATTCCTTAAATGTTCAGCTTGTGCTTCATGTGATTGCTACCCGTGCCTTTTATTTTTGTGCCTTATCTTGATTTACTTAGACCCATACCATCTTTACTCCCCATGTAACATTAGCAACTTTTACTTTCCTCCTTCCGACTAAATTGCTTCACTCATATTTCACCTTAATTCCACCGGGGTTCATGCAACTTTGTTCATTTTATGATTTCCTCGTTTTAAGATGAAAATGGATGATGACTTCCTTTGGATATAAAAAAAATTTGATTAGAAACTCCATAAAGGAGATTAGTGGTATAAATAAATAAAAGTATAATGGGATTTTGGGGCATAAGTTGAAATAAGTGATAAGTGCTATTAGGTGGGATTGAGAAAGGTGTATGTTTACAAAGTGATATGATCAAAAGTAAGTATACTGGCGATTGACAAATTATTGTGGAATTTAACAGATGATTGAAGGTGGAATTTTTTTTTTATTATAAATGAGTATGAAATTCTTAATAGAAGGAATGGTTTTGTCTCGATGAAATTGATTAAAGGTAAATTAAAAGTTCAAGAAGGTTATAAAAGACAAATTTTGAATTAAGGAAGATACTTATATATATATATATATATATATATATATATATATATATATATATATATATATATATATATATGTGTGTGTGTGTGTGTGTGTGTGTGTGTGTGTGTGTGTGTGTGTTGGAGAAGTAAATTTCGAGGATCAGTAAATTAAAACTTTTGGGACTTAATGAATTTCTATCTTTGAGATATTAGATTGGATATATGAATATAGATAGGATTCCAAATTACGTGAGAAAATTTTGGAGGTTAACCATCAAATTGAAGGGAAGAAAAAAAATATAGATTTCAAGATATTAAAGAAATTATGGAAAAAAATTATGGAAAAATTTAAATCCTTGTGGATTATGAAATTTGAAGAGACTATACAAAGTATTATTGATAAGACGATTCGAGATATGTCGAGGAAATTTTGAATCAAGAATATCGAGCTAGTAAATTTTTGAGATTTGAAGATTGTTGCATTTTGTTAGTTTGCACGTCTTGGATAAATGATAGTCATTTTTAGACATTTATTGGGATGCCATGAGATATCTCCTGAACTATACCAAATTCTTTTTTATCTAGGTTATTGTTGTTCAAATTACTTGCTGGATTGAGTTTCTGAATCATTACTTAAGCTTCTTATCGATAAACTCTCGTGCCTATGATTTTACCATCTTGACTAATATTGCTACTATAATCTAGTTTTGCAAGCTCATTGATTTATCGAGCTTGTTCATGACTTATGCTATTGTGCGCGCGCTCACTAACATGTTGTCTAATAGAACCGGTGCATGATGGTCTGATCAAACGAGTGCACTTTGGTTCGCTTTTTACATATTGTTCTAACATGGATGGAGACATAGTTAAACTTGGCCTCTAGAGTCTCATCCACGATTGCCTTGGCAATTCTCTTTTGAACTATTCATGTCGCCTTTGGACCACGTATTCGTATTCGATAATAGCTTCTTCACACTCTTAATAGTCTTTGTATTTCACTTATTTTGGAATGACAAAATGCTCGTACTTGATATCCCCTTAGTTGTCCTACCATCTATTGCCAAGATAGTTAGCCACCGACCAACCAATGGAACTATATCCCCATCTCAAGTTAATCGTCCTTTCCCTTGACCGTAGATTCATTATCGTGACCATCATTCACTCCCTAAATTAAATTCGTAATTTATTTTCATAGTTATCGAGATCACGATTTTCTAAGGCATGTTTGTGTTGAACGTTGTGATTTGATCGATATAACTTTGTACCTTCTCGAACCCCCTACTTATTTTTAATTTCGAGGACAAAATTTTTGTAAGTTGGGTAGGATGTAAACCCCCTAAATTTTTACTATATTTTTTATTAATTTATTTTGGTATTGATTTTTATTTTCGTATCGTACCTCGAGTGGGAATTCGTAAAGACGTAAATACGAGATATTTGCTCATTCATATACAAATATTTTATTATTGTTTTTCTTATGAATATAGAATAAATATGTTGTTTCAATACATAGTATAAACAAATATTTTCATATCAGAAGAACATTTCACGATATTTGCCAAAACCTTTATCTTTTACTTTTATAAAAGATTATTTTATTTCTAGTTCAAATTAATTTAGAAAACTATATTTTATGTAAATACCTTATTTGCATGGATGTACAAATTTTTATTCATATTTTTTTTTGGATTTTCGAAATTATTTATTATTATTATTTTTAGAAAAGATATTTTGAACTTATTATGGTAATTTAAACTTTGATTAGATTTTATTGATTTAATTTAAATAAGTTTGAATTAAATATGGGAATCATCTATATTTAATTTGGATTTGAAATTTTCTTGATTTAATTGAGTTGGATTTGGATTGGATTTGGATTGAATCGATTTTAAAATAATTTAAATTAAAAGGAAGATTAATTAAAGGGGGTTTTAAATAAATACTAATCATACTTCTACTAGGACAACATCTCTATCTATATCCTATCCTAACAAAGCAAACACCAATTTATTTTAATCAAATCCTATCTAATTTAGGAGATAAATCTGAAATAAATACCTATATAAACCCGATACATCCCCCTTCTCTCATCCATAATTCGAAATTATTTTTAGTCCAATAGAAACTCTAAAATTCGTCATTAGAATTCAGCCCCGCTTTTTAGAAGCAAGAGCAATTTGAAACGACGATATCTCCTAGCTCCGAACTCCGTTTTGCCTCCAGTTTTTTTCTAAAAGAAGCGTATCGAGGTAAGCTTTCCAAAAACATATTTTAATTGACAAATTTCATTCTGTAGATTTCTACAAAAATGTTTGAGTATCTAGTGTCCCAAAAATAAACGGGTTTCAATATTTTTGCGATTTCGGGAGATTCCGGAAACGAAAATGCGATCAGTTTAGTTTTTCGGAGAGCTAATACAAAAACCTATGCCATATCCTAACTTTAGAATTTATTAAATAAATGTAATAGGTCCAGTATTATTTATAATTAGATAATAGACAATTTTTAGCATCCGAAGTTGTACCTACACCTTCCTCTTTGTGCGCTGTTGTTGATTCGTCGCCAGGCCATCATCTTACCTGACTCGGACATCAGACAAGAAACCTTACCTTTACTGTTTAATTTCTTGCTCAATATCATGCATATTTTTTTTGTTGTTCTTTCAAAACTATATATAGATGCAAATTATTGTACTTTATGCAATTGGCTTAGACTTAAGGGACCACCGTATGTATAGTGCATCTCATAAACTGTCACGTTGTGCCACGGATTGTGTGTGAGTTGTGAGTCGCATATAGATGCGGACTTGCGTGCTGACTGATCATTGGTGCGTACAGGCCGTGCGTTAGGATATAACTGCCAATAGATTTTTTTAGAAGTCTTGGCAGTTATTAAGGATTAAAACAGTGTAATGGAGTCGACACATGTATAGTATCATTGGGGGGAGGGGACAGTTATTAGCGTAGCGGCTACATTTATTTTTACACACATTTTGGGCCGATGGTGTCTCTCATGAGCACTACCTTCTGCTCAGGCCGATAGTGTCTCGGATGAGCGCTACTTGACGGCCACTCTCTATTACTTGCTTGCGTGAATCCGTTACAGCCCCTGCGTAGAACATTATCCTCAAAATACAAGTCACATAGAATGGTTAGGAACCTTTGCTCATGCATACTTTTCTGTTGAGCTTTTATTATTCAGTTTATTGGCATGATATTACGTGTCTTATTACGTCCCTCTGAGGACCTGATTTTTCCCCAGGTATGTGTTTTCGTAATTTCTTGCAGGTGCTCTAGCTAAGGCCATAACTTGCGCTCTATCCTTCGTGATGATTGCTTTTGGACTCGTCATTTGCTTCGTTCGATCAATCACTTTCTTTGTATATTTTCTCTCTATTTAATTTGGTTGGTAGTGGACTTTGTCTCCGTCCAACTATTGTGTACTTGACAAACTCAAAGTTGCTTTATATCATTATTTATCTTTGTGGGTGAGCTTTAGTGTCTTGGCTTTCTGTATTTACAGCTTATATATAATATATATATATATATATACGAGTCGTATATTAACTCGTATGTATACAGCTGGCATGATACGTATCTAGTCTCAAATATTTGGGACTGGGGCGTTACAAAAAGAGAAGGAAGGGCTTAACAGCAGTAACAGTGAGAACATTAGCATGATAGGCAGCAACAATAAGGGTGTTTTCACAACTACTGTTAGAGCAATAGCAGTCAGCAACATAAAGACAGCAGCAGCAGTAGCAGTATCATCAACAACAGCAATGGGCAAGTGGCAGCAGTGTGATAGAAGTAGAAGCAAAAGTAGTAGTTATGTAGCAGTAGCTAGTAGAGGGATTAGACTGTGCAATAGTGGAGTGGTGTGTGTGTGCAGCTATACAGTTGTACTACAGAGGGTTTGAGTGTAGGTAAATGATTAGGATGTGGCATACATGTGTGAGTAGGTAAGGGTATTGGCATGAGTATGTAGCTATTGGGATACAAAGGGAAAATGATATTGATACTTAGCTTAGCTCAACGCCAAGATATCATATAGATTAAGGTTAGAATAATGAGCAAGGGTTGTGTTAGGATACCAAGTGTATAGGTAATAGGCAAAGGTAATAATGTTATGGATAATGTGTAGGGTAATGCGCTTGATTTAAGGTATGTTGATACATGAGTCTATATGTGTATATTATATGATAAATTACATAAGGTACTAGCTAGTATAATCTAGTATTAGCTAAGATACCTTGGTATGGCAAGGTAATGACTAGACCTAGATAATGACTAGTTTGACTCTAGGAGCAAGGCATTGACCTAGTTTGACCATAGAAGTATAGTAATGACCTGGTTTGCTATGCCCAAGTCCCAAAATATGTAAGACCAAGCCACGTGGCATTGGCCAGCTGTGTATTCAATCAAACTCTAGTCTGACTAGAATACGTTTAAGATATTCAAAATGGTGTAACAATCACTACATCAACTCTATATCTCAATCCATATAACATAAACATAAGAAAGGAAAATATGAATACTAGTCTGTAGTCCAATAATAATACTTGTCCTAATAGACTCGAAAAGAATAATATGAGTCTATAATACTAGGCTACAAAACAGATACAAATAATAGTAAATAAAACTTATAGCTCTGAAAGAGTGGATACCTGAAATGAAATGTTTACTAGCAAGAAGCTCTATACGCCTACTCAGCCAACCAGGAAGGAAATCAGGTCCTCAGCGGGACGTAGAAAGAAACATAATATACATGCCGATATGAAGTACAATAAATATCATTTGCATGTAGTAACATGTGATCCAGGAAATAGACAAGTGATCAAGGTGATAGACATGTGATCAGGGTAATAAACAGGTGATCAAGTAACTCTACTACTAGGTAGACTATCTAGTCTGTGTGAAATGCATTTGAGGACAACATCAGTGTGCATGAGCTATCACGGGTAGCCCGAAACTCTAGTAAAAAAGTCCAGTAAACTATGATGTAACCCCACAGTAAAACAATGGCAAACTAAAAAAATATTCGAAGCCCAGTAATGAGACGACGACACACTCTGTGGGAAAGGAGCTCATACGCCTAGTGACTGCCCCCCCAACCCCATGCTACTGTCCGTGTCGCATCCACGACACGTCTAGTTAGACTCTAATAAAAGATAAATCTAGAAGTCTAGTCAAACACGTACACATGAAATCCATTATCAAGTAACATCCAGAGATCATAAAGAGTCACCTATATGCCATGTAGTACGAATCTGTGTATCATGTCTATTTGTCAGTATGTATAATCATCACATTGTACTAATAATGAACATGTAAAGCGTGTACAGTAAATCCAGTATGATCAAATAATAAGGAATATAAGCATGTAGATACTGTAAATCAAGTTGGCAAGGTATACTTGTTTGGAGTTGTCCAATCTGTGCTGAGACTGCAGTACCAAAGTCTAACCAACTATCCATGAGACATTGAACCATATTCATGCAAATATATATCAACCCAATTCACAAACAAATATAAGTCACACACTAAATACACATATGACTTATAACTCCTGCCAAGAGAGCTTGGATCGTTCTGATTGCACATTACCTTATGTTATCTAAGGCACTTGTAATTATATCACCTAGAACTAGGTCATATTTGTCTCTATAATCATTATTGCCAAAAATAATAATTGTAAGTTGTAGGTTATTAAAATATCAAGTTTGTCTCTCGTTATTCGTACAACAAAACCAACGATACACAAATCGAGACAAGATGATCAACCGCAAGATTAACAATCTTATCTTGGCGATCCACATGGTTACCTAGTCAATTTTAACGATGTGAGATGACTGGAATCTATTGATCTCTGTTTCGACGCACGAATTTCGAAATAAGATAGTGATACATAAAAAAAAATCTACAATCATCGTCAGATGATAAAAAAATATCACCAGCGTGTCCAGAATGGTCAAATTAGCTAAGATAGCCAATCCATAAGTCCAATTTGGATATAGGGATAAAAGATAATTTTGGATCAAAATGATGTCCACCGTTGGATCCGCTTTGCAACAAAAAAATGTGCCATGGTAAAAGTCCTCTGGACCTAAAAACTATTTGTCCACGAGTCTAGGATAACGATTCGAACCCAATGGTATATTCAAAATTGGATTCCGATAAGCCGATCTCAAAATGACCCATTGACCCGATTTGTGGGAACCGATTGCACGAAAATGTTTGCCAGAGCTAATGTTCTCTAAATCTAGCAAATTAAATGTCAATGAGTCCAAAATGATGATAAGAACCCAATAATATATCCAGAATTGAATTCTGATGAGCCGATCTCAAAATAACCCGTTGACTCGAACAATATGACCCGATTTGTACCAAAATACGTGATGGGGCCACGTTGCTCCAAACTCAGCAAATTATATATTAATTTTTGGCAAAACGATGCCATGAGTCCACTGGTAGTATTAGAATCGGAATCTAGAGTCCCGATCGAAAATTGGAATTTTACAAGTTTGAAATTACGAATTCGGATGGCCAACTTTGGCGCCGATTTCAACAAAACAAATGACCTCACAATTGAATAAATTTTTTTCATAAGAAATTAGTTATACCAACTGTGCAGAAAAATTGGTGGTTCTTCAAATGGAACTGCGATGGTAGAGAAACAAAACTACAAAGTTGGCTCCATCAAACTGTAAAAAATAAACATAATTATTCGCCCAACTTTGCGGCCAGTTTTGACATAGTAAACGATCGAATTAATGACTAAAAATTTAGGTAAAGGTAGATCTCTGTACCTAGATTGCAATGGATAAAAGAGTTCAATGAAACAACGATCGAATTTCTCAAAAATGTGCACGAAGTCGTTGTATTGAGACAAAATTTTGACTTTTCAAAAACATACACCACGACATGATTTTGAGAGAAACACACGAATAGCCCGTGTCGTGCGTCGGAAAGGAAGGTGGCTGCCACGGGGGAGTTAATCGAGGTTGTATTGATGTGTGGGCAGGGGTGGCATTGTTACGGGGACCTCCGGCTGGTGGTGCGCGGCTAACGTTGTCGCTACTATAGCTTTTTGTGCGTGCGCGCATGGGGGTCACGATGCTGCCCGGTCGTGCATAGCAGTACACGATGGTCAGGTGGTGGCATGATACAGTACACGACAGATAGGTGGTGGCATACGATAGTGTGCGGCTGGCACACAACGACTGATGTAGTTGTTAACGTGAGCTGGGGTCCATGCACGAGGAGGCTTGGTCGGGCCATACTGGCAGTGACAGTAGCAGAAGTTGGAGTAGGGAATGGCAGCGGTAACTGCTATTCAAAAAGAGAAAGAAGATGAAAGAGTAAGAAGAAGAATAAAAATAAAAATAATAAAAGGTGGAGAAGGAGGCGTGTGCTTAGAACCTGTATGCTGCATGACAGCTAGGGTTCTCCTAGCAGCTGCGGACCATGATATTATATATACGTCGGTTCACTCATTTGGTGGATTGGTTAAGCGGGTTAGCGGGTCTTACCCGACCCTCATGGGGGGTTTTCTTCAAGCCAGCTAGACTACGATACAAACCTTTGTGAGATGGCCTGTTGGCCCAAGGGAGGTTGCGCACGAGTTGGGCTTTACAGTTGAGTATTGAGGAAAGAAAAAGAAAGAAGAAAACAATAATAATAATGGCTAAAGGAAAATTATGTATGGTTGAAGGTTTGGTTAGGCTAGTGCAAATAAATTACATATATTGAAAGAATGTATATAAAGGATTGGTTCAGTTGAAATATGATCTTATCAAAATAAATAAAAACATGATAATAGTCTATAAAGTCTGGGTATCAATCAATACATAGGCTTGGCCCAAAAATAGAAAATTTATATACACATAGGCTTAGGCCAAGACAAATATATCCTTATACTTATATAATTGTATTAGCAATTTTCTTAAGTAGCATAATTAAAAGATTTACCTTCATGCCCGGAAAGGATAATAAAATTTGCTAACCTATACTCTTATAGATAATAAGCATAACCCTATAATGTTAATGATAGGAGAAATAAATAAATAAATATTTAAATAAGTAGGAATGCATTTGCATAATTTCTACTTCGATGGAGGGGGTTTACATGCACTTAGGTTGGGTGGTTTGGGTTAGAATGGGTTAGGTTCGGACTTGGTGTGATCATGACTATAAATTTAGATCAATTATGAACAATGATGAAATAATAGCATACAGGTGCTCAATTGGATGACACGCAAGTGGTATGTGCGTAGTAGTCTCAAAATAGGTCAAAATCATATATTGGGTCGATTAGGTTGCTCGATGTCGAGCCCCAAAATTAAATTGGAAGTTAGGTCATGTTTTTCGGTAGATGGCCAAAAGGCCTAGATTGACTAGAAAGTTGTGCGATGTTAATAGAATGCAAGGAAACAAGTTTGAGTGGGACATGATATATCAAAATGAAGATAATCTTGTCTACTGCAAAAATTATGAAGGAAGTTTCGAGAGATTGACATCCCTTGCGCTCCAAAAATTAAAGTCACGAAAAAGGTATATTTAAGGATCAAACACTCTTTATAATAAAATATTTATTGAAAATAATTCATAATTTTTTTTAAAGAGCCCTAATCCAGGGTGCTTAGCTTGACTTTTATGTCCTAGAATTGACCTAGAAATCATATTTCAAATTAGATATCAATGATTATCACTCTAAAACACTAATTGACATTGATATTCCATATATAGTTTGATACTTCACCACGAATTCCAGGTGAGTTCATTCTTAGATAATTGTTCGTTTATGATATCTTCTATGTTTCTTGTATCTAGTGTAAATATACTTGATTCCTTGACACATGATTCCTTGACACATGGTTACACGGATTGGTATTTCCGAATCCTGTCATGAGATATTTTTTCTTGATTATCTTGGTGTACCTTGTGCAAGCCTTGTTATTCTAATACTTGTATGGACATTAATTCTGAAGGAGACTAGCTACCTTCGTATAGAATCATGTATCGTAACATGCGAAGGTTTGATCTAATATACCAGTCGGGGGCGAGGAGTATTAGTGTAGATATGTGATCATACCTTCTTGTGCATGTTTTATTCCTTGTAAGTGTTGATCATACACCGCACGTATATTTAACCAGGCCCTTTATCCTTGTGCAAGTTCCAAAGCTGATCACATTTTTAAGCTAGTGCTCACCCACTTAGATAGTTTATTCTTAGTTTTTGTACATGATATTTCTTGCTTTTCTATTTATTTACAACATTACTCATATCTTGCTATATTCATGTACATGTTTCATTATCTTGTATTTTTCTCTTTTTACTGTTACATAGTCTATATCATTTACTGAAACTGTTATTAGAGGTGTGCTTCGCTCTAATCCTGATTGTATATATTTTTTAGATGATTTAGAGGAGTGGTGCTCTACACACGACGGACCAAAGGATGTAGTGGGAGTAGACCTGGAGACCTTGGCTTAGGTGGGACTAGTTCCAGGAGAGAAGACAATGCTAGTAGCGATTGAGTTAGTTTACCTATTAGTACTAGATTTGTCTCCAGCTTGTGACACATTGAGATGTTATTATTCCTGAGACTTATGCTTATGTTGAGATAGTTCGACTCATAGACTTTGGATGTAGACTTGAGTTTTGTTTATGCTTCTAGACTTCTCTTGGACTATCATTTCATATTTTTATGTCATTATCATACCATTTATCTTCTTTATAGTTTATTTTGATTGAGTATGAGTATTATCATTATGTTGTCCTCCTTTTGGAGTTGAAATATCATTGACAGATTATGAAACATATTCATGAGATGGCTAGATAGTATTATCTACCTAGACAATGTTCTACCATCGATGTTGTGGCGTGGCTCGACGTACCCACGTGTTCGTGCCCTTATTCTGGGTGCGGGTCGTAACATAAGTCCAGGAGTTGCGAGCTTAGGCTCATTCCGAAACCAAGTCCTGGCTAAGTCATGTAGCTGGAGTCATGTTGCCTTAACCCTCAGGTCCTTTGAAGTCTAACTATGCAGAGTAGCCTCTTTATGACCACAAGCCACTCATCAGCATAGATGATCCCCTCGGTAACATAGAAATCCTAAGGGATGAGCCTCTTAAAGTCAAGAATAGTACAATCGTCAAAAGTGAAACACCATTCATAAACTCCTGGGGCCGATGGAGTAGAGTTGACAACTCAATCTGACATTCATGTGGAGGCGATAATATATTACTCAGCTTTATATAACCATGATGATTATACATCCATTTTTCCAGATATTGTGTGCAAGAAGCTTATAATGGAGGTTGGCAAGCGAGCGCTTCTTAGTAAAGTGACGGTAAAGGAGGTGGCAGAGATTATTACATAGGCCAACCCGAATAATTCTCCAGGACCATATGGCTTCACAAGCAAGTTTTATAAAATACACTGGAATGACCCAAATAATCCGTAGTGGAGATTATCAAAGACTTCTTCCAGAATAACATACTTTTGCACGAACTTAATCATACCTTCTTAACGTTCATTCAGAAAAAGAAGGGGACTTCATCACTGGCTGATTCTGACCCATATCCGGTTGCAATTACTTGTATAAGACAATTACACATCTTATGTGCAACAAATGGAGGGGGTGATACAAGGAGTAGTTTTTCAAAAATTAGGCAGCACACATTAATGGACGGGCGATTGTAGAACATAGTCTACTGGGGCATGAGATGGTCCAGAATTCAATAAACTAGGAGCTAATAAAGCAAGCATTAAGCTCGATCGGCAGAAGGTGTTGGCCTATTGGTCATATGGTCAACCTGATTTTAATAATTGATCAAACTCTGTCTGGATATACGAAGCTAGTCGGGACTTCTCGGACTCTTGAACATGATCAAGAATGGCTATCCACTGAATTCAAGACCGAAGATCTGTTTGCCTACTCGAGTCTGTAATTCCTTATGTAATGTATTTTTCATTTTATTTGAGTCTAGGAATATATTGTACACCGAGTCGTACTGGCAAATAGGCTACCCTTAAATGAGTTCAAAATGTTTTTAAAATGTCCTTTCAAAAAGGTTTACAAAAAGGTTTTCAAAAAGGTTTTCAAAAATTACCAAAAAGCTTTTTAAAAACCCTAACTAAACCCTGACTAAACCCTGACAGAACTCGGACCGAGTTCGGCCAGAGTTTGGTTGGTAGCCGTTGTTATTTTGAATCCTTGTTACTTGGTCCTCCTGCAGTTGCGGATTTGACCGAGATTTGCTCATAGAGTTCTGCCCGAATTCTGTCAGAAGTCTGCCTTTGGAAGACCTATAAATAGAGAAGGACTTCGATCATTTCAACTCACTCATTTTACTTTCAATCTTCTCTCTATCTCAAGCATTCAGTCTTCCAAAGAGTTTTCTAGAGCTTTCAATTTCAGATCCCAAGCCAATTACAATCCTCTAGTCGATTTGCCAGTGCGGTACGGTCTAGAAGTTTCTGAGAGATTGTAATCAGAAGGCTTGATTGAAGAATACCTCTTCACATTTGAAGTTGGACGAGTTCTTCGTATCAAAGCTCGCGTTGTAGAAGTTGCAAGGACTTCGTAAGAAAACTTGCGGTTTTTCCAATAAGGGATTCAACTGGTAGCAAGAGTTCTACCGACTAGATTAGTCCTCAACAGAGGGAAACCAGTATACATCGCTGTCTTTGCGTTTGCTCTCTTAACTCTGTCTTTATTTTATTTCAGTTGTGATTAATATTCTGTGATTGTGTTGCTAACATTTTTTAATTAACATTATTCCGCTGCCAACTCTATTCACCCCCCTCTAGAGTATTACGCTTTACTATTTCGTTCCTACAATTGGTATCAAAGCGGGTGTTACAGGTAAAGAAAAGGTAACAGTGTAATTATTTATTCATTTTAATTAACTATTATATAGATCACAACACAACACATGGCAACTGTGAAATTCACAAGTGAAGGCCAGGCCACAAATAGACCCCCACTGTTTGATGGTACGAATTATACATATTGGAAAACACGGATGAGTTTCTTCTTGAAATCACTTGACTTTGATTTATGGTCCATTGTTCTTGATGGCTATCAAAAGCCACCTCGTATAAATGTTGATGGAGTTTTAGTTGAAAAACCCATAACAGATATACAGAGAAAGAAAAAAAAAGGGCCAGTCTTGACGCACGTGCCGTTAATGCTCTTTTTTGTGCTTTAGACAGAACTATATTTAACAGGGTGTCTATCTGCACAACAGCTAATGAAGTGTGGAAGCTACTTGAAGTCACACATGAAGGCACGACTCAAGTCAAAGAATCTAAAGTCAGCAGACTTACTCAAGAGTACGAGGCGTTCAAGATGAAGCCCAACGAAACAGTCACACAAATGTTCGAGAGATTCTTGGATATTGTAAATCCTTTGTCCTCCTTAGGCAAATATTACAATAACCATGAAAAGATTCGCAAACTCCTGCGAGCTCTCACCAAGAACTGGATTCCAAAGGCTACTATTATTATTGAAGGAAACGACCTCACTACGATGACACTCTAAGTACACATGGATAAGCTACTCACTCATGAACTGGAGCTACAAGATTTTGAAGAGCCTGCACCAAAGGAGAAGACGATCGCTTTCAAGGCTCAGCACAGAAAAGCTGCTGAAGGTGATTCAGACATCAGTAGATCTGACGCTGAAGATCAAGCACTCCTAGCAAGGAAGTTCAAAAGATTCATGAGACATGAGAAGAGAGTCAAAGAAAACAATAGCAACAACTGGTATCAATAAGATGCTGTCTGCTATGGTTACAAGAAGAAGGGACACATGAAGAAGGATTATCCCACAAACTCATCATCAAGCAAGAAGAGCAACAGGTATGAAAAAGGGAACCTAAAGAAATCAACATCTAAGAGATATGCCAATACCAGCATATGGTATGAAAGTGAAGCCAGCGACTCAGAAGAAGAACAATCAGAAGACGATGCAAACGTATGCTTTAGGGCATCCGATCAGGTACCTACTGAACCTGTAGTTGATACTTATGATGACTTCACCTTTGAGCAATTAGGAGATGCCTTCAGTGACCTGATGACTGATTACAAGAAACTGCGTAGCAAGTATCAGACCTCTAAGAAGGTACTCAAAGAGTACAAAGGTGAAATTGGTAGACTTACCGACCTACTAGCTGAGGTTAGAAATAATATTAGTGAGTCTGGTGAGCTTTCTTCAACAAAGCTCTTATTACACGAAACTACCAAGTCATCTGAAGAGAAAGACAAAATTATTGACCAACTCAAGGAAGAACTTTCTATAGAGAAGAAAAGTCTTCGATGTGCACAAATCAGAATGGAATCACTCACTTCTGATTATACTAAGTTGTATGACACTTCCAAAAGATTGGAAATTAGGTTAGGAAAACAGCCTGAGCCTGCTGCTTCCTACCCTAACACGTGTCACTTACCAAAAAATCGAAACATTTCCAAGCCAAACACTGTCAGACCTAACCCTATCAAACCTTTACCCAAAAAGGTTAAGCCCAAACAGGATTATAGGTATGCTTTCTTCTATAATAGAAAACCTAAACCTACCAACCATGCACACCACTCAGCTTTCAACACTCGACATGCACAATGTCATTATTGTGGCCTCATTGGTCATATTTCATCTGCATGTAGAATGAGAAAGCTTGTTGATTTAAATGTTTATGCTTGGATACCAAAAGCTAACAATTCAGGACCCTACAAGAAATGGGTACCAAAAGTTTCATCTGCAAACTATTTTGTAGGTGGAACACCCTTCACATGCTAGAAGCAAATGGATCCTCGACAGCGGTTGCTCACGACATATGACCGGTGACGCTACACTATTTGCAACACTGTCGAAGAAAAAGAATGAAGGCTATGTCTCCTTGGGTAATAACTTGAAAGGGTATATTATTGGTATCGGTGATGTTGGTAAGTCTCCCTATCCTGTGATTAAGGATGTCTGTCTGGTTACCGAGTTGAAATATAATCTACTCAGCATAAGTCACCTAGCTGATCATGGTTATGGAATCAACTTTGGCAAAGACAAATGTACTATAGTTGATAGCTCAACTGGTAGTACTATCTTTGAAGGTTTCAGGGAAGACAATATATATGTTTTCTATTTGTTAGAAGAAACTAACATTTCAGGTAGATGCTTAATGGCCAAGAGTGATAAGAGTCGTCTGTGGCATATCAGACTCGGTCACGCTAATATGGATACGATCTCAAGATTATCCACAAAGAAGCTAGTACGCGGTTTACTGGGCATTACATTCAAGAAGGATTCGGTATGCAGCCAATATGAAAAGAACAAAGCTACCAGATCCACATTCAAAGTTGCTAGCCTCGGAGGCCGATGAAGTGATGAAGATCTGACTGCATCAAGCTCAACATCAGCTGATCCTCAACCAAGCTATTCACTAGCTGAACTTTCTAGAAAAGATCCAGGAACCAGCTACCTTCAGAATCTACCGAAAAGGTTAAAATTTACAGTTGATCATCCAAAAGATTTGGTAATTAGTGATATTACCAAAGGAGTAAGTACTCGTACATCCAGTAGAGATATTGTTTCTAGTGTTGCATTTATTTCACAGCTAGAACCCAAAACTATTGATAAAGCATATAGTGATAATTTTTGGATAGATGCTATGCAAGAGGAATTAAACCAATTTGAACGGAATCAAGTTTAGGAACTTGTTTCCAGGCCTATTGGTCATCCGGTCATTGGCACCCGTTGGGTATTCCGAAATAAACTAAATGAGAATGGTTTAGTGACTCGTAATAAGGCTCGACTCATAGCTCAAGGATACAATCAAGAAGAAGGTATCGACTAAGATGAGACTTATGCCCCAGTTGCGAGATTAGAATCCATTCACATGTTATGTGCATTTGCATGTCTTCATGATTTCAAACTATTTCAAATGGATGTCAAGAGTGCTTTTTTAAATGGTTTTATTAAAGAAGAAGTTTTTGTAGCACAACCTCCCGGTTTCACGGATTTCAACAACCCGGATCATGTTTTCAAGTTAAAGAAAGCCTTATACGGTTTAAAACAAGCCCCTCGTGCTTGGTATGATCGTCTAAGCTCTTTTCTACTTGACAACAGTTTTTCAAAAGGCAAGGTTGACACTACACTGTTTATTAAGTCTTTTAATGGCAAACTTCTTTTAATTCAAGTCTATGTAGATGATATTATATTTGGATCTACTGATGAATCTCTGTTTCAAGAATTTTCTAAGTGTATACAGAATGAGTTTGAGATGAGCATGATGGGAGAGCTGAAATTCTTTCTCGGATTACAAATTAAACAAACTGATAATGGGACATTTATAAATCAAGCCAAGTACACAAAAGACCTGCTAAAGAAGTTTGATCTGGACAATGTCAAACCTATTGGCACTCCAATGGCAACTTCAACAAAGCTTGATTCAGATGAACAAGGCAAGCCAGTCGACACACGTAAGTATCGAGGCATGATTGGTAGTTTACTTTATTTAACTGCTAGTCGTCCAGATATAATATTTAGTGTTTGCCTGTGTGCACGTTTTCAAGCTAACCCAAAGGAATCACATCTGTCCGCAGTTAAGCGTATCTTTCGATACCTTAAGGGCACTTCTTCTATTGGCTTGTGGTATCCCAAAACTAAGTCCTTTGACCTTATTGGTTATTCGGATGCAAATTTTGCTGGATGCAAAGTTGATAGAAAAAGTACCAGTGGCACATGTCATTTCTTAGGCAAGGCTTTAGTCTCATGGTTTAGCAAAAAGTAAAATTCTGTAGCCTTATCAACAACAGAGGATGAGTACATCACCGCAGGACGTTGTTGTGCTCAAATTTTATGGATGAAACAAATCCTAGAAGACTATGATTTATTTTACACACATATTCCTATTTTTTGTGATAACACGAGCACTATTAATTTGACTAAGAATCCAGTATGTCACTCTCGTACTAAACATATCGAGATTCGACATCACTTTCTTAGAGATCATCATCAAAATGGAGATATAAACCTTGTGTACATAGATACTGAAAATCAACTAGCTGACATCTTCACTAAACCTCTAGCGGAAGATCGTTTCAATTATTTACGTCGAGAATTAGGAATTTTGGACGTCAATAATATTAATTAATTTTGTTTTATGATTATATATCATTATGCAAAAACTGTGTTAGAGACAAGCCAATAAAGAGTCTGTCTGTCACCACAACTACGGTTGAAGCAAAGCGGTACTTAAGAGTTCTCCGGCGAACCTCCGCCAGCTGGGACAGTACTCCTACAGCTAATCTGAAACAGTCGCTGTGTAACGACATTTAATCTATAAAATAATATTAATTATATTGAAGTTGAAATGACTAATCTCTGAATTAAATATTTGAAATGAGACAATGAAAAAAATGGCAAAAATCAACTATAAAGAACCCTAGGCGAATTCGGCCAGAGCTCTGACCGAATTCGGCCCGAGTTCGGTTGAGGGTGTCAGGTTATATATACAGAACCCGAGAAGCCCTTCTTCTATATTGCTTCCAAACCACATCATAACAGCAGCAGCAGCTGCGAAGGAGCCCCAAACCCTAGCTTTTCACCACCCTCCTTCTTCCAATCCAAGTGGTGAAATCAATCCAAAATTTGGATTCGTGCGGAGTTCGTCGTTCTCTTCGACAAACTTTGATTTCGGGAGGTATAACTCCATCTTTGTCCACTTTTCAATTAGTGCTTTTTTTCTTCAATTTGTACAAATGGCACCCAAATTCAATCCTTCAAAGAGGAAGAAGACGAACCCCAGTGAGGAAGGGTCATCTTCGCATCCGCATACGGATTCCCTCTTCTCGTCGGTCCAAACGAGCGACGACACGTTCGACGGGTCTCTTTCAAACCCTAGACCAAGCCCTACTGTGGTATGGAGACTTCTCCATGAGATCCATATGCACAGGCGCTCCAGTCAAATGGACTGTATTTTCTGATCATCGCCATTTCTTTGAGGCATAGGGTTACATCTTTTTGTTAAAATCTGCTTCCCTATAGCAACTAATGCCATTAGATTATTTTATTGCAATCTCATATTAAACACTTTTAATGTGAGCACTCGTGTTGGAGGTATTGATATCAATTTCAATGATGACCTCTTAGCGGAGATCCTTGGTATCCCTAACGAAGATGAACCGCTAGTTGACATCACTGAATTTGATTTCCCCGAAGACACGACACTCGCCAGTTTCAAAGCGGAACTTTGTGCACCTGATAGAGTACGTTCTGGAAAGTTCAGGGCTAACAACCTGAACTTGTTTAACTATGAATTGCATCGCATCATCTATTCCACTTTCCTTCCAAAATCTACTTCAAAGGATGAGTGACTTCTCTTGAGGTGTCCGCCATGTACCATATTCTTAAGGGGATTCCATTTTCTGCCCCTAAGACCATGATTCAGATGATGGGTCGTTGTCGTGCAAGAGATAGAAATCTCTCTTATGCGATTATTCTTCCACGCATCTTTCAGCGCTTCGATATCGATCTGTCGACTTGTACTCAGGACCCTGAGCCCAAGTTTCTTCAGTTATCTCGTCGTAGCATGACTACTTCAGCTCCACCTCCTGCTCCTCCTACTACATCTCCTCCACCACCTCATCAGTATGCCATGACATTTGAGGGCATACATGTAGAAGCATGGAAAATACTAAAAGAAATGATTCATGCGGCCATGAAAGATCCATTCGGCTAGGAAAATGCATGCGGCTCAGGGAGTCATGCGGCATAGGAAGTTATGCGGCCCAGGACATTACATGCGGCTCAGAAGATACGTGGCCTGATAGTCTCCCCTCCACCCACGCTGCATTAATTGCTATGACGGCTGACCCCTCTGAAAAGTTGACAGCCCTGACACCAAAGATAGGTAATTATGGCTCTGCCATAATGATGAATCTCTAGGGAAGAGGAAAGAAATCTCTGACATAAATCCCCCGAGAGCCATAAAAATGCCACGTGGCCTTGCCACGTGGGCATTCGTATGCGGCTCGCTTCTCATGCGGCTCAGAATAAATCCTATGCGGCTCAGGCCATAGGAGCCTCATGCGGCTCGAGCAAAGGACTTCCCATGCGGCTCAGAAGTGAATCCATCCTATGCGGCTCAGGCCATAGGAGCCTCATGCGGCTCGAACAAAGGACTTCCCATGCGGCTCAGAAGTGAATCCATCCTATACGGCTCAGGCCATGAAAGCCTCATGCGGATCGAGCGAGGACTTCTCATGCGGTTCACGAAGATCATATCCATGCGGTCCAGGCGGATATATATCTATACGGCCCACAAGGATTACTCCTCTGTGGTTAGAGGACTCAAGTGAAGGCCACTGCTCACGCAGCCCTGACACGTGGGCTCATATTCATATGCGGCTCATATTCATATGCGGCTCACTATTCATGCGGTCCAGATTCCTCCAGCAGCTCCTAGGACACGTGTCCTAAACCGATTAATTCCTCAGATTTGCTGCCATTAAAGATTGGGTCAGATCCCAATAAATCTGGGACACGTGGCAGAAGAATAGATCTGATTTATTCGCAGATATCAGAAGATCAGTATAAGAAAGATTTATTCCAATCAGCATTAATTGCTCAGGGGATTTGGTGTAATCTACACCTAATGGCCCAGATTTATCATAATTAAAACGAATGGCTAAGATGGACCAATCTCCAAGCCGCCGCCATCTCCAAAAGCTAATCATTGGCAACCCTAATGATGATATCCCACTATTATAAATAGCAAGGTGCCATTCCCTTGTAAGATATACAATATCAGAGAGAAAAATATGCATATACAGAGAGACCCCTAATAGTCAGAAAAAAGAATACACAGAGAGAGAGAAGCCAAAAGAGCAACAGAGGAGCAAGAAGGGCATTTCTTCGTCAACGCCAACCATCTTTTCACAAGGAGCCAAGGCTGCATACCGATCGTCCAAGGAGTAAGGCAGGGCTGCCGTCGCCTTCCCGAGCCTCTATCGTCACCCCCCAGAATCTAAAATAAACAATTGTACTTAGACTGCTGTACCTAGGTTTTCGTCCCTAGGCTTTCTTTGTACAAGCGAGTTTGTAACGTAAAGTAAAAGTTCGGTCCTCCGATAATTGTTCTGTTCTTTTATATTTCATGGCAAAGACGATGGCGACTCTGCTGGGGACTAACTTCTTCACGGCTGAGGAGTTGGTGACGCAATCGGATGCAGCCAAGCTTGGCTCCACTCAACAAAAGATGGTCGCCCTGTTCGACCAACAGGCGTTCGAAGAAATGCTCTCCGACAAGAGCGCTGGCCCGGTCCAGAAGCGAGCCCACACAAAGAAGGCCCGTAAGGAGTGGAGACCCCGATCCTTCGTTCCTGCTGAAGCTCTTGCAGAGACACCCTCTGTTGTTCAAAACGGCGAGCAAGATTCCCCTACGGCCCCACTTCAGATCGTAGACAACTCTGCTGTCCCCAAGTCTGGCAGAAGAAAACACTATGATGCTGGACTTGCAGGGGCAAAGAGCAACTTTATGAGATTCGAGCCGCATAAGGTCATCAGCCGCAGGGAGAAAGCTCATGCGGCTACATGCTTCAGCCGCAGGGAGAAAGCTCATGCGGCTACATCCTCCAGCCGCATGAAAAAAATTCATGCGGCCATATCTGTCAGCCGCATAGCATATGCGGCTACAGTTGCCAACCACACGAATGAAACTCATGCGGCTGTAGGAGTCAATCGCTTGCAGAAAACCCATGCGGTCACTATTGCCAACCGCATGCGGCCAGCCTGTACGGTCGTGACTCCTAGCCGCACAAAAACAATTCGTCCAACGGCAGAAGACAACCGCATGGAGACAGCCTGCACGGTACCCAACTCTAGCCGCATGGTGTCCGTTTCACGCTTCTCTCAATCAGTCTTCGACCGTCTCTCATGCGGTCCCGACCCTGATAATTCTCTGGATGATAAGCCAGACTCTGTGGTACCCAACTTGGACTCCTCCTATTACGCACCCACAAGTAATAAAAGGAGGAAGTCTAGGGCAGCGCGGGCTCATCAAGCCCAGTCAGCTGTTCCAACCTCTGACTATCGAGGCATCCCGTTGACTATCACATGGGCCTCGGATGGGAAGTTGTATACAACTGCTCTAGTCCAGCCCCCGGCGGCAAACAGACAGAGTGGTTCCTCTGACCTGCGGGAGGTGATCCTCCACAAACACAAGGAAAGAGAAGGAGTGTCGGCGTGCAAAGAGTCCTCGCTTGGACATCGCTGCACCCAAATCATCGTCAACTGCTGTTGCAACAACGTAGCGATGACGGAAGATCGGCCGTCCGTCTTCCAAAGACTACAGCATCCGAGCTCAGAAGATGAGGCACCTCCTGTTGTCTCCTGCAATTCTGCTCAAAAAGTCCCCGCCGAAGGGAGAAAGAAAAAGACGAGCATCTCCAGCCCCAAGATATCAACCACCACAGCTAAAAAACTATCGTCTAAACGGTTGTCCTCTACTGGTGTATTCCAACACACCCGTTCAAAGACAAAATTTACCGCGATAGGAAATTCATCATCCACCTCGCTGGGGGTTGAGGGAACTGGGGGTAGCACTCATCCGAACATCCGCAACAATCTAATGTTTCAAAGAGCCGAGCCCGGAGAAACGATTCTCCCATCAGGTACGACAGGCACCGATGTCCCCGAGGACACCCGTGATTCTCAAGACGAAGTAAACTCTGAGGCTGGGGGTACTGCTCCCTCCGAGTCCGAACCAGAAGACAATATTCCCACATATCCCGATGACTTCTCGGTAGACGGGTACGACTCGGAGGGCACATCTTCCACCATCCCTTCCATCACTCCTCACGTAAGGACGGTGTTCATGACAGACAGCAATCAAGGTGGTTCCAGTGATCGCCAGCGCATTGACAGTCTCGAAGCCATATTACTTTCTTTGGTCAAGTCGGTAGACGAGATTAAAGCGGCCCCGCCCACTCTACAAGGAGGAACGCCCGGTCAAACAAGCACAGGCCCCGCAGTCAATGAAGATTCGAACTCAGCGGCACCAAACCCGGGCAATAATCCTCCCGAAATAACAGCTCCTATCGCGACAGATGAGACCCGAGAAGTAAGGAGGGAGGTCCAGGAGCTCCGAGCCATGTTCCATGCCCAAGAAAATGCTCAAGATCTCAGAATACGGCAACCATACCCTGCTGAATGGAGGGATGTTCCATTTCCACCAAGATATAAGCCGTTCAATATCAACCCGTATGATGGCAAAACCTCAGCAAGTCGGTACATCACTTACTTTGAGGTCACCACCGACCATCTGCCCCATGATGATGCGATCCTCACACGGTTATTTATTAGGGCATTGGAAGGAGTCGCCTTCGATTGGTACCGCAATCTGCCGGACAACTGCGTCCACTCCTTCGCTGGCTTCAAGCGTCTGTTCTTGGAACGATTCTACGAAGTAGGACAGGACGTCACTATGTCCACTCTCATGGACGTCGTCCAAGGGGAGAAGGAGTTGACAAGGAACTACATCGAGCGGTTACGCCAGACCGCCATGAAGCTGCCTTCCGGAAATCCAGATTCTTCTTTGATTGAAATTTGCCAAAAGAGACTGCTTCCAACGATCAGTCTCTGGATGGGCGAAAGTCAATTCAAAGATTGGAAGGCGTTCATCATCAGCGCCACAAGCGCCGAAGGACGACTGAAGAAGGCTCGCCAACTGGGGTTACACATCTCAGAAGGAGAAAACAAGGGCAAGCGTCCCAACAACGATAATGGGGGTAACCCCTCCAACAATCGGGACAGCAAGGGAAAATAGGCTATGGTGGCCGACACGGCCCAGAAGCCCGAGTCACAGCCAGCGGACAAGTAATGGCCTCAGATCACTTACTCCTTTGAAGACGGCCACGTCAAGCCTATCTTAGACATGCTCATACAAGGAGGTAGAATTCAGCTTCCTCCACCAAGACGGGAGCCTCGGCCGACTGATCTGGAGAACCCAAAGTTTTGCTATTATCACCGTTATGTACACCACGCTACACACGACTGCTACCAACTAAAACGGTACATCCAAAGCCTCATCGATTCGAACGCTTTGGCCATCGACTTCGAAAAGGTAACCGTAGCAGCCAATATAGTGTCCGTACAATTCGACAGCTTCCCTCCGACGGAGACTCAAGACGGGGTAATCCCCGTCCCTCTGGCAATGATGGAGATCACCAATCTTCCACCTCCCCGGGAACAAGCTGCTGGTCTAGTACCTCTCACCACCTCACGAGGGGAGGTCATGTGGGTCCATCCAGACTTAGTGTCAGAAGTAACTCGGCCCACACCATCTCCCACTAACAAAAAGAGTAGAAAAATTAGGACCTGCCACACAATCTCAGCAGACAACGAGGAAGCTACAGCCGTTGTCACGCGGTCCGGAGCGCAATCCCAACTTGTGGTTGACAGCCCAGCTGAAAATCATCAACCTACTACAACTGATACTCCGGGACCGGCTCAGCCTTCGACGACCGATAAGCCTAGGCCGAAGGAGACTCGCTTCGACAAATCCCTCCGAAAGGACGCAGCCCAAGGGCTAGAGAGGCCCTATAACTTTGACATCTTAGCACAATTGGCTAACACTCCGGCCAAATTGTCACTATACGAACTCCTAAGGCTCTCCAAGGACGTTCGTATTGCATTGATCGAAGCACTCCAAAATGTCGATGCCTATCTCGCTCAATCCAACCTCACCGGGGAAGACTCACCCGTGGATATCCAAGACAGTGCCTGCACGGGAGTAATGCCTAATATCGTCTTCACTCTGCAGGACATGCTTATCAAAACCAACTTACATGATCGCCCGCTATACTACACGGGATACATCTGCGACGTGAAGGTGGATCGGATGCACATTGATCCTGGCTCTTCTATAAGCATCATCCCGAAGGGTCTGCTACATCATCTCCGTATCCCAATGCATCGCCTGACACCTAAAAGCACCGCCATCAGCGGTTTCAATTCGGGCAGGAGCTACCCTATTAGAAAGATTCGTCTGAAGTGTCAAATTGGCGACCTCGAATCCAAAGTCACCTGCTACGTCATAGATGCAGACACTTCTTACAACATCCTCTTGGGACGCCCATGGATACACGATTATATGATCGTGCCTTCTATGCTACACCAGTACTTCAAATACGTCGATAAACACGGCTTCGTGAAGACAGAATTTGCTGATATCGATCCCTTCAAAGGGGTCGAATCCTACTACTCAGACTCCTGCCTATACGAAAAGTCGAAGAGGCACCTTGATGAAGGAGACGCACAAGCTCATAATGAGATAGCCACGGGATCAGAAGGACCCCTGACGATCCACCTACAAGCTCACAAACCGGGCAAGTCTGTACCCCTCACCGCCACTCTGTGGAAGGACGCGATCAGCCTCTCGGCGCAAGAGGAGCAGATGATAATCCGGCTGCAAGGTCCGGCCAAGTGCCGAGACCCACAACGAAGCTACTAACAATCAGGCTACCAAGAGTCAGCCAACCACAAGCAGGGAAGCTTAACCCCTCGGACAGGCCCATGACGATACACCTTCCCAGGAAGGGTCGTCACCCCGATGCAAGGTCTGACACTTCCAGCGAACCAGCCACTCCTCGCTCCACATCAAATGCCAAACTGGGGGTCGCTAGTCTGCCAACAACTTTTCGCTCTGCGCCATCAACTGAACCACTGACAATCATGCTTCCTAGGACGTCCTCTCAGTCTTCGTTCACACAGGGGGTAACCAAAGTGGAATCGGAGCTAGCCAAGTATATGGCTACCCACACCAATATCCCCTCCGCTGATGTTGTAATCCCCTAGAAAAGATACCTTACTTCATCAATAAAGGATTATCTTTGAACTACACCGAGATCAATAAGCTATGTACAATGTATGCTATGGAACACAGTATAGGCGCTCACCTACACACACAGGTGACAAATGTGTACAACGCGATCCAGCTTACTCCAGTAGAAGACGCTTACCGAATATTCGAAGGAGGAGATCATCCGATCATCTTCGGCCGGACAAACAACCCGCACCCCCGCACCATAGAAGAAGTCGACCTCGGGTCAGATGCCGGGAGACTGCCTCTGTATCTCTATAGCCCTCAATCCAAATATCTCATGCAGAAACAGGGGTATGATTTAGAGGCGACGCCAGGGTTAAACTACGGCACTGGGCGACGATTACCTTTGAAGCAGCCAGTCCCGGCAGGCAAACCACGAGACTACTATAACAAAACTCGATGCGGGTTAGGGTATGTAACGCCTACTACGACTCCTGAAAGTTCAGATGAAGAATGCGACTGGCAGTCACATTCAACCGGATCACCAACTTCCGACTCAGATACAAGCATCGGAGATGTGTTCAGACAAGTCATGTCAGTCAACATGGCGTTCGCCGACGCTTACGAGGAAGACGAAGACATCCCCGAAATCCTCGAGCTAGAGCCATAGGCCTAGCAATTAGACGTATAATGGGAAAAGCGGTTCGAACTGAGATAACCTCCTACTGAAGATGAGGTCATACAAGTGGATCTCGGCAGCGAATCTTCTCCAAAACCGATCTTCATCAGTAAAAGACTAACCGACGAAGAACGGGAGTAGCTGTTAGAACTTGTCAGAGAGTACATTGATGTGTTCGCCTGGAGCTATGAAGACATGCCAGGGTTAAATCCTGACATCGCTCTTCACAAACTCAATATTCGACCAGATGCGAAGCCAGTCAAGCAACAACAACGATGCTTTTGCCCAGGCATCATGGACGCGATCGACGCTGAAGTCAATAAACTGATAGCCAGCGGCTTCATTCGTGAGGAGCAACATCCCGATTGGGTCGCCAATATAGTACCCGTCCTCAAGAAGAATGGGAAAATTCGAATCTGCATCGACTTCCGCAACCTGAACGAGGCATGCCCCAAAGATGAATTCCCCCTTCCTATCACAGACATCATAATCGACAATACCGCGGCTTCGAACGCATGTCATTTATGGATGGCTTCTCGGGGTACAACCAAATCAAAATGTCTCCTGACGACGAAAAGCATACATCATTCCGAACACCGATTGGCATGTACTGCTACACAGTCATGCCTTTCGGTTTAAAGATTGCTGGTGCCATATATCAAAGAGCCATGAGCATCATCTTCAGAGACCACTTACGTAAGACGGTAGAGTGCTATGTTGACGACATAGCCGTCAAGAGCCGTAGCAAGGGAGACCATCTACAGGATCTAAGGACGATATTCGACCTAATACGAACGCACAATTTGAAAATGAACCCTACGAAGTCCTTCCTTGGCGTATCCAGCGGGAAGTTCTTAGGCTTCATCATCACTGCAAAGGGTATCCATGTAGACCCTGAGAAGACAAAAGCAATCATGGAGATGGGTCCCCCGAAAAATCTCTGCGAACTCAGAGGCCTTCAAGGAAGGTTAGCTTACATCAGAAGGTTTATTTCCAACCTCTTCGGGCGATGTCGACCATTCACGCACCTCATGAAGAAAGGAGTCTCATTCGTATGGGACGAGGAATGCCAACGTGCTTTCGACAACATCAAAGAATATTTGTCAAATCCTCCAGTTTTGCTGGCCCCGGTTCCTGGAAAACCATTACTGCTCTATGTACGAGCAATGGAACATTCCCTCGGGGCTCTGCTGACACAAAACAATGACGCAGGCCACGAGCAAGCCATATACTACCTCAGCCGAATGATTATTGGGCCAGAGCACCGATACACCGCTGTGGAGAAGGAATGCCTTGCCCTGGTGTTCGCCATTCAGAAAATGCGGTACTACATTATCGGACAAACGATACATGTGATCTCACGGGTCAACCCTCTCAGAGTCCTCATGACCAAACCAGGGGCACTTAGCTCTCGACTCGCTACATAGGCAATATTGCTATCCCCTTATCATATGATCTTTGTCCCACAAAAGGCAGTCAAAGGTCAAGCCCTGGCAGACTTTTTAGCAGCCCACCCAGGCTTGGAGTCCTCCAGAATATATGAAGAGATCCCAGATGAGGTCGCCGACTCGCATGTAACCTCTCACGAGAATATATGGCGAATGTTCTTTGACGGTGCTTCAAGGACCGGACCTAAAGGCAATATAGTCGTCGGAGTCGGGGTAGTGCTGGTCTCCCCTTCCGGATTGGTGATCAACCGCGCCTATTCCCTCACAGAACCCTGCTCTAACAATGTGGCCGAGTACAACGCTCTGGTCATTGGCCTCCAACTTGCAAGAGAGCTGGAAGTAGAATACCTTGAAGCATACGGCGATTCCCAACTAATCGTCAATCAGATCCGGGGTTCATACGAAGTCCGTCATGAAGACATGATCCCTTATCACCAAATAGCGATCGATATCATCTCGTCATTTGAGGGGTTCTTCATCGAACATGTCTACAGACTCTGAAACATCGAAGTAGATGCCTTAGCCGGTCTTGCCGCTTTCCTAGCAGTTCCGAATTATGATCGCCAATCAGTGGAAGTGATAGGCCATGAACTGGTCTGTCCTAAAAACAATGTACAATTCGTGGCAAGTTATTCCGCACAGACGATCGATGACGCCCCAGATTGGAGACAACCATTTATCGACTTCGTCGTCTACGACATCCTGCCCGAGAACCCAAAGGAAGCCACTTCCATCAGAAGGCGTTCTCTCAGATTCTTCTACGATACAGAGACGAAGATGTTGTATCGTTGCTCTTACGACGGATTATTACTTCGGTGTCTGTCAAACACAGAAGCCAAAGAAGCAGTACGAGAAGCTCATGACGGTGTCTGCGGGGCCCACCAACCCGGCCCAAAACTACAAGATCATCTTCGCCGAATGGACTACTATTGGCCCACAATGGTGGCAGATGCGATCGATTATGCTAGAAAGTACAAAGCTTGCCAAGTCCACGCGGACTTCATTCACCAACCATCCGAATTTCTACATCCGACGGTGGCGTCCTGGCCATTCGAAGCATGGGAAATGGATATCATTGGTCCAATCACCCCACCTTCCTCCCGAGGATATCGCTTCATACTTGCGATCACGGATTACTTCTCCAAGTGGGCGGAAGCTGTCCCACTCGCAGAAGTCAAGACTTCAAACGTAATCAGCTTCCTTAAGCATCACGTCATCTACCGCTTTGGACTGCCCCGAAGGATCATCCATGATAATGGTCCGCAGTTTGTAAGCCATGCATTCTATCAGTTTTGCGATAAACACCGTATTCAGAATATCGCTTCAACGCCGTACAACCCAACAGCAAACGGGTTAGCAGAGGCGTTCAACAAAACGATCATCAAACTTCTCAAGAAGTTCGTCTCCTCCAACAAGCGCGACTGGAACGAGAAGCTCGGTGAATGCTTATGGGCTTATCGCACCACAGTTCGAACAGCCACCGGGAATACACCATTCTCCCTGGTGTACGGGAGTGAAGCGGTTCTCCCATTAGAAACTCAAATACCCTCACTCCGCGTCGCCCTCACTTATCAATTGATAACGGATGACAACTACCGACGTCGACTGCAAGAGTTAGAGGCCTTAGATGAAAAGCGCCTCCTAGCTCAGCAAAGGATCGAGCTATACCAAGCACGCATCTCAGGAGCCTTCAACAAGAAGGTCAAAATCAGAACATTCGGAGTAGGTGATCTTGTTCTGGCAGTCCAGAGGCCGATGGTCATGACTCACAAGACCGCCGGCAAGTTCCAGCCAAAGTGGGAAGGTCCATTTATCATAGAGACAGTATTCTCCAACGGTGCTTACCGTCTCGCAAAACAAAATGGAGACTTGCTCATACTGCCCGTCAACGGCAAGTTCCTGAAGAAATACTATGTTTAAACAACATTTTCCAGATTTTTGAGTCACATACCCGCTGGTACCACTGAACTCGCTCCACAAATTTCTAGATTATCGAGTCATGTATCCGCTGATACCCTTGAACTCACCCTCATAGTTTTCCAGATTCTCGAGTCATGTATCTGCTGATACCCCTGAACTCACTCCATAAATTCTCCAGATTCTCGAGTCATGTATCCGCTGATACCACTGAACTCACCCTCATAGTTTTCCAGATTATCGAGTCACGTACCCGCTGGTACCACTGAACTCACTCCATGAACTGTCAGATTTTTGAGTCACGTACCCGCTGGTACTACTGAACTCACACTCACCATATATTAAATTTCCGAGTTACGTACCTGCGTGTACCGCTGAACTCATGCCCTTCTTCCACAAAGATATCCCAAATTTCCAAATCATGTACCTGTTGGTACCTCTGAACTTACACTTTGATTCAAACATTGTCGAGTTATGTACCCATCGGTACCCCTAAACTTACATCCTGGTCACTTTTTTGAAAAAAAGTCATGTATAACCATACCGCTGAACTTTCTTCCTACAAGAGATCCTCCCTCATGATCTAATACCTGCACTCCCAGTGCACAACAAAGGTAACGGGTCCACAAACTTCCAAGACGGCCATGTCCTCATTACCTCTGAGCCGTTCCACTTCCGCCAAAAACAAAATCACCCCCTACGTGGAACTTCCATGTCCTCATTACCTCTGAGTTGTTCTATGTGCCCTCCTTCATTGAGCCCACTCCTGTCATGTCCTCATTACCTCTGAGTAGGAAGGCTCTGTCGAGGAAACCTTTATGCTTGCCATTTCCTTAGTACCTCTGAGTAAGTATGTTCGTTCCCTCCAACTTGTTGCCCGTATCCAAAACCAGGGTACGTTAGGGGCAATAGGTCCACGCAAAATGTCCCCATAGAATAATCATTACACAGCAAAAGAGTGAAGCAAATATATTTCATTCATTCAGAAATCGGTTACATCTACGCGATTACAGGAAAAGTTCTTCATACAGACAAGAAGAAAAGCAAAAAAAGAAGCAAAGACTACAGATAGACATTTACGAGAAACCTTAAACCCTAGCCGCAGAAGTGCGTATACAACTCCTTCAACCACCTTACATATGAAGGATGCAATTGAGAAAGATCCTCGTCTAGAATAGAGGAATCAGAATTCCCAGCGCTGCCACCCTCAACAGTCTCGACAGTGGGGGGGATGTCGTCCCTCTCAGGCGCTGATTCTTCTTTCATCACCTCCTCTTTAACAGAGGGAGGCCCCTGATTGATGCCAGGGAGCGGCAGCTCCTCTACCACTGCAATCTCAGCATTCGGTGGGGACACTACAAGAATGAAAAGACGAAAAAGAAGTGATGATGAATGATAAAAACAGGCAGAAGATATTCAGAAGGGTTCATGCGGCCCGTTGAAAGACAATTTTTTCTCTTTCTCTCGCGGCTTAGATATGGAATATATTCCATACGGCTCATGGGACGTGCATATGAACCACGAAATTTAAAAAGCTCACATCAAATGATTATGCACGAAGTAATACGGTAGAGCAGCATCTGTTAGGGTTTCAAAGCACCCAATCTTCCACACAGTCTTTACCTTCGACGACAACATGAACGTCAAGACGAACGGGGGGTACGGCAGTTGAAGACGATGCCGACTTCCTACTCTTCGCCACAGCTTTCTTCGCTGCCTTGGAAGCCCTAGGTGCCATCGTTGTCTGTCGATCAGAAGAAGAAAGCAAGACAAAAATCTTAAGTCAAGAAGAGTCCAAGTGAGAAATCCTTCCAAAAACCCTTCTATTTATAGAGGACCAAGAACGACGCCTCGTACAAAGAAGTTGACTCTTCGGCTATCGATGCAGACCAGATAATTAAAGATCAGAAACTCTTGGGATCCTGTCCCAAAAAGGGTTTGTATGCATGACATAATGAAGTGGCAAGCAGCTATGCGGGTGAACAGTCTTCTGCGACTAAGTCACTTATGCGGCTGAATAATTCATGCGGCCGAGACTTCTATGCGGTCAGAATTCCATATGTGGCTAGAAGAACACGACCATGCTTCTTATTCAAAGTATTTCAATTTTACAAATTGAAAACTTTGAAGGGGGTCCTGTAGAAGCATGGAAAATACTAAAGAAAATGATTCATACGGCAAGAAAAGATCCATACGGCTCGAAAAATGCATGCAGCTCCGGGAGTCATGCGGCATAGGAAGCTATGCGGCCCAGGGCATTACATGCGGCTCAGAAGACACATGGCCTGATAGTGCTTCCCTCCACCCACGCTGCATTAATTGCTATGACGGCTGACCCCTCTGAAAAGTTGACAGCCCTGACACCAAAGGCAGGTAATTATGGCTCTGCCATAATAATGAATCTCTAGGGAAGAGGAAAGAAATCTCTGACACAAATCCCCCGAGAGCCATAAAAATGCCACGTGGCCTTGCCACGTGGGCATTCGTATGCGGCTCGCTTCTCATGCGGCTCAGAATAAATCCTATGCAGCTCAGGCCATAGGAGCCTCATGCGGCTCGAGCAAAGGACTTCCCATGCGGCTCAGAAGTGAATCCATCCTATGCGGCTCAGGCCATAGGAGCCTCATGCGGCTCGAGCAAAGGACTTTCCATGCGGCTCAGAAGTGAATCCATCCTATGCGGCTCAGGCCATGAAAGCCTCATGCGGATCGAGCGAGGACCTCTCATGCGGTTCACGAAGATCATATCCATGCGGCCCAGGCGAATATATACCTATACGGCCCACAAGGATTGCTCCTCTATGGTTAGAGGACTCAAGTGAAGGCCACTGCTCACGCAGCCCTGACACGTGGGCTCGTATTCATATGCGGCTCACATTCATATGCGGCTCACAATTCATGCGGTCCAGATTCCCTCCAGCAGCTCCTAGGACACGTGTCCTAAACCGATTAATTCCTCAGATTTGCTGCCATTAAATATTGGGTCAAATCCCAATAAATCTGGGACACGTGGCAGAAGAATAGATCTGATTTATTCGCAGATATCAGAAGATCAGTATAAGGAAGGTTTATTCCAATCAACATTAATTGCTCAGGGGATTTGGTGTAATCTACACCTAATAGCCCAGATTCATCATAATTAAAACGAATGGCCAAGATGGACCAATCTCCAAGCCGCCGCCATCTCCAAAAGCTAATCATTGGCAATCCTAATGATGACATCCCACTATTATAAATAGCAAGGTACCATTCCCTTGTAAGATATACAATATCAGAGAGAAAAATACGTATATACAGAGAGACCCCCAATAGTCAAAAAAAAGAATACACAGAGAGAGAGAAGCCAGAAGAGCAACAGAGGAGTAAGAAGGGCATTTCTTCGTCAACGCCAACCATCTTTTCACAAGGAGCCAAGGCTGTATACCGATCGTCCAAGGAGTAAGGCAGGGCTGTCGTCGCCTTCCCGAGCCTCTATCGTCATCCCCCAGAATCTAAAATAAACAATTATACTTAGACTGCTGTACCTAGGTTTTCGTCCCTAGGCTTTCTTTGTACAAGCGAGTTTGTAACGTGAAGTAAAAGTTCGGTCCTCCGATAATTGTTCTGTTCTTTTATATTTCATGGCAAACAATACATCAATATTTATCTGCTTTGCACATCTCAATAACGGACATGGCTCGCGAATGTGAGTTCCGCGACGTCATCCGTTATCAGGCGCTTGCAAATTCCTTAGCTGATCTTCGTTTCGCCCAGACTGGTCTTTCAGCCGGTTCTATCCCTAGAGATCCAGCTTTCTCTGGTTACCGCTGTGAGGATGAGGCTGTTCATGCCTATTTCCAGCCCGGTAACGCCTATGATTGGTACCGTCCTGATCGTGCTCCACCTCGTGACTTTATTGGTGAGTTCTATGCTGGCGCCCCTCCTCATCCTTCTGGCGCTGGTACCTCTGGAGCTGGTACTTCAGGACATGCTGGTCGAGCTGATGATGATGATGAGGATGATGATGAGGAGATGTGACTATATGATTTTGAGTGATATTTTATTGTGCACTTGGAAATGCTCCGATATTCCAAGTTATTATCAGTACTTTTTGATTATTATTAGCACTTTCTAGTTTGCTTCAGTACTTTTTTATTTTCATGGACATGTTTATTATGCCTCAGTTTATGGCATTCCAGTTTATTTCAGCACTATGTTTCAGTTTCAGTTTATGATAGCACTATCTCTTATATTGCTTCATTCTTTATAACTGCCTGTGAAATTACATGCCTGTGATGATTTTTTTTTACGACAATACATGCCTGTGATATTTCTCTCGTTTTATGCCTTATTTCTTTTATATGTGTTTTCTCACTATTTGTTACTTATGCATTGATTGCGGGGGAGCTTTATCTTTTACAATTATTTTGCTAAGTGTCAAAGGAGGAGAAAAATTAAAAGATCTAACATTTTTTTGAGATAATACAGGATATGAACAATTCTACTTTTTGATATTTTGAACAAGCTTAATGTTATATCATTCATAGTTTATCAATTATCAAAATGGGGGAGATTGTTGGCCCATTGGTCATATGGCCAACCTGATTTTAATAATTGATCAAACTCTGTCTGGATATACTAAGCTAGTCGGGACTTCTCAAATTCTTGAACATGATCAAGAATGGCTATCCACTGAATTTAAGACCGAAGATCTGTTTGCCTACTCGAGTCTGTAATTCCTTATACAATGTATTTTTTATTTTACTTGAGTCTAGGAATATGTTGTACACCGAGTCGTACTGGCAAATAGGCTACCCTTAAATGAGTTCAAAATATTTTTAAAATATCCTTTCAAAAAGGTTTACAAAAAGGTTTTCAAAAAGGTTTTCAAAAATCACCAAAAAGCTTTTTAAAAACCCTAACTAAACCCTGACTAAACCCTGACAGAACTCGGACCGAGTTCGGCCAGAGTTCGGTTGGTGGCCATTGTGATTTTGAATCCTTGTTACTTGGTCCTCCTGCAGTTGCGGATTTGACCGAGATTTGCTCATAGAGTTCTGTCCGAATTCTGCCCGAATTCTGTCAGAAGTCTGCCTTTGGAACACCTATAAATAGAGAAGGATTTCGATCATTTCAACTCACTCATTTTACTTTCAATCTTCTCTCTATCTAAAGCATTCAGTCTTCCAAAGAGTTTTCTAGAGCTTTCAATTTCAGATCCCAAGCCAATTACAATCCTCTAGTCGATTTGCCAGTGCAGTACGGTCTAGAAGTTTCTGAGAGATTGTAATCTGAAGGCTTGATTGAAGAATACCTCTTCACGTTTGAAGTTGGACGAGTTTTTCGTATCAAAGCTCACGTTGTAGAAGTTGCAAGGACTTCGTAAGAAAACTTGCGGTTTTTCCAATAGTGGATTCAACTGGTAGCAAGAGTTCTACCGACTGGATTAGTCCTCAACAGAGGGAAACCAGTATACATCGCTGTCTTTGTGTTTGCTCTCTTAACTCTGTCTTTACTTTATTTCAGTTGTGATTAATATTCTGTGATTGTGCTGCTAATATTTTTTAATTAGCATTATTTTGCTGCCAGCTCTATTCACCCCCCCTCTAGAGTATTACGCTTTACTATTTCGTACCTACAGAAGGCATATGACACAGTTAACAGGGAGTTTCTATATCATATTATGCTATCTATGGGCTTCGATAGTGCATGGATCACATGCGTTCGAGAATGTATTACGTCGGCAATTTTTTCGGTTCTTTCAAAGGTCAACCACATGGGTATTTTAGTAGTATACGAGGTATACAACAAGGGTGTTGTCACAACCCGCTCCTGAATAATCGGGTACTTATCATTGTACACCCGACCTACGCTCGTATAAGCAGCCGTAGTCATACGTCTACACCTTAGGAATCATCAAAATAGGGAGTATCAATCTCTCATCACAGCGCTAACCGTGTAACCAATCAACAATCACAACATCCACTGTGTCTTTTATTACATGTCCTTTCAGAAAAGATCTCTGAAAAAAATCTGGTAAGTGATAAAGGCAAATCTATACAATCCTCAAGTTTTCATGAAATCAGAAACTACATATTCTAAAACCCCTCAGAGATAGTCTCCTGGTCCTGGATAGTGTTCGATGTGGTCTTCGCTGTCAGGTCATCCTGATGTCCATAGAATGTGGGGTAGTTGAGCTCCTCATAACCTTTATATGTTAACGATCCAGTCATGAAATGAGCAAAGTATAATATAACTCAACCGTACTAAACAACAAGATACAATAGTAAATAATATAACAAATGCAGTAAATAACAAGTAAACTGGAGAATACCTGAAATCATGCATTAACCAAGTGAAACTTGTGCAATAGAACACCATTAAGCATGTAGGGTCTATCATGTATAAGACACATCGTAGCCGATATGTTAGTAATCATACAAGTAAGAGTGAGATACATCGTTGCTGATATACTAGTAGTCACGCAAGTAATGGAAGTAATAAAGCAAAAAATACATAATAAAGTAGGAAAATTTTGATCGATCAATGATGCGATTATCATTGGCGAAGATTTTGACTGACTGCAGTAGCAAGATTATAGTTGTTCTGCAGCAGTACCGTACCAGTATATTATTTATGTATTTCAACTAGAGATGTCAATCAGTTATCAAAATCAGGTGTTCCCAGACCAATGGGCCAACAATCTTCTCCATTTTGATAATTGACAAACACCAAGTTTGATATACCAAATAATTGAAATTAATTTTTAATTTACCTTTGGTACCATATTTATCTCTTCTGTCTAGTACTGGTATATTGAAACTGTTCTCCCCCTTTATCATTTGATCAAAATACGAGCTCTCCCGTAATTAGAAAGCATATAATAACAAAGAAGGGTAAAATATCCAAAATATAACATATAGCAAAGACAAATAGCAGATGATACAACAATAAAAGGAAGTACGTAGCATATTAATTAAACCAGAGTTTAATTCATAGCAGTGCTAAAGGCAATGCATAACTCACATAAACAAACAACATAATCAAAGTACATTAAAGTCTAACACAAAGCAAAACTAAGTACAACTAACTAGTTCCAACTACTAATGTCATCAACCATCACATATCAAACCAAAATATACCACAAAGCCTAAGAACCCTCAAGATGTATCATCACTAGTCTCGGCAGACCGATTGGGATCATAATATGCAGATCCAGGAATGAAGTCGTACTGGGCCTCTGGATCCTCGAATCTGTGATCGGAGAACTAAGGGTGACAGATATAGGGGAGATGGCCACCAGGTGCATGTACCAAACTCTACTACATGTCTGTAATAGAGTTCCCAAGGGCCTGAACCTGAAGAGTGGTCATGAAGTCCGTCTGGCGGTGACGCTCTAGATCAGCAGTATAATGCTCATCCTCAAGATGAAATTGATCTCGTATCATAGTGCGGATCTCATCAAGTAAGGCTAGGACCTCACCAGCAGGAGGAGCAACGGCAGTAGGAGCAGCTGTAGTAGGATGAGGTGTATGAACGTCAGTTTGGACATTCTCTTCACCGGCCTCATCAGGATGTTGAGCAATATGAGAAGTCTGGTCCGACGGGCTCAAATGAGGTGGGATGGTATATCATAAAAGGGACAAGAGTCTTAAGGAATGTCAAACCTACGATAGATGATCGGTAGAAATATAGCATATAATAGGTTATGCCCTTTTTTGTGATAATTTACCATTGCTGGAATCATTGTTTGAGAAAGACTAAAAGGAATACCAAAGTGAATGTGGTAAAGAGCTGACATATTTAAGTACGTAATATCGTCAGTAGATCCCGTCTTAGGTAGAATATCTGAAAAGATGATGTGATACAGCTCATAAAAGTGTTGGTTCAGATATTTGGACATCAAGTGTCCTGGAGGTCTAGGAAATGGATCACACATATGGCATCCTTAAAGGATTCTAGAGTCATATCATTATCGAAATTGACTTTGGTAATGTAGACAAGAGCATTGCCAGTATTGGAAATATGTAACATCTCGCTCAGGTCGTCAAAATCAAACTTAATATTGAAATCGCAGATAGATGAATAGATAGTGCCATTAGTGTGTTGCAAATTGCAATAAAATATACATATTACATTGAAATAAATTGGATTAGCAATTTAAACAGGCTCATAAAATCCAAGAATGGTAAGCGTAGCTAAATATTCCGGGAAGAGGGAGAAACTAATGATATTGTCCAGACAGATATTTAGCTTTTGGAAATCATCAAACCATGCATTGGACACATCTAGATTTCTAAATAGTGAATTATTAAATTTTCCTCATCGGGTGTAGGAGAACTAAATAGATACTCAATAGGATGTAGAGATAGAATTGAATATGAAGCTTCATCCATTCTCTTTTTTTTTCTTGGAAGACAACTTAGGTGACATAGAAATATTAATGAAAAGAAAAGATTATACTTAAAAAATACTAAAAATTAGAAGAGAATCCTAAAGTTGGCACAAATCCTTGATCTTGGAGATGAAAAATCCTAAAATAGGTAAAACCTAGGGTTAGGGTTTGGAGATCTAGGGTTTGGAAGGTATTTTTTGAGGAGAAAGAAGGAAGGAGTATAGCCGCTCTTGATTTAGGGATAGGGTTTTGATAAAAGAAGGCAACTTAAAAGTGGGGGCTGATCTCGATTTTCTTGATACATTCGGACCGAAATCGAGCAGAGTTCAGTCCGAGTTCAGTTTTCTTGTATCTAGGTTAGCCTATGTTAAATTATGTCTATAAAGTGAAAGATAAAATTCTTACAAATTTTAATAGATCTCAACTATCTTAAGGTTAGAAGTAGGGGCCGAATCCCAACTAGCAGTAGTCTGAAAACTAGTACACCGTGTTGATTCTGGCTACTTACACCTGTATCACAGAAGGGCCCATTCGGCTTGTACCCAAAAAAATTAGATTTAATAATTTTTTTTAATTAATATCATTTTTTACCGAACACAATTCATTTTGCTTCCGAGACGATATCAAGAATACCTAAATTGCGACGAATAAAATTGAAGCGGTCCTTGGCTAATGGTTTTGTAAAGATATCGGCTAGTTGAGGACTTGGGTTAATAATTTCTAAAAAAATATCTCTGTGTTGGTGACGATCATGAAGAAAATAATGACATATTTTTATATGCTTAGTGCGTGAATGACATAACGGGTTCTTAGTCAAATTAATCGTGCTAGTGTTGTCATAGAAAATTGGAATATTATGAAAATACAGATTGTAGTCTTCTAGTGTTTTCTTAATCCATAAAATTTAAGCACAACAACGACTGACAGTGATATACTCAGCTTCAACCGTTGATAATGCGACAAAATTTTACTTTTTGCTAAACAAAGAGACTAAAGCTTTTCCTAGAAAATGACACGTACTGTTGGTACTTTTAAGGTGTAGCTTGTATCCGACAAAATATGCATCAAAATAACTGATTAGGTCAAATGATTAGTTTTGGGATACCACAAGACGACAGTAGAAGTTCCTTTAATGTATCGAAAGATATGCTTAACTGCACATAGGTGTGATTCTTTAGGATGGTCTTGATATCTAGCACATATGCAAAACTGAACTTTACATCAGGATGACTTGTAGTTATGTATGGTAAACTACCAATCATACCTTGATACATACGTTGGTCGACATGTTTGCCACTTTCATCAATGTCATGCTTGGTTGAGGTAGCCATTGGAGTTCCGATAGGCTTTGTATTTTTGAAGTCAAAATTCTTTAGCAACTCCTTCGTATAATTTTCTTGATTAATTAATGTCCCTTGTGAACTTTGTCTAATTTGCAGTCGAAAAAAGTAGTTGAGCTCTCCCGTTATGCTTATCTTAAACTCATTCTGCATACAATTAGCAAACTCTTGATAGAGTACCACATTAGATGAACTAAAAATAATGTCATCAACGTATATTTGTACTGTAACGTTCGTATTTCGGAATACATATTTTAATTAGGCATATATATATTTTGGACCTGTATTTTATTTTCTCATATTATGGCCTGTAATTTAATTTTGGCTTAACTTGCGGATTTTGGTTTTCTCGTAAAACGGGTTTTGGACCTGGCTTGGTTTTATTTTGTGGAAAAGGAATTGGTTTGGTTTGGTTTAGTATGCATTGGAACACCCTAGTTAATCTCCACCCTCAACACAACATATCCTCCCTCATTAAAACCCCACCTAACTTTCTCTCTCCTCATAACTTCCATTAATTCTTCATTTTCTTTTTCCTTCCTCCACACAACACCAACACCATAGGCAAGTGCACCTTGCCACCAAATAAGCAGCCCATTTTATTTGTCCATTAGCTAGACTAGGCCATGGTGAACAACATTAGAACTTGGTATTTTGTGATTTGGAGCTTCTATTTTTCTAGATCTAAGTTTTTACTATTTTCAGATTTTCTTGGTTTTGATCTATTAAACTTAGATTTTTTCCTTGTTTTGAGGCTTCCATGTGGAAGAGAATTCAATTTTACACAAGTTAGAACTTTGAAAATTCAAATTTCGTTTTGATTTGGCCAAGTTATGAAGATTGGAAATTTTTGGTGTTCTTGAGTTATCTCTCGGCCTGATGGAGAAGATGACCCTCGGCCAGCGCACTTTAGTGCAAGGCTATACGCAGTTCAACTCTACGCAGTTCAACTATGCGTAGTTCAACTCGTGTGCAGTTCAACTGTGCGCAGTTCAACCGTGCGCAGTTCAACACGTGCGCAGTACAACTCGTGCGCAGTTCATCTCCTGCGCAGTTCATCTCCTGCGCAGTTCAACTCGTGCGCAGTTCAACTCGTGCGCAGTTCAACTGTACACAGTTTAACTCGTGCATAGTTTAACTGTACGTAGTTCAACTCATGCGCAGTTTATCTCCTACACAGCTCATCTCCTGCGCAACTCACCCTAGCACAGCTCGACCCTTGCGCAATCTAACCGTAGCACAACCTATTGCCCATGATGGTTTGGATTTTATTCCTTGGACTTGGCTTCTCTTTTGTGGGTTAGAGTTTTGAGATCTTGTTCCACACAACACGACTGTCTCGACCCAACACGACCTGGCACGGTTTTTTGTGTTTTGCTTACGACTAGTACGGTTTTTCATGATTTCTGTGAAGTATGATTCTAGTACTTTCTGATCTTCTTGATAGTGACCCGATGGGGTGCGCCCTTAACTTTTAACCTGTAATTCATGATTAATCTTAATACTGGATAACTTGATAATGTTCCATGGCGGCGCACTCCTGACTTGTAACTTGTAAACCTGTAACTTGTAACTTGACTTGATATTGTTGCGATGGCTAACTTGACTCGTATAATCAATTCTGACGTCGTGGGTGTTCATTCTTGCTGTCTTGTGCAATCCACTTGTCTTGTCACATATCATGTCTAGGACGTGACTCCCTGATTACCACGGTCAGGGATTCACACTGAATATGGATTAGGCTAATCACTAGATCAAACTATAGTTTATGGAGAATTTCTAGTCACAGGTGATCTCGTTATCTGGGCGCTTTAAATGGACTTGTAGCCTGCCGACGAGTAGGGCACATTTCCAGCATGCTGTCATGTGTTGAACCCTCTAATTCACCTAAGGGTATATCGTCTCCTGGGCGATGTACCCAACCATACTCTCAACCCGCGGAAGGATAACTGGATAGTCTGCAGGACTAGGGACTGGGAATTTCTCATTTGCATCTTGCTAGTAACTAGGCTTATGATAACCCTAGTTAGTTAAGTAGTAAGCCGTAGTATTTGCTTGGCCGCATGTAAATGGATGGTGTCCAGCCTTGTCTAAGTCTCGTCTAGTCCCTGTACCTGGTACTCCTGAACATGATTGTTTTACTTATCTTTAACAATAAATGGGTAGAGACAAAGTGCTATTCAGGCGAAGGGTTACAACCCCGGTCCTTGTTTGGTTTACGGGTTGTAACCTGGCTCCCGAAATGGTTCCACGTCCCTAGTCATTTATTGTCCTGATGTACTCTTTATTACTTGTACTTTTCTTCCTTTTTCTTATGTTCTGATATGCTGGCTTTGTTCTTATTTCGTGGCCTCCTTGTGGCACTTGCTCTTTCTGGGGTTTGACCCAGCTGGTTTTGTGTGGCCAGATTTGGGAGCAGCATCCGAGGATCTACCGAACTTCCAGCCCAATGGTGGCGACTAGATGGAACCCGGTCTACGATTAGGTTTTCTATTTTGTTTCACCCACTACATTATAAATTTATTCGTTTTAGGCATTTAGCCGATGAGCACCTGTGAGCTCGATGCATCTTTTACTTACTGTCTGCCTACGGGCTGTAACATGATTAACAAATCCTAGGGTCGATCATGTATGACTTAACTCTTGCTAGTCCTCGTATTTTGTATGACTAGCTTCATGATCAGCTGAATATGTAATATTTGGGACGCCTTTTATTATATATTTGGTGGTCTAATATCTCGTAATTATATTACTTGTTTGAGATTGAGACAATAGGCTTGACCTTAAGAGACCGTTGGCTTGTAGTAAACCCTCATATATATCTAGACAGCCGTGACCGTATAGCGAGGTGGATTCTATTTCAATATACGTAGCTGGCTATGTTCGCCCCTGCTCTCTCCAGTATTCTGGTTCTGGGGCGTCACATGGTTTAAGTGGTGGCCCATGCAGGTCTTCGTATTCAAGAATGTGAGGGTTTACCAAATAGATGTCTCAATCAGTACTTGTCCTTGATCTCCGTTCATATTCTCTGAATCTCTGGATTCTTGCCCAGATCATGTGCTTGTATCGTTGATCTGTCCTGGTCCTTCCTTATTGTTTCCCTGTGTCGTCTTCTTAAGCGGCATTGTACCTGACCCCATCGATCAGCAAGGTGAAGCACTTCCCGTGGACCAGCAGCAACCCGGAGATCAAGCCCAGCATTCCGAAGTAGCCTCCAGAGTTGTACCTACTGGAGGAGAGCCCCAGTTCAGCCCGTTCGACCTGCCGATCCTGATGATGGCACCTTGGTAGGTCTTATCAGTACCTTGATAACTTACCAGGATCATCGCGGAGATGTCTTGCACCAGGCGGTGGCTGATACTTTGACCAGAGGCGATCATCCAGGGAACAACGCGGCCAACAGCTTCAAGCGCTTGAACCCTCCATTCTTCGACGACATCGAAGATGCGATTGCCGTGGACGCTTGGCTTCAGGATACCGTGGTGATTCTGGAAGCAGCTAGGACACCTGAGAATGAGAAGGTGGCGGTGGTACGCCTACAGTTGCTGGACTTGGCTCGAAGTTGGTGAGCGACGCAGGCCGTGGGATTAGAGACACCGGTCACTTGGGCGGTGTTTAGAAAAATATTCCAGACGAAGTATTTTGATGCTGTAGCTCGGTACGACCTACAGATGAGATTTACCAACTTGAAGCAAGGAGGCAGAACGGTCGACGGTTATGCATCCGAGTTTTCTAGACTCAGTAGGTTTGCCCCCACCTTGGTGGCGACCGAGTTTGATAGGGCCCAGCGGTTCCAGCAGGGACTGCATTTGGACATCTTGTTGGCAGTTGAGCAGCTCGAGCACCAGACGTTCGATACAGTATTGAGAGTAGCTAGGAGGCATGAGTACACCTTCCAGAGGATCATGGATAGGACCGGAGGTAGGAAGCGATCCCACAATCAGATGCACCAATCATCAGCTCCAGCCCCGCAGCTAGGGGTTTGACCATTGGAACTCCGAGGCGGGCAGCCTCAGTAACGTCGGTTCAGCATTCGACCCCGACGTACCCGCAGCAGCAGAAGCAGAAGCAGACTTCCGCGATGGGATATTCTCATTGCGGGAAGCCAGGGCACGTGGTGGCAGATTATCGCAGGGCACAGGGATTGTGTCTAGCTTGTGGAGCGGCAGATCACAAAATAGGAGCTTGCCTGAATAGGGGTAGTTCATCCTCTTCTAACCTAACCAGTCCATCGGTTAGGGGATCAGCACCTATGCAGCAACAGCAGCAGTACCCGAGGACAATGTTGCCTCAGGCCCAGCCATTTCGTCAGCAGAACCAGCAGCAGTATACCCTAGCCCAAGTGCAGAACAGGCATAGAGGTTTCCAGCAGAGACCAGCAGCCAGAGAACAAGGTTAGGCCATGATGATGACTATGAAAGAAGAAGTTGCACCAGGTGATGTAGTGGCAGGTACTATTCTCGTCAACTCCTTTCCAGCATCGGTATTTTTTGATTCTGGTGCATCGCATTCATTCATGTCTGTACGATTCGCGACACGGATAGGATTGGAGCCCGAGTTATTATCAGTAAGGCTCAATATAGTTACTGGTAATGGTCTTGTGGGAGTAGATCGAGTGTTTTCCTCGTATCGGATCGTAGTTAGCGGTAGAGAGTTTCCCGCTAGATTTATAGAGTTTCACATGGCAGACTATGATGTAGTCTTAGGCATGGATTGGTTGAGGAACCAGTATGCTAGGATAGACTGCCATGTTAGCAGGGTTGTCTTTAGTATTTCAGGCAAGCCAGAGTTCTTATTTTCCAGAGGCGCAGTGGAGCCATCTTCCCCAGTATTACAGATGGCAGTAGCAGCAGTACAGTTACTCCAAATAGTTGAATGGTTTCCAGATGTCTTCCCAGAGGAACTTCTTAGGATGTCGCCAGAGAGGGAGATCGAGTTCACTATAGACTTGATCCCCGGGACAGTACCAGTATCAGAGCGAGTCTACAGGATGGCGCCTTCAGAGTTGGAGATTTTGTACAAGATGATTGAAGAACTCATGACCAATGGATTCATTCGTGCAAGTGGATCGCCTTGGGGAGCCCCGATGCTTCTTGTGAAAAAGAAGGATGGTATGTCCAGGTATGTGTAGATTATCGTACCTTGAACTCGATGACAATCAAGAACAGATACCCTCTCCCGAGGATAGATGACTTATTTGATCAACTAAAGGGGGCTTCAGTGTTTTCGAAGATAGCCTTGCGGTCAGGATACCACCAGATCAGAGTCAAAGAGCAGGACATCCCGAAGACAGTATTTAGATCGAGGTATGGGCATTGGAAGTTCCTTGTTATGCCTTTTGGAGCAACCAATGCGCCAGCCGTATTCATGGACCTCATGAATCACATTTTCATGCCTTACTTGGATCAGTTCGTGATCGTGTTCCTAGATGATATCCTGGTCTATAGTAAAAGCGAAGCAGAGCATGAGCAGCATCTCAGAATTGCCCTTCAGACGCTTAGAGAGCACCAGTTGTACGCCAAGTTTAGTAAATACGAGTTCTGGCTCGATCGCATTTTGTACTTGGGTCACATCATTACCCGAGGAGGAGTGGAAGTGGATCCCCAAAAGATTGTGGCTATCGACACATGGCCAGTACCTAGCTCAGTGGCAGAGGTTCGCAGCTTCCTTGGATTAGCCGGCCACTATCGGCTATTTGTTTCAAATTTTACGAGGATTTCAGCGCCGATGACCCAGTTGACCCGCAAGGATGTGCAGTTTGCTTGGACAGCAGAGTGCCATGAATTATTTGATAAGTTGAAGCGAGGTTTGGTAACGGCTTCCATTCTCGCACTTCCAGATGGGACCGGAGGATTCACAGTTTATTGCGATGCTTCAGGCAGAGAATTGGGGTGTATCTTGATGCAGCATGGGAAGGTAATATCTGATGCATCACGTCAACTTCGTGATCATGAGAAGAATTACCCGACCTACGACTTGGAACTGGCAGCAGTAGTGTTTGCACTTAAGCTTTGGCGGCACTACTTGTACGGAGACAGAGTGGAGATATTTACTGATCACAAGAGCCTGTAGTATGTTTTCACCCAGAAGGACCTTAATATGCGGCAGAGAAGATGGCTTGAGCTATTGGTGGACTACGATGTAGATTTGTAGTATCACCCAGGGAAGGCCAACGTTGTAGCAGATGCGTTGAGCAGGAGAGCCGGAGTTTATTTCCTGACGGCGTAACCAGAATTATTGGCAGATCTTCAGAATATGGGAATTGAAGTGGTTCTTCCTACCAATGTGGCGTTGATAGCCAGTCTACAGGTTCAGTCTAGCATAGTTTAGAGGATCCGGATGGCGCAGTCTACAGATTCCAAGATTCAGTGACTCAGAGCAGAGTGTGAGGCAGGAAGAAGGCCAGAGTTGTGCATTCATGAAGATGGTACACTTCGACATGGCACTCATCTTTGTGTACCCAGTGGGGATATCAGACAGGAGGTCATGGCAGAAGCTCACAGTTCACAGTATTCTATTCATCCCGGTGGCACGAAGATGTATAGAGACATTCGTCAGCATTTTTGGTGAAATGGCATGAAGAGGGAGATAGCTCGGTTTGTCTCTCGGTGTTTAGTTTGCCAGCAGGTTAAAGCTGAACATCAGAGGCCCGCTGGACTTCTTCAGCCCTTACCGATTCCGGAATGGAAGTGGGAACATGTGACCATAGATTTTGTGACTGGATTGACTAGATCCCCAGCTGGTCGAGATGCTATTTGGTTTATAGTTGACAGACTCACGAAGGTGGCTCACTTCTTTCCGTTCAGAGTTGGTCAATCTACGGCCCAGTTGGCAGAAATGTACCTCAGGCAGATTGTTAGGCTTCACGGTGTGCCCGTCAGAATTACCTCGGACCGAGATTCAAGGCTTACGTCACACTTTTGGCGCAGCCTGTAAGAGAATTTGGGAACTCACCTTCAGTTTAGCTCAACTTATCACCCGCAGACAGATGGCCAGTCGGAACGCACAATTCAGACTCTTGAAGATATGTTGAGGTCTTGTACCCTTGACTTCGGTGGTTCATGGGAGGATCACCTACACCTGGTAGAATTCTCGTACAATAATAGTTTCCAGGCCAGTATTCAGATGGCCCCGTTCGAGGCACTCTATGGAAGGAAGTGCAGATCCCTGCTAGCATAGGACAACATCGGAGAGAGGCAGATGCTCGGTCCAGAAATGATTGCCCAGACAGTTGAAGTGGTCAGAGGGATCAGAGATCGTCTTCGAGTGGCCCAAGATCGCCAGCGGCATTGGGTCGATGCCCATCGACGTCCCTTAGAGTTTGTTATCGGTGACCATGTATTCCTTAGGATCTCGTCTAACCGCGGCGTCATTCGTTTTAGCGTACGGAGAAAGCTTAGTCCTAGGTATATAGGGTCGTTCGATATCCTGGAGCGAGTAGGAGATGTATCCTATCGTCTCGCTCTTCCGTCGTTGCTAAGAGAGGTGCATGATGTATTCCATGTGTCCCAATTACGACGGTTCATCCCGAACCCGAGCCATATCCTGGACCATTCGGAATTGGTTGTTGGTACCAACCTTTCGTATGAGGAGAGATCCGTGTCTATATTGGACCAGAGAGAAAAGATACTCAAGAACAAGACTATTAGCTTAGTCAGTGTTGCTTGGGGTCATCACTCTCTAGGTGAGTCAACGTGGGAGCGTGAGGACGACATCCGATCGCGATATCCCGACTTGTTTGACTCATAAGGTATAATGTCTTCCTTATGCCTTATGCTTTCCATCCCTTGCTTGCATGTATGATTGTTTGATTGTTTGCTTAGTGTAGCTTAATTATGGATAGTATAGCTGGCTCTTACATCTCTAAGCATCTTGATTTAAATTCCTAGGACGGAATTCTTTTAAGGTGGATAGAGTTGTAACGTCCGTATTTCGGAATACGTATTTTAATTAGACATATATGTATTTTGGACCTGTATTTTATTTTCTCATATTATGGCCTGTAATTGTGTTTTGGCTTAACTTGCGAATTTTGGTTTTCTCGTAAAACGGGTTTTCGACCTGGCTTGGTTTTATTTTGTGGAAAAGGAATTAGTTTGGTTTGGTTTGGTTTAGTATGCATTGGAACACCCTAGTTAATCTCCACCCTCAACACAACATACCCTCCCTCATTAAAACCCCACCTAACTTTCTCTCTCCTCATAACTTCCATTAATTCTTCATCTTCTTCTTCCTTCCTCCACACAACACCAACACCATAGGCAAGTGCACCTTGCCACCAAATAAGCACCCCATTCTATTTATCCATTAGCTAGATTAGGCCATGGTGAACAACATTAGAACTTGATATTTTGTGATTTGGAGCTTCCATTTTTCTATATCTAAGTTTTTACCATTTTCAGATTTTCTTGGTTTTGATCTATTAAACTTAGATTTTTCTTTGTTTTGAGACTTCCATGTGGAAGAGAATTCAATTTTACATAAGTTAGAACTTTGAAAATCCAAATTTCGTTTTGATTTGGCCAAGTTATGAAGATTGGAAATTTTTGGTGTTCTTGAGTTATCTCTCGGCCTGATGGAGAAGATGACCCTCGGCCAGCGCTCTTTAGCGCAAGACCATACGCAGTTCAACTGTGAGCAGATCAATTGTTCGTAGTTCAACTCGTACGCAATTCAACTCGTGTGCAGTTCAACTGTGCGTAGTTCAACTCGTGCGCAGTTTAACTCGTGCGCAGTTCATCTCCTGCGCAGTTCATCTCCTGCGCAGTTCATCTCGTACGTAGTTCATCTCGTAAGTTGAAAACTGTGCGAAGTTCAACTGTGCGCAGTTCAACTCATGCGTAGTTCAACTGTGCGCAGTTCAACTCGTGCGCAGTTCATCTCCTGCGCAGCTCATCTCCTGCGCAGCTCACCCTAGTGCTGCTCAACCCTAGCGCAACCTAACCCCAGTGCAACCTATTGCCCATGATGGTTTGGATTTTATTCCTGAGACTTGGCTTCTCTTTTTTGGTTTAAAGTTTTGAGATCTTGTTCCACACAACACGACTGTCTCAACCCAACACGACCTGGCACGATTTTTGGTGTTTTGCTTATGACTAGTACAGTTTTTGGTAATTTCTGTGAAGTATGATTCTAGTACTTTCTGATCTTCTTGATAGTGACCCGATGGGGTGAGCCCTTAACTTTTAACCTATAATTCTTGATTAATCTTAATACTGGATAACTTGATAATGGCCCATGGCGGCGCACTCCTGACTTATAACTTATAAGTCGACTTGATGCTGCTGCAATGGCTAACTTGACTCGTATAATCAACTCTGACGTCGTGGGTGTTCATTCTTGCTGCCTTGTGCAATCCACTTGTCTTGTCTCGCATCATGTCTAGGACGTGACTCCCTAGTTACCATGGTCAGAGATTCACACTGAATATGGATTAGGCTAATCACTAGATCAAACTATAGTTCATGGAGAATTTCCAGTCACGGGCGATCTCGTTATCTGGGCGCTTTAAATGGACTTGTAGCCTGCCGACGAGTAGGGCACATTTCCAGCACGCTGTCATGTGTTGCACCCTCTAAGTCACCTAAGGGTATATCGTCTCCTGGGCGATGTACCCAACCATACTCTCAACCCGCGAAAGGATAACTGGATAGTCTACAGGGCTTAGGACTGGAAATTTCTTATTTGCATCTTGCTAGTAACTAGGCTTGTGATAACCCTAGTTAGTTAAGTAGTAAGCCGTAGTATTTGCTTGGCCGCTTGTGAATGGATGGTGTCCAGCCTTGTCTAAGTCTCATCTAGTCCCTGTACCTGGTACTCCTAAACATGATTGTTTTACTTATCTTTAACAATAAATGGGTAGAGACAAAGTGCTATTCAGGCGAAGGGTTACAACCCCGGTCCTTGTTTGGTTTACGGGTTGTAACCTGGCTCCCGGAATGGTTCCACGTCCCTAGTCGTTTATTGTCCTGATGTACTCTTTATTACTTGTACTTTTCTTCTATTTTCTTATGTTCTGATATGCTGGCTTTTGTTCTTATTGCATGGCCTCCTTGTGGCACTTGCACTTTCTGGTGTTTGACCAAGCTGGTTTTGTGTGGCCAGATTTCGGAGCAGCACCCGAGAGGATCTACCGAACTTCCAGCCCAATGGTGGCGACAAGAAGGAACCCGGGCTACGAGTGGGTTTTCCATTTTGTTTTATCCACTACGTTGTAAATTTATTCTTTTGAGGCGTTTAGCCGACGAGCACCTGTTAGCTCGATGCATCTTTACTTACTGTCTGCCTACGGGCTGTAACATGATTAACAAATCCAAGGGTTGATCATGTATGACTTAACTCTTGCTAGTCCTCGCATTTTTTATGACTAGCTTCATGATCAGCTGAATATGTAATATTTGAGACGCCTTTTATTGTATATTTGGTGGTCTAACATCTTGTAATTATATTACTTGCTTGAGATTGAGACGATAGGCTTGACCTTAAGAGACCGTTGGCTTATAGGAAACCCTCATATCTAGACAGCCGTGACCGTATAGCGAGGTGGATTCTATTTCAATATACGTAGCTGGCTATGTTCGCCCCCGTTCTCCAGTATTCTGGTTCTGGGCGTCACATGCACTAATAAAATATTATTATTAAGGGATTTGCTAAATAAAGTAGTGTCTGCCTTCCTTTTAGGAAAACTACTTTCCACTAGAAAGGTACTCAGATGATCATACCAAGCTCTAGGTTCTTGTTAAATCCATACAGTGCCTTTTTAATCTTGAAAACGTTATAAAAAATTGAAAATCTTCAAAATCAGGAGGCTGTTTTACAAAAACTTATTCTTTTATAAATCCATTCAAAAAAGCACTTTTGACATCCATTTGAAATAATTTAAAATCATGAAAACATGCATATGTACAAAGCATGCGAATGGATTCTATTCTAGGAATAAGAGCATATGTCTCGTGAAAATTAATTCATTCTTCTTGATTATAACATTGAGCAACTAGGCATGTGTTGTTGCGAATGACTTGTCCGTCCTCACTTAATTTGTATCAGAATACCGATTTCATACCAATTACAAAGTGACCAATAGGCTTAGAAACGAGTTCCCAAACTTGATTCCTCTCAAATTGGTTTAATTCCTCTTGCAGGGAATAAATCCCAAATTCATCATCAAATGCATCTGCTACCGACTTAGGTTCTATTTATGAAATAAATGCAATACTTGTAGCAACATCTTTAATAAAAGAACAAGTACTTATACCTTTTGATACATAATCTATTATCAAAGTTTCTGGATGGCCTGACATAAACCTCATCTTCTTTGGCAGACTCTCCAGAAAACTAGTTCCTGTGTTGGTGTGCGGTCGTAGGCACACAAAAATAAAACCAATACTCTTAGAAATGTAGTAGTGTGAGTAAGGATCGTTTCCTCGGAGAGTAAGTAGTTTATGTTTGTGCTATGTGAATAATGAAATAGGGGGATGAATATGATAAAAGTCAATAAAAAAGAGCAAGTAGAATATAAAAATAAATCAAAATAACAAACATTGGTCTAAGTCTACGTCTACCATCGGAATCTTGAAACTGATCATAGATGCAAACATATATTGATATGTATTTTGAATATTCATCGCTGGAATTATTTTTCTATCTCCTTTAGCCATAGTTAATTAGGAACAAGCGACCTAATTAACCTTAACAACTAAACAACCCCAGATAAGCGCTAAAGGTTCAATCTAGTAGCATATTAAACTCAATGGGATCGATGAAACAAAATAACACAAGCACAAGCGGTTGCTTTTAATTTAGTCAAATATTTTATTTTTATGATTTAATAATACAAAGCAGTAATTTATTAAACCGTGGTTGCTTCACAAATTAGATTGATCGAACAATTCTGGATTCGATATCTAATTTGGCAGTAGATTATCAAGAATAATAAACTAGTATGTATCCTAGTAATTAAACAAGATAATCATAAAATATGCATAAGAAAACATTTGATACTAAAAGTACAAATTAAACATATAAACACAAATTAGATCTTACAAGTTTTTATTGACTCCGAGGCTTTCGTACACTTCGACCAACAAAACTTTAGCCGAATATGTTCATCAAAATTTCAAAAGAAAATTTGGAGAAGAAGAGATGAGATGTGTTGTTTGGTTTGTTCTCTTGATTTCTACCCCTTTTTTATACACCATAATTTAGTTGTTTCAAGCCCACAATATCTTCCCACATATTCTCTATAAGTTACAACTTCTCAAACCAAAAAAACTAAGTCATAAAAAAATAGGTGAATAGTTATTTTGGTTCATAATTATGTTTACAACATCTTTGACCGAACTTCAAGCCTAATTCCGTCCATGATGTAGCTAGAATCTCGAAAATCACAAAATATGAAAGTTGTAGCCCTCTGTCTTAGCTTTCCGAATCATTTTGAAGGACCTCAATTGCGCCTCAGATGAGGTAGTTATGCCCATTTTGGTGAAAGGTGTCAAACTGTCTAGAATTGTATTTTATCTCCATTTTTGCACATAGTGTCTCCAATTTCATCCTATAGCAAAATATAAACATAACGAGTACCTTTAGTCATAAAATGAGCATAAAATTATGAACATTAAGGGATAAAAATATAACATTTTATGTTCTCATCAAATACCCCCACACATAACTTTTGTTCATCCTCGGACAAAACTCAAAATTTATTTTTTTCAAAACAAAAATAAAAGTTGTAATGTCATAAATAAAGAATAACCAAGCTCTTTAAAACCCATAACATGTCTTAAAAAATATCCTTAGACAACTTCTAATTTCCTAGTAAGTATTTTCACTTGAAGATAGAGTAAACTAAATTGGTAGACACTCACGGGAATAAACACTCAGCTCTCATGGTTTGAAGGGTAAGTGTTTCTCTCAAATTCATTCCACTAGAAATGATCTACCATAAGCTTGCATATCTTCTCATTCTCCACCACTTGGATCACATGCATAACACAAATCATAAAGACTTTTATGGGTTGTAGCGGGTTTAGAATTAAGGTAGGATATATTTTGGGAATATAGCTCAAAAGACATTAAAATAGTGGAGCAAAAATGATTTAACTCAAGCTCGAATATATAAAATATGTAAAACCAATCACTCCATTCAAAGCATTCAACATATCCCTTTATTTGAAATTTTGGAAGGAATCATGAAGATGGATATCAAAAGTTATTTCCTTCATCACTTCTTTTCTTTTTTACTTCTTCACCTTTCGGTTTTTTTCATTTTTTTTCTCAGTTCTCTTTTCTTTTTATTTTTCTCTTTTTTTCTCAATCATGATGGGACACAAGAATTTAAGAATGAAAATATTTAGCCAAACTAGAAGTTAAATACCCCCACACTTATTTTTATGCACCCATACATATCATAATGATCCACTAGTTTTCTGGCCTGGGTATGGATTTGTTTTTCAGGTTAAAGCTTGTAATATAGTTTCACAAAAATAAAAGCAATAAGGCTCAAAGGGGTTCAACCAAAGAAAAAAAAAATCAGGGTAGGCTATTTGGCTTAAGTGTCGTAAAAAATGGCCTTAATCATATTCATGTATGCATGTGCCGATGTGACCTCGAAGAGAATCTAAGCAAGTTCTGGCGAAATAACTTCATGGAAGAATATCTCTCATCAAAGAAAATAGTGAGACTGATGTGTCAGTCTAAAGGCTCAAAATCTCATCGGCTTTTATCTACCAAATTTAGTCACAACCATCCTTAAGGAAAATAACTATACTAATTCATTCTAAGTTGAAAAGAGTATTTATTCAATCATGTTAGGAATTTTTTAAACTTAGTTAAATCTTCCTCATGACATACACAACAAAAATTACTGAAAACCATAAGAACAAATGTCCCTTTTTTTTAGAAAATAAATTAAGACCCAAAAAAATATTTTAAATTTTATTTTTAAATTCATTTATTTTAAAAAAATAACCAAACATAAATATCCTCACCTACAATTAAAACTGACATTGTCACCAATGAAAGTCTAAATGCAAAGAAAAGACAAAAATGAACAAAAATAAAAAAATGCAAGAATATGAAAAAACTTTCCTTGGGTTGCCTCATAAGCAGTACCTTTGTTTAATACGTCGTTGGCTCGACTCTATACACACTTGAGACAACTACGCAAAGATTTTAAATCTTGAATAGAGGCATGCAAAATAGAGGGTAAAAACATCTTGTTAAAAATTGATAATGAAATATAAGGAATGTTACCTGATTGTTGTCTTTTTATAAAAGTATTCAATCCTGCAACAGTTTTGTGCATATTATTACTCAAGACTAACTCCTCATAATCTTTCGTGAGATGCTCACTAATGGAAATATCTAATCCATCTTTGCCATTAAGTTCAAAAATTTCTTCAGCATTTGGTACTACGTCGTCATTAGGAATATTCGTGTCTGTATCGCTATTTTTCTTTTCTTCCTGTTTTGACGACGTTGGTGCCTCTTTTGCTAGAATTTCTACCTCTTTATCATTTCTCAAAATGATTGTACTTGTGTTATCTTTTGGATTTATTATTTGAGATGATAATTTTTTCGAACTTTATGCCTCCAGCTTTTTAATTGTTGTAGCCATTTGGCTTATTTGATTGTTCAGACTTTGGATGCTGGCCCTTATCTCCTGTTGAAACTGCAAGGTATTAGTGGCAATAGACTTAACAATATCTTCCAGAGACATAACAGAATTAGAAGTTTGCTACGATTGTTGTTCATGGAGATATGGTTGCTTGTACTGCTGGTAACTTGGAAAATTTTGAGTTACATTGGGCTCGTCTTCAAGTATTGGACACATATCAGTTGGATGCCCTACTATTGAACAAATCTCACAAGCCATTGTTGTTTGCATGTTACCACCTACAACCATTTGATGAACAAGAGAAGTTAAACTAGCAATTTGTTGTTGAAGAGAAGAAACATTTACCTCGTTAGCGTGCCTAGATGGAAGATCCAGCCAAGTGCCAAATTGTTGAGAATTGGTCATGATGTCCTGTTATTTTTTTTGCTAATAGAAAAAATTATTTTATTACAAGAACGAAATTAAGATCACAAAAGCACAAAAATTAAGTAAAATTACTCCCGACAACGGCGCCAAAATTTGGTATGTTGTCGTAGGCACCCAAAAATAAAACCTATACTCTTAGAAATGTAGTAGTATGAGTAAGGATCGTTTCCTCGGAGAGTAAGTAGTTTATATTTGTGCTATGTGAATAATGAAAGAGGGGGATGAATATGATAAAAGTCAATAAAAAAAACCAAGTAGAATATAAAATAAATTAAAATAACAAACATTGGTCTAAGTCTACGTCTACCATCGGAATCTTGAAACTGATCATAGATGCAAACATATATTGATATGTATTATGAATATTCATCGTTGGAATTATTTTCCTATCTCCTTTAGCCACAGTTAATTAGGAACAAGCGATCTAATTAACCTTAACTACTAAACAACCCCAAACAAGCGCTAAAGGTGTAATCTAGTAGCGTATTAAACTCAATGAGATCGATGAAACAAAATAACACAAGCACAAGCGGTTGCATTTAATTTAGTCAAATATTTTCTTCCTAAGATTTAATAATACAAAGCAGTAATTTATTAAACCTTGGTTGCTTCACATATTAGATGGATCGAACAATTCCGGATTCGATATCTAATTTAGCAGTAGATTATCAAGAATAATAACTAGTATGCATCCTAGTAATTAAACAAGATAATCATAAAATATGCATAAGAAAACATTTGATACTCAAAGTACAAATTAAACATATAAACACAAATTAGATCTCACAAGTTTTTATTGATTCCGAGGCTTACGTATAGTTCGACCAACAAGACTTTAGCCGAATATGTTCATCAAAACATCAAAAAAAAAGTTGGAAAAAAAGAGATGAGATGTGTTGTGTGGTTTGTTCTCTTGATTTCTACCCCCTTTTATACACCATAATTTTGTTGTTTCATGCCCACAGTATCTCCCCACATATCCTCTATAAGTTACAACTTCTCAAACCAAAAAAACTAAGTCATAAAAAAATAGGAGAATAGTTATTTTGGTTCCTAATTCTGTTCACAGCATCTTTGACCGAACTTCAAGCCTAATTCTATCCATGATGTAGCCAGAATCTTGAAAATTACAAAATATGAAAGTTGTAGCCCTCTGTCTTAGCTTTCTGAATCATTTTGAAGGACCTCAATTGCACTGCAGATGAGGATGTTATGTCATTTTGGTAAAAGGTGTCAAAACTGTCCAGAATTGCATTTTAGCTCCATTTTGCACATAATGTCTCCAAATTCATAAAATGAGTACCTTTAGTCAAAAAATGAGTATCCTATAACAAAATATAAACATAATGAGTACCTTTAGTCATAAAATGAGCATAAAATGATGAACATTAAGGGATAAAAAAAATAACATTTTATGTTCTCATCATGTGTCAGTATCTTCTGGTGCTTTGTTAGATGTTTTCCCTGATTTCTTGTCATCACAATCACTTAGCAATTGATTGTTAAATTCATCAAAAGTATCATTAATTGACTTTTCAACAACCAATGATATCTTATTGAAAATCCTATAACCTTTACTCTTAGCAGCATATCAAAGAAATATTCTTTCGTCTGTCTTAGAGTCAAACTTTTCCAAGTTATCCTTGGTGATCAAAATAAAACAGCGACAGCCAAAAACATTAAAATACGAAATATTTGGAATATAGTTAAACCACAGTTTACAGGAAGTCTTTTTTTATATAGGTCGAATTATGACAAGCTATACTTACAGTTTCAGCCCAAAAATATTTTGGAAGATTATACTGGTTAAGCATAACTCTAGCCATTTCGCTGAGAGTTCTATTCTTCCACTCCATAACCCCATTTTGTTGGGGGGTCGTAGGACATAAAAACAACCAATCAAATCACAAAAAAAATTGAAATCAGAATTTTTGAATTCGCCTCCATGATCACTTCGGATGCGAGTAATCATGAATCCCTTTTCGTTTTGAACCTTTTTACAGAAAATTTTAAATCAAAAAGCGCATCATTTTTGTTTGTTAAAAAGAAAACCCAAGTGTAACAAGAAAAATCATCAACGATAACAAAAGTATAGAGTTTTCCACCAAGACTGGCGACTCTACTTGGTCCAAACAAATCCATATGTAATAATTGTAAGTATCTTGAAGTACTTACAGTATTACGGATTTAAATGATGGCCTAGTTGCTTTATTTTTCTCGCAATCAGAACATACCATGTCTTTTGAACGAAATTTTGGGTAATCCTTTTACCAATTTCTTAGTTGATAGCCTTAATATGGTATCCATATTTGCATATTCTAGCCTCCTATGCCATAGCCAGCTTTTGTCTGTGTTAGCTATAAGGCACTTGCCTACATTGTGAGTACTATCTGATATATAAAAAGGCATATATATTATCCTCCCTTATACCTTCATAAACTAAATCTCCAGAATCATATCATATATAGAGCATTTCTTTTTTACGAAGTTAATGCCATTACCATTATCAGTAAGATGACTTATGCTTAGTAGGTTATGTTTTAACTCTGTGACCAGACAAAAGTCTTTAATGACTGGATAAGGAGGTATACCAACAATATCGTTACCTATTATATAAGCTCTCAGATTATTTCTGAAGGAGACATATCCTTCTTTCTTTATCGATAACATAGCAAAAAAAGATTTATCACCAGTCATATGTCACGAACATCCGCTATAGATGATCCATTTACTTCTAGCACGAGAGGATTAGCCCACCTACAAAACGAGTAGATATGACCTCTAGTACTCATTTCTTGAAGGGCCAAAAATATTATTCTTAGGCATCCATGTATAAATATTCATGTCAACTGGCTTTCTAACACGACAAAACTTAGAGATGTGTCCATGTGAACCATAATATGTACAGGAAATTTGAGAGCTAGTGCATGGTGTCATGTTATTGACATAATACTTGTGTGTCATCATTGGATACTTGTAAACAAAGGCATGATTAAGTGAATCATTATGCTTACGTTCTTTCATTGACCATGTCATATTATCTGTATGTTGTATCATATAACCGATCTTAGGCCGAATAGCAGGTATAACCTGTTTTCCTAACATTATCTCTAACTTTTTAGAGAAAGCACATGCCTCATCATACTTAATAGATATAGCATCAATCTTCTGTGTAGAGACGCTATAATTCTTCTTCTCTAATTTATATGACTCGTTCAGCTTCGTATAGTCATAATCGTTTTTCTTAATGGTTTTACGAGCATCATGCAGGCTAAGCTTCAGAGTTGATATTTCTTCATTTGTGTTACTGGTGGATGGTGTTTCTCGTACATCTTTCAATAGGGATGACAACCATTCAACTTCAGTAGTGTAAGCTTTGATCTCTTTTTCAGACTGCTTATATTTGTCCAAAACTTTCTTGTGCTTATCTAACAAGTCGCTAAAAGCACCAGAAAGTTTATCAAATATAAAGTCATCATATAGAGGATTGGTTGTCACCTGATCAAATGTCATCAAGCAAACATTTGCAGAACTGCTTGGTCTATCGTCTTCTTCTGATTCACTGGCCTCACTTTCGTGCAAGATGCTAATATTATCATATTTTCATGATGAAGACTTTCATTTGATCGTTCGTATCGACTTGTCTTCTTTGTCATTGGATAGTCTTTGTTGATATGTCCAGTCTTCTTTCAACCATAGTAGATAGTTTCTTCTTCGTTGATTTCATGATAATCCTTCTTTTTCGATTTAATTTCCAAACCTCAAGAATTTTTTGAAGATCTTTACAAGAAGATATTGTTCCTCACCATCTGAATCTTCATCATCTGAGTCTTCATTTGTGATTCTTTTAGCATGAGCTTTGAAGACGATAGACTTTTCTTTTGGAGTAGATTCTTCTAAGTCTTGTAAGTCTAATTCATGAGTCATCAGTTTATCTATTAGTGTTTTAAGTAACATAGTGGTGAGATCGTTTCCTTCTATAATCGCAGTCCAGTTCTTCATTAGTCCCCAGAGCACTTTGGGAATCTTTTTATGATTTGAGTAATCCTTTCCAATAGATGATAAATAATTAGTAATATCAAGCAAATGTGTAAATATCTGAGTCATTGATTCATTTGGCATCATCTTAAATACCTCATAATCTTGTATCATACTACTTATCTTAGATTCCTTCACTTATGAAATAACTTCATGAGTTACCTCAAGATGTTTCCAAATGTCGTGTGGTACGACACATATAGATACTCTATTAAACTCAGTCTTGACAATGACACATAATAGTGCATTAATCATTCTTGCGACAAGATTGGCTTGTGTCTTTTCTATAACTATATATCTATCATATGACTTATCAACAAGATTATCGTCAATCACTATTCATGATGGCTTTTTGTAGCCGTCTATGACTATAAACCAGAGATCAAAATAAAGAGATTTCAGAAAGAAACTCATGTTTTTTTTCTAGTAAGTGTAGTTTATTCCATCAAATAGTAGGGGTCTATTTGTGGACTGCCCTTCACCGGTGAATATAAATTTTATGGCTGCCATGTGTATTCACTCTAAAGAGTTATTTTTGAATATAACCTGCTCGGATACCAATTGTAGAAATGTTGAGCACCTCTAAAGGGAGGGTGAATAGAGTGTGTGTGTGTGTGTACAACGGAATAAAATTACTACTTAAAAATTAATTATGGTAGTAATCAAGTACAAAGAAGCAAACGCAAACACCAAGGTTTATACTGGTTTTCCTCTGAGAGGATAAGTCCAGTCTCGAGTACTTTAGCTCGATGTTGATTCAACTATCACATGAAACACAAGCTTTGAATCTCTTTTGTACAAATCAACCAAACTTCTGGATTGAACCAAAACTGGCACTTGCTTGGCTACGAGATGTAAAGCTTAGATATGAAAGTGGAAAGATTTTATAGAATACTTGAATGAATATAGAAGAGAGAATAGGAATTGAGTGAATAGAATGAAGAACTCTCCTCTATTTATAGTATTTTTAGACATAACTCGGGCAGAGTTCTGTAGTCCAACATTCAAAAATCTGAACATTTGGATCATGTTCCTTAGGGTGACCTGTTCCCTCGGGAACTTGGTCAGGGAGGACCGAGATGGGGCAGAACTCGGTCCTAGTTTAGTTTTCCTATTCCAGAATAGGTTATAAAGATTAGGCTTTGGGTTCTTGTGGGTTTGTGGGCTATTTGGTAAGTGGACTATATTTAATGTGTGGACTGATGAAATAAAGATTGGGTAGGCAAATTTTTATAGTGTATAATTTTGATCAATCGTATTTTTTTCTAGACTCAATAAATTAAAACTTATATAATAAAGTAGGAAAATTTTGCTCAATCAGCGATGTGATTATCGTTCGCAAAGATTCCGATTGAGTGCAGTAGCAAGGTTGTAGTCGTTCCGCAGAAGTACCGTACCTGTATATTATTTATGTATTTCAAACTAGCGTTGTCAATCGGTTATCAAAGTCAAGTGTGACCAGACCAATGGGCCAACATATACTACCCTTATGGGAAAAGGGTAATAGAGAATACCTTTGACCAGATTAGGGGTCAAAAGGTAGGATATTATTGGGGCAGTTAGGCCGTAGAAGGATGTTTGACAAATGTTTTCGAGCACAAGACCGAGATGATTTGCCTTATAAAGTGCATGTAGGACATTTTGTCGTACCTTTGGAGATGGTAACTGGTACTGGTATGTCTAGTTTATTTGTTTAGACATAATATTTTTTAGAAATTTCCCATTGATGGACATCATCATCAGATCTCCATTGGGATGGGCGACCCTGTAGGCGCCGTTGGAATACACCGACTCTACTACGTAGGGTACTTTCCATTTGGGTTGGAATTTTCCTGCCGTCTTGTACATCAAAATCATTAGTCTTCTGACTGCAAGGACCACATCACTAATTTGAAATTCTCTTTCTCTAACTTTTTGTTGAAAGCCCTCATGATGCGTGCTTGATATAGCTCGATCCGCTGCTCAGCCTAGAGGCATTTTTCGTCTAGAGATTCAAATTCTTGAGCTGCAGGCGATGATTGTCTTCCTTAATTAGTTGGCTTGAGAGGGCCACACGGAGGGAGTGGATTTAGATCTCCAGTGGGAGCACTATTTTATCTTTCATATATGAGTGAGAATAGCGTGTTGCCTACTGGAGTCCAAACTTTTGTACGATTTGCTCAGAGATTTTTGCCCAGCTTTTCATACCAGTCACACTTGTTAGATGCGATGAACTTCTTCAACAGTTTGATAATCGTCTTGTTGAAAGCTTCTGCTAACCCTCGTTAATGGGTAATAAGGGATTGAAGCCATATTCTAAATTCGATATTTTTTGCAGAATTGGTAGAATACATGTAACGTAAATTGAGGGATGTTATCGTGGATGATGCGCCTGGAAATCCCGAAGCAGTAAATCACATGATGCTTAATGAAAGCAATCATATTGGACACCTTCACTTCTATTAATGGTACAATCTCTGCACATTTGGAGAAGTAGTCGGTTATGGCAAGGATAAACCGATGCCCTTTTAAAGATGATGGGATGATTAGCTCGATAATGTCCATACCCTAGGCTTCGAATGGCCAATACGCTAGCATTGGATGAAGGATATTTGACGGCCTATGGATGGAATCTTCATGGATTTGGCATTCCTTGCGCTTTTTACAATAGTTTATGGCGTCTGCGACCATTGTGTGCCAATAGTAGCCCATGCGATGTAGGCAATCTTGTAGTTTTCGAACCGGCTAATATGCTCTACATGTTCTATCTTATGCCCTACAAAGCGCATGTTTAGCTTTTTGCTTTGATATGCATCAGACTAGGAGCCCATCATACGTCCGTTGGTATAGATTTTTAGTGGCCAAATCATAGTAGAATCGGAAGGATCATCTTCTGACGAATGCTACTTCCTTTGGATCTTCTTGAAGGATCCTGTAGACTACATAGTCGATGAGGGTGAACCTCCATTATTTGTTGTCAACGTTCATCATAGTATAACTATGGCATACTTGCAGACAACTTTTATTACATACTAGCTCTCGGATGGTCACCGTAACCGAGTATTGCCCTTCGGTAGGAGTTACCAGTGACGCACCCAGGCCAGCGAGGGCATCACTATTTTGGAGCCTGGGCATGTGTTCTATGAAAAATACCGTGAAGGTAGATATTATGTTAAACACCTTTTTATTATAAGGGATCAAGTCTTCATGGCAGACTTTGTACTTTCCTCGAATCTGGTTCACTATCAGTTTGGAATCATCATAAGCTTCCAAGTAGTCTGCTCCTACTTGTCTAGCCAACTGAAGTCCCATAATGAGGGAGTTGTATTCTGCCACGTTGTTGGAACATGGTTCCTTTAGCAAATATATGCAATAGATTACTAGGTTGTCGGGTGAGACGAGTACTATTCTGACTCCTCCCACTATATTGCCCTTAGGTCCTGCTCGTGAGTATTTCACTTAACAAAATTGCCAAACAAAAGTGTTGGATTTTGAAGATAAAACGAGAAAAAGTACAAGAAGTACAAATTTGATTCTGGGAAAGTATTGCTATGGAAGTCTGATTCGTAAATGATCACTTTTTTTCTTGGACCATATGATGATGAAGAAGATCACTGCTTGAGGTAGAACAACTTGGAAGAACTAAGTCACCAGAAAGGTATCGACGCACTTGGGCACTGATGACGAGGCCGAATGCTTTCCTGCTTTGCTTCACTCTGTTCTGGAAGAAAAGTTGAAGAAGAATGCTCTAGAGAATCAAAATCTCGAAGTCCTGATCTCTGTATTCTCTCCTGTTCTCTCCATGTCTGTCTCTTTGAGATAAATGAGTCTATTTATAGATTGGGGCTTCTGTGCGTAAAAAGACACCAAGATCTGTCTCTACGCTCACAACTGCCACCTATGATCAGAATCATCCTTTGCATACGTTGACACGCGTCCTATCATTTCAGCGAGAATAGGATGCATGTACACACGTTCTTCAAAATATATGGCATGAAGGCCATGTAAGCAAACCACGTTCCATACTGGCCAGAAAGAATAGGGCGTAAAAACAGCTCCAACATCCTCTGAGCGTAAAACAGTGAGATGAGCGTAAAAATAGCTCTGTCATAGGTTCCCTGTATAAAGTGGTTGTTGAATAACCTTGAGCGTAAAATGGCTCAAATAGACTTTACGCACACATTGTTTTATGAGCGTAAGAACTCACGTAAAACTCCGTACGTAAAAGAAACCGTTCAATGAGCGTAAAGTATCTCGATCTTCATAAACGACAACAATGGTTTTTTGTATAAGACAAATCCCATTAAATTCTGTGGTAAATGCCATCATTAATATCTTCATGTCAGAGTTTGCATTCAATGCTAGATTTGACAGCTTTGTCCAGCGTAAAGTAGACTACTCTGTCCTTGGCGTAAAACCATGGGTGTAGCCCCGAGCGTAAAATGATCAGCTTGCTTAGGCATAAAGCGATTAGCCTAATCTTGGGCGTAAAGAGATTACCCATTCCTCTAGGCGTAAAGCAGATCACTTATGAATGAGATGACTCTTTCTTTGAAGCACTTTTTACGCTCCTACAAGACCCCCTTCAAAGTTTTCAAATATCTCCAAAATTTGAAATACTTTGAACAGAAGCATAAAAGTTGAGATTTGACCTGCTAGCGTAAAATTTGGGATATGCAACAGCCATCCGCGTAAAAGCGGGGATGTCCAACAGTCGGCGTAATTATAGGGATATCCAACAGTCGGTTTTGAATCTCTCTTATAAATAGGTTTTTTTCAGAGAGAGAAAACACTTTTGCTCATCTTCTTGAATCTCTTTGCCTTTTCTTTCTTCGAAACTCTGATCTGATGGCTCCTAAGAAATCATCCGCCGCCGGTAGCAAAGGGAAAAAACCAGCCATTAATTCCTCCTCGACTGATCATATGAAAACCCCTACTCAGTCATCACTACCACAACGAAACCCTAACCCGGCCGTGGCTCCGCCTATGATAGGTAAAACCCTAATCTTCGGTTGGGAGAAAACAAATCCGTCGGGGAAGAAGAAGATAAACCAATCTTTCAGCTTTTTACGCCCACATTGTACGTGTTAGCGTAAAGTTGAAATAACATTGTACGCCCACGTTGTTCGTGTTAGCGTAAAATTAACAAGAATACGCCTACGTTACACGTGTCAGCATAAAATTTGGTTTTATGCCCACAGTTGATATGCTAGTGTAAAACTTAACTACGCTCATGTTCGTACATGCCAGCGTAAAAAGTTGTATTACGCTCATGTTACTGTGTCGTAGCGTAAAGTTGACTAATCTTTTTTGAGAGATTTTGTCGAACAAATACTGCATAAGCTTTTCATCAACTCTTTAATAAAACTTTGAACTAACTTGATCTCTTTTGTTATTTCACCAGTGGATCTGCAAGTTCACCCCCTCGTTGAAGTTTTCGGATCATCAGTTGGCATGGTAGGTTCGAACTATTTGGAAGATTTATCTCATGTCCAATTTCCTCAGTCGAACCCCGAGTATCCGACAGAGAGGGCACAGTTGATAGCAGCTCAAGGGGATAGATTGTTGCTATCCATGATAAATGGGGAATTGTTGAGTTCACTAGACGGACAACACTTCGCAAAACCAGCCTTTCTATTTGGAGATGCCATTGATTGTAAATCCCAAACACACCCCAAGAAAGAGTCTTGGGTTTTTAAATTTGGGAACAGAGCTATGTATCTTCCAGATATGGACAGAGATTATCCTTTATCGGTATTCGTCCATGCTACTCATCCTCGACAAATGTTGTGGAATTTGACTCCCAATAGTCATGGACGCCCGGGTAGAATTGTCTTTAAGAGAGAGCGTGCCAATGATATGGGATACTTTGCTAGTGTTCCCAATGGAGGTGTTACTTCTATCTTTGGCCTTATGCCAGGCTCTAATCCTAGCGAAGATTCGGGTTTAATACAGCCAGTTCAAACCCTGATGTTTGTCAATAAATTTATGAAGGAAGCTGTATTATATCCCCAAACTAACCCCAGACTGCCAGGATGGTTGACTCCATTCAACCAGAGTTGGATTCAGATAAGCCTTTGGATGATGAAGAACTTTGAGGAAGAGTTGAAAGATATTGGCTTGTACGAAGCAGTAGCTTCCACCAGTTATGGTATTCCTCCGAATGGAAACTTATTTCTGGCCTTGATGGAGATATATTTAAGTTCAACTGGAACTTTTGCCACCCCAAAAGGTGAAATGGGTCTTGTCCTTCATGATATGCAGTTTATCTCGAAGCTGCCAATGGGGGAGGTCCCATATGAAGAATACGTTCCCTCCAACAGGGAGCTTGCTGAAATCAGAGGAGTTAACCCTCAGTTAATCGAAACATACGAAAAACTGATGTGCCACTACCTGATTTGTACCACGATGCATGAAAGTACATCCCATTTGGCGTATATCAACAAGTGGACGACTTATCTTTTCTTCTATAAGGATAAGATCTCCAAGGAAGATAAAGAAAGGTTTCAAGAAAACAAAGCTCCAGTAATCAACATAGATTCGACAATCCCTTCTAACAAGGTTCGGGATATGATGGTTACTTACAAATTCTCGAACAAATATCTGTCTACGAAGACTAGGGAATTTCCTGTAGGAACTGAAGCCTTGAGCTTCCTCAGATATGGTAGTCAAAAAATCTCACGGAGAGCTTTGCAGGCAGGCTTTCTTTCTTTATGGTTGAGAAGATGGGTTGTACCGGGTATTGGTACTGTTGACATAATTCATCGTAGTGTGCTATGGCCAGCAGTACGTCTGGTATTTAAAGTCAGGATCAACCTGCTGTCGGCCATGGTTTGTCGGATAAATGCAGGTTTAAGAACCTTCGGTGAGTAGTTAATCAACAATGCTCCTCATCGGAATGTTTTCCCTAAAGTAGAGATGCCCTACACTTATCTGATGGGCTGGTTGTTGCATCACAACTGCAGATTATTACCGCCGGGCCCAGGCGATGATGCGGAGGTCTTCCTCCAAAAATTCAGCAAAGCTACATGGATTGCTACAACTGTGGCAGATACCCGAGCAGTTTTGAATTATTCATACGGTTGGAACTTCTTTTGTACCCGGCCGCATGTTCCAACAGATTGCTTCGGTATCCAGTTTGAAGATGAAGTTGAAGGAAAAATTGTATTGCCACAGTTAGTCTTTAGGTGGCTTCAGTGCATCAGACCATCTCATCTGATGTACAGAAACGAAGATAATTGTGCGTTCGAACCATACTTACCCGGTAGGTTTGCTCGCCAATTTGGATACGACCAACTTCATGTTGGTAATCCTTTAACTAATTTCCGTTACTACAGGAAATTACTTGACGGAGCTAGAGGTTGGAGGTATTTTGGTACTGCTCGTACTGGTGCTAAATTTAGAATTTGACTGCCACTAGCACTACAGAACTACGTATACTCCATACGTATGCCCACTTCTATGCTTCAATTCGTTCCTTTGCCCATGGTTACAATATGAAGGGTAGTCTGCGATGGCCTAAAGAAGGGGATATTGAGGAGCAGGTCATGGTACCAGCAGACATCCCTGACGATACTGGCATCCCAGATCCATTTCTAGTAGTTATCCCGACAGGAGTTGGAGAACCAGCTGCAGAACCTATCATTATTGGTAAAGGCCGAAAAAGAAAACAGAGTGCAGTCGCCACGTCTCCAATAAAAACTCCAGAAAAGAGGAAGAGGTCTACTACAAAAGGACCTTCCAAGCCAAGCGTTTACACTCTAGAAGAGGATATTGAAGAAGATCCTCTCGTCGGTCCTTCCTCAGTCCATCCTGGAGAAGGGTCTTCAGCCCCTCCACAAACAGTTGGATCAGGAGCTGTAACACTTTTGTCTCCTGGACGTCTTAGCACCTCGCTTCATTTATCTTTGCCGTCCAAGGCACAAGTTACGGAGGGTACTACTACTGTATCCACTGCTGATCAAGATCGCATTCCATCAGACGAACCAGCTCTTGACTTTGAGGATGATGACTGGGATGGTGATTATGATACATATCTTGAAAAAAATGCACATATTCCAAGTATTATACAAAACCTATACAGAATTATGTATCATGGTTTCGTATACTAACTTATTTTTGTTCATTTTGCAGATGTCATAATTGCACCAAAGCCTGTAGTTCTTCCTCCTCAAGAAGAAGAAATCTATGAAGAAAATGAGGAGTCTGAAGGGGAAGCTTCTTCTTCAGGAAACTCAGATGCTGGGGAAGGGGGAGTACAAAAGCCTGAGATGGAGCCTCTAAAAGAACATCCTCCATCACTTGAGGCACAACAAGCACAACCTGAATTATCTTCTCTTGTTGAGGATCAGCACAAAGAGGAGACAAGAGTCGATCCCACTGTAGGTGATGATGGCACTACTGGAGGTGATCCAAAATTGAACAAAGAATTAGCTGTAGAAAGTTTTACCATAGCAGAAACATTGGGAAGTCCTGTGGAGCCATCAACTGATTGAGATGTTGGAGGCATACTTGAACTTCCAACAGAAACTGAGGAGATAATAACATCCTCTACTGTTGTCACCGATCCAGTACCAATTTCTGACAAGCCAATATCAGAATCTGAACCAGCTCCTGTAGTTGTCACCACACCCACCGACATCACCGCTGCCAGAACTCCAGAAATGGCTGGAGTGACAAATATTGAAGACGTTGATACTGAGGTCCTTGGGAACCAGACAACAGTAGTAACGTCATCGGCTCTATCTCCATCTGTTGTTACACCGATTGGAGATATTATCCCTGAAGCTTCTAGGGATCAATTGGCTATAACGGTGGTAGCAACAACGACTTCGTCTCATCCTACTGTTGCGCCACCTGTTCCTGATTTTCGAGAAAGGGATCTGTTAGATATTGTTGCCACGCCAAGTTCCAGCACAGAAATGGATCTTCTCATTGAGATCTATACTGACACCTTTTATAAAAGCTTGGCAACCTTGATAACAATGGTCCTAAATAAGGGTCTCAATTATGAGACACTGAAGACGGCAATGGCTTCGACCATCAAGAACGTTGCTTTGTTCAATGATACTGAAAGAGCTGCCGCATTGGAGAAAATTGTGGAAGACCTTGAACAGCCAATCAGAGAATATCTTAATCTGTCTAGTAAAACTGTTGAAAGTCTCATCGAGGATGAATATGATGCCTTAACAGCTGATTATCTTGCTCGAGAGACTACATATAATGCAGCCCTTCGTGAACACAGTATGAAGGTTACCAAAAAGAAAGCCTTTTTGACTGGCATAAAACCTGTACTACATGGCCACAGAGTGGCTTATGACACTTTGAACATAGATATTCAGAGCAAGAAGGACAGAATTCGCGAAGTTGAGGCAGAGCTAGCTTGTTTGAAGGCTGAAAGAGAGAAAATGATCGATGCTCGAAATTTACACCTTATCCAAAGCTCAATTTTAGAAAAAAGGCTTTTGGGGCTGAGTCGACTATCAAAACTCTTGATGAAACAAAGGACAACTTGATAATCACCTTCGCTGAGCTTTCCTGTATTTGCACTCCTGAAGCTCGACGTGCAGAGGCTACCGATAAGGTTATGAGTTCTCGTGGCAGACGGCTAGAAGAATTAAAGAAATTGCTCCAAGATGCTTCCACTCCACCTTAAGAAAGTGTTTTGTCATCCTTTTATCTTATCCATTCTGTAGTATTTCCACCAGAAATGAAAGATTTGTTTTGCGATCCTATCGTTGAAATTTTAAACAATAGATAGGAGATAGAAAGCACTTATCAGAGGTAATATGGACGTGACAAGTCTATGATGAAATTTTTTTTTGTATGGGATAGAAAATACTCATCAGAGGTTATATGAACATGACAAATTTTCTAAACTTACACATTATATCTATCCAGAGGTAATATGAACATGATAGATAATATAATCTTGTTTTCTATTTAGAGTGTATAATACTATCAGAGGTAATATGAACATGACAGTATGTAAGAACCCAAAGAAAAGTATATTTAATATCTATGCAGAGGTCAAAAATGAACATGATAGATAGAAAAAGAACGTGGATTTAGTATTTATCCAGAGGTTATGAAAACATGATAAATAAATCCAACTTTATATACTAAAAAAAAATCAAAATCTCTTTTCAAAGAGACAAGTAATCAGCTTAACCAAACTTTGGTAGCTGGAGATTAAGAAGACGGATGTTATTGAAAATATATATGAGAGAAAATAAATAAACCGATGGTGGCTCGAGGAAAATTTTCAAATGGTTCGGATTCACCATCAGTTTGAACCATATTAAAGTTCCTCTGAATCTGATGATTGTGAAAAGCTGGAAGAGAATTCTTCTTGTACATCATCATAAAACATGTGGGACGGGTCATATCCCAATCCATGACGAATCTTTTGGTAAAACGGATCACCACCTAATGGTAATCGTCTGCCCTTGCCCTGATTGAGACCTTGCATAGTCTTCAAATCATACCCCATGTTCTGAATGATCTTGATAGATTGCTGGCTGTATTTGTCAATTCGGATTCTTCCTTTGTCTTTATCCTTCAGCTCATCTGTCTGAGCAACCGGGATATTTCTAGCCAGGCCAAACACAATTTGGCGCTTGTTTTTCTTATCAGACGGAACCACGAAAAAAGATTCTTCATGACGTCTAAAAGTTACACAGGCTTGTGATGAAGCAGCCACAGGTAGAAGATAAGGAGAAGATGTTAGGAACCTTTGAGAATACGGTCCAACGTCTGTATAAGGAGGGAAAGAATTCTTCTTATGATCAATGTACAGAGTTTCTTCCGGTTCTATGTTGTCTTTATATTGATGACTTTGATTATCAGAAGATAAAGTCATTCTTTCAATAAACTTGACAGCCATATACTCGAACAGGAAATCTTCATTGATATCAAAAAGTACAAAATGATCAGTATTTACATCATTTACAGTCTGATTGCTACGCTTCGGATTAATCAACAGTGGACCATCATCCGTCTTCTGCGTAGTTTTGCCAAGATTGACAATCAACGGTAGTTCTGGATCATTCGTGCAAGAAGCACGTCCTTTGACCTTAATCATCAAAGGTTGAACTTGGCTCTTAGCAGGAATATTTATTGATTCCTCAGATGAAGTTTGAGTTCTTCCTTTAACCTTGATCATTAAAGGTTGATCATTGACATGTTGGGATTGGATTCATCCCTTGACTATGATCTTCAAAGGTTGCTCCTCTGGCGGATCTTCATTAATAAAGTGATCCTCAAAGGGTGATTGATCTTCAACCATGTCTGATATATCCGTCACATGTTCTTGTTTATAAAGCCTTGAATCAGAGAAGTAGGTTTCAATACCCTTGAACGGATTAATATCAGCAAACTCAGTTTTCACAACTCCTTGGGAGTCCACATATTTGAAACATTGGTGAAGAGTTGAAGGTACAATATTGTGCTCATGAATCCATGGTCTTCCAAGAAGAATATTGTAGGATATGTCCGAGTTGATAACATAGAAAGTTACCATAGTTCGAAGATCACCAATCTGAATCTGCAGATGAATCTTCCCCAGTGGTTTGCTCTTGCCAGAGTTAAAACCAACTATCATAGTACTAGTGTAAGTCAGCTCACTAGTAGGAATCCTCAGGGGTCTTAGCATACTCTGAAGAATTATACTAATTGAAGACCCAGGATCGATGTAGATCCTATCAATTTCAGTGGATCCAATATATCCAGTGTAACACAGAGCCCTATCATGCTTGTTGTGTTTTAATAGCATATCCTCTTGTGTAAAGGTGTTGTTGGGAATTGCTTCTATCATACTATGACATTACGGACATGACACTGGTATATTATCAGGAGTCTTGAGTTGTGCCAAGCATGAATCTGCTTGAAGTAAAGCTTCGCTCAAATTCTCCCTGCTTTCTCAAGAAAGGCAAAGCAGTTCAAATATAGAAAGTCTAGCCGGAGTATTGGCTAACTGGGCTAGAATGTCAAATTTGTAAGGCTTTATCACCACCCCCTGATTGGAAGCAGGCTTCAATGGGATATCAAAGCGTACTGCCTTCTGTTTTCTCTTTTCAACCACAGACGGTTTAACAGGAACAGGAGAAGGTTGAACTGGTAGAGTCTCCACTACATCTTCTACTGCTTTGGAGGATCCCTCATAGTCTTTGTGGTACTCTTTTCCAGATCTTGTACCAGCAAAAGTTTCTTCTTCAGACTCAGGAGAAGGAAATACCATATTACAGGATTTAATTTTTCTTTCCTTAGCCTTCTTCTTGTGGGGGTTGTTGTGAGGCATTTCAGAACCCAATCCAGCAGTGGAATTCTGGTTTTGAATTTGTAAAGGAAGCCGTATTCCTTTATCATAATTCAAACCTTCTGCCTTTTGAAAGTCGTAACCCATCTTCTTTATGAGATGAACAGATTGTTGACTATACAAGTGAGTGGGCAGCGGACTTTTGACAGGTGTTTCAACAGAGGAAAAGGAAGAAGCAAGACCTTCTGTAACAGGATTAGGAAAAATCCCTGTCGGAGCTTTTTCATAAGCAGCAAAGACTTGTTGTGCCCGATATAAAGGAACACTATTCATGGCTAGCCACTGCTGATGGGTAAGCTTGAGCTTGGTATGGGAGCTAGACTTGGAGGACAGATGTTCAGTCCTTTCAGTCTATCTTCTAAAGGAAGGTCATCCCATAGATGATCCAAGTCATCAGAATCTGGAATAATTTGAGAAATCATATTGCAGGTTTTGACTTTCTTGTCCTTCTTGAATTTTGAAGTTTTACCTTCATTTTTCAATTCAGGTACTAAGTCAGGATGTACCCACATAATTTCACCATTCTTTAATGTGAGTGGCAGCAATCCTGTACTTTCTTCTCTGGCAGGCGAGATATTTACGATCTTCATCGTCGCCATCGGAATTGGAATAATTCCATCTGGGACTTGCCGTGGAGGAAAATCCCCGAACTGAAGAGAAACCATATTGGTCGTAACCGTATGGTCATCATTGGTTAAAGCGATAGCACCACCATTTATCAGTTCTTGGATCTTCTTTTTAAGACGTAGCAAGCACTGGTAGGATGATTAATGTATCTATGATAGATACAATATTTGGGATTGTCAGTCAGATTCACCTCATTAGGCCTTTTTGGCTCTGGAATCTGAAGTTTGCCACTTTTTACCAGACACTGAAATATCCCTGGGATATCACTTTCGTCAAAAGAGTATTCTTCCTTTGACCTGGACGATTCCTGATTACTTGACGTCATTTTGTTCTTGGAAAGATTGACCAGAAGAGTATCTTTTCCTTTCACATTACGATTGCCAGGATTATTACCAGGATTACTCTTCTTTCCTTTATCTTCTGAAGCGAAGATCATCCCATGTTCCCGAGCCAACCTACCATTAATTTCGGCAAAAACTGCTGCTATGATAAATGAAGCCCAATTTGAGAATTGGGAACCTGTGAAGACAGCAATGGATGGTCGCGGATTCATCTTGCATGTATCGATCAACACTGAATCTGGCATACCAGGAGGCATCTTTAGAGTAGCCTGTCGGAAACGTTCAATGAACGTCCAAGTATCTTCTTTCTCCTTTTGTTTTATTTCTATTAAGGAGGACATGTTCATGTCCATACCTCCTTCATAGAAGCGGGAGAGAAACATTGCCTTGAATTTGTCAAAAGACGAAATAGAGTTATCGGGTAAGCTACGATACCAGTCATAAGCCGAACCCGTCAAACACCCAATGAACACTCGAGTGAGAAGAGCATCATTTTTTGCAAGTGTACAGTCATAATATCAAAGTAATTGATATATTAACTGGGAGATGCTTTTCCATCGAATAAAACCATAGATTGTGGCTTGAACTTCGGTGGAAAGGGTACATCATTCCAATAAGGAGGATAGGGTTGCTTAATCCCTAACCGCTGGAGCTGATCTTTGTGCCTCAAAACCTCAAACTGTGCTTTGAGTTCACACACTGCTTGAATACTTCACTCGTTTGAGGAAGCACATTTGATTGAATAGTTGTTGGATGTACCGTAACCCCCACTGGAGGTGGTACATCTTCTGGAATGATGGGATCTGGAGATGCAGAATTTTGATTAACAGCAGGTTCTTGAATATTCGAAGGTATATCAACGCCTTGACTATCTTGAGTTTGTGCTGTTGCTGGTACCGGAGTTATTACTGAGGGTTGAGCAGTTTGCTGATTCAAAATTATTTGGTGCATGCTTTGCACCATGTTGAGCATGTCTTTCAATGATTGCTCCACGGCAGTGAGACATTGTTCCGTATTAGCAGATGACGTCTTTGGTTCATCTCCAACAGCGTAGGATTCAACCTCTCTTGAAGATATAGAGGGATTAGTATAAAAGTATGAATCCACACTATCGATATCAAACTCAACAGATTGAGTACCCCCAGCTTCTGAATCAGAATTCTGTAATTGTCCTTGTCTTCTTAATCGAGTATTATGATATACTCCTTCAAAGGAATCAAGAAGTCTGTTGAACTGTTGCTGACCTGGGGTTTGGGACGTATTTCGTCTCGGATGTCGTCCTCTGTTAGTATGAGATGCCATGTTGACTGATGCATATGACAACTCATCTTTTTGGTCTTCAGCTTGATGTTGAAGTGAAAATTCAGTCGATCAAAAACTGACCGTTTTGAAGCCGAACAACAACAATTGATCACAACTTGATGATATCCACATTGATGCCTTTCTTGGGGGAGCATCGCCGGAGATTGTGAATTCTTACACTTTTGTATTAGCAATTCACGTAAGTCAAAAGAAGTGGAGGGAATATTCTTCTTTATTACATTTGGGGTAGAAAAACGTTTAGTCCCCTGTGTATAAAGAAGATTACTGGCTTCATTCGCAGAACCAAACTGTACATTTTTACGCGTTTGGAGTTGTGTGCGTAAATCTTGAGATTTAGCACAAAGGATCCCATTTTCATGGCGTGTGATTTGCAAGTTTGGTACTTTGCGTAAAGCAGTATAAGAAGGTTGTTGGTGTAGGACAGAAGTTTTACCAACATCACTTTTACGCTGTATGTGTTTAGGTATATTCACATTAGATGTGCAAATATCGTTGTGAATTTTATCTACACTGTCACAGACAGGAGACTTACCTTTACGCGTAAAACGTAAAAATTGATTATCTACCACATCATAGATGGGAGATTTTGTTTTACGCGAGGAGCGTAATTTGTGTGAATCTACCACGACACCGACGGGAGATGGGTTCTTACACTCAGAAACATTAGAATCTGCCACATTACAAATGGGAGACTCATTCTTATGCCTTGAGCGTAAAATTTGGTTCTTACCCACTGAGCGTAAAACTTGATTCTTACTCAGTGGACGTGAAACCTGATTATCTTCTCCGTTACAAACGGGAGATAAATCATCACACTTTGAGTGCAACTCTGAAGTAAGGACTGCCTCGTTACGAACGGGAGCCCCTACGACAGGAGTGGGAAGAATTCCCTTTTCACCAGAAGTCACAGAGAGATCAGAAACCACTTTGGATTTGGGAATCCAAACTTTTCGTGCTTTGCGAGACTTTTGAACATTGGAGTGGCGAGAACCACCCCCAGTTCGGAGCATTTCTTCATAGGCAGTCTGGTCGAGGTGTATAACCAGAGTCTTCTTAGTCGAATTGACTGAAACATCATCATATTGAGCAATCACTTCCTCGTCGGAGGAGAAAGTCGTCCCCATCAGAGTCGCCATTTTGTTTCACTTAACAAAATTGCCAAACAAAAGTGTTGGATTTTGAAGATAAAACGAGGAAAAAGTACAAGAAGTACAAATTTGATTCTGGAAAAGTATTGCTATGGAAGTCTGATTCGTAAATGATCACTTTGTTCCTTGGACCATATGATGATGAAGAAGATTACTGCTTGAGGTAGAACAACTTGGAAGAACTAAGTCACCAGAAAGGTATCGACGCACTTGGGCACTGATGGCGAGGCCGAATGCTTTCCTGCTTTGCTTCACTCTGTTCTGGAAGAAAAGTTGAAGAAGAATGCTCTGGAGAATCAAAATCTCGAAATCCTGATCTCTGTATTCTCTCCTGTTCTCTCTCTGTCTGTCTTTTTGAGAAAAATGAGTCTATTTATAGACTGGGGCTTCTGGGCGTAAGAAGACACCAAGATCTGTCTTTACGCTCACAACTGCCACCCATGATCAGAATCATCCTTTGCATACGTTGACACGCGTCCCATCATTTTAGCGAGAATAGGATGCATGTACACACGTTCTTCGAAATATATGGCATGAAGGCCATGTAAGCAAACCACGTTCCATACTGGCCAGAAAGAATAAGGCGTAAAAACAGCTCCAACATCCTCTGAGCGTAAAACAGTGAGATGAGCGTAAAAATAGCTCTGTCATAGGTTCCCGGCGTAAAGTGGTTGTTGAATAACCTTGAGCGTAAAATGGCTCAAATAGACTTTACGCACACATTATTTTATGAGCGTAAGAACTCATGTAAAACTCCGTGCGTAAAAGAAACCGTTCAATGAGCGTAAAGTAGCTCGATCTCCATAAACGACAACAATGGTTTTTTGTATAAGACAAATCCCATTGAATTCTGTGGTAAATGCCATCATTAATATCTTCATGTCAGAGTTTGCATTAAATGCTAGATTTGACAGCTTTGTCCAGCGTGAAGTAGACTACTCTGTCCTTGGCGTAAAACCATGGGTGTAGCCCCGAGCGTAAAATGATCAGCTTGCTTAGGCATAAAGCGATTAGCCTAATCTTGGGCGTAAAGAGATTACCCATTCCTCTAGGCGTAAAGCAGATCACTTATGAATGAGATGACTCTTTCTTTGAAGCACTTTTTACGCTCCTACAGTGAGCCTCCATCGAAGAACATCTGCCATACAGACTCGATTGTAATTAATGTGACCCAACACTTCATTCGGGATGTCGTCTTACAACTTTGATATTTCTGGGACTAGGTGTGCTGTCAAGAAGTCAGCTAGCCCCAGGCCTTTTATCGCTTACTGTTGGACAAAGACCATATCGTACGAGGACAGAAGTGTCGCCCATGTAGCTAGACAAGAATTCAACACTCCGGGCTTCGTCATGAGCACTCAAAAGGGACTGATCTGGGAGATCACATGAATTATTTGTCCTGTAATGTAGTGATGCATCTTCTGGATTGTGAATACCAAGGCTAGACATTCCTTCTTGACTGGATTGTATCGATGCTCTGCCCCAACCATCACTCTACTGAGGTAGTATATAGCATGCTCATGTCCCATATCTCCTTTCTGTGCTAACACGGCGCCTAGGGAATGATTCATCACACAAACATAGTGCAAGAAAGGTTTACCGATTATTTGGTGACCAAGACTGGGGGGATTGTAAGGTACTCCTTAATGTCATCAAAGGCCTCCTGACAATCTTTGGTCCAAAGCACGACACACCTTCTTTTATTAGATTAGTGAATGGTTGGCATCGTCCAGAGAGGTTTGATATAAACCTTCTGATATACACAAGCCTCCCTTGGAGCCTTCGGAGTTATTGGAGGTTCTTTGGAGGGTTCATGTCGAGGATGGCTCGTGTCTTCTCAGGATATATGTGGATCACTTTTGATATAATAACGAAGATTAGGAACTTTCTAATGGATACTCCAAATAATGATTTGGTTGGGTTCATCTTCTACGGGTGCACACACATTAGCTCAAATACTATTTTAAGGTACTGGAGATGATCGGCTTTATCCTGACTTTTGATGGCAATGTCATCTACGTAGCACTCGACCGTCTTCCTTAGGTGTTTGCTAAAGATGGTACTCATGGCAAGTTGATAGGTCGCACCCGCATTCTTCAGGCCGAAAGGTATCACCGTATAGCACTAGACTCCCATCAGAGTTCGAAAGGCCGTATGCCTCATCATCTGGAAACATCTTGATCTAGTTGTATCCTGAGAAACCACCGATGAATGACATCCTCTCGAAGTCGCAGGTGCCGTCGATCATTACATCTGTGATAGGAAGCAGGAATTCGTCCCTGGGGTAGATGTTGTTGAGATTATGATAGTCAACACAAATTCTGATCTTGCCATTTTTTTGGAACATGCATGATGTACTGCCCCATCCCGCTCAGTAAATCAGAGGAATCAGAACACCGACGACGTTCGGACTTAGCCTTACAATGGCTGCTCGAAGACATCGCTCGGTCGAGGCGACTCCTCGCTCAGGTGGGGTGGTTTCGGTGAACTTGTCTTATCATAGCCTTCACATAATAAATCGCATGTTTTCAAATGCACAAGTAGGCTTGATAATAAAAGAAACGAATCCACATAGCTAAGGCAATAATCCCAAGTCTGGTCAACTGAGTTAGAAAAGGAACAAGGTCCCACGATCGGCTTAGAATAGTTACACGAGGGCTTTCATAATGACACTCGTCCCTTCGTCCCGCGACTTGGGAGAAGGATGTTGGTTTAAGTTGTCACCAAGTTGGAATCAGCCTAAGTCATAGGCGTCGCACGCATAAATGCTTGATAAAGCATGCACGGTTCCAGGATACAAGGCTTGGCATAGCCTTTGCTCATCCCACGGGTTAAGTTGTAGGCAAGATTGATTTAGGCTAAGTATGATAGGCGATTAAGGGAGTTCTAAGCATTGTTCCATATTTTTTGTGGTTGTCAAAATACTTGGTCCCAAAATTCTAAGGTCCATCGTATAAAGTATGACTTGGGTGGTAGTGTCGTGTAGAACATAGTTGGCTTAAGCCACGATGTCACGGACTTAGTGTTTAAGGCACGAGCCACGGTTGATTTAAAGTGAGTTGGAAAAAGGACTTTCGATAGGAGTTCCTGAGTTGAGTAATAAGAATAGAGCAACAAGAGAGAAGGCTCGCGACCGTGGGTCGTCGAGGGATCTCAAATGTTAGAAGCCTTGAGCTTGGTCCTGAAGGGATGGTAATATTGAAAGAAGAATGATTGTGTGAGACGTCAGTTCGAGTGGAGTCTTGCATGGTCACGGACAACTTGTCGACAAGTAAGAAGTTTCCTCGAGCGTCTATCCGAAGCCACGGCATCGACTCGGCCTAGGAGGAAACAGGGTATAGTCGTGCATAATGTTTTAGCACAAGTTAAGCGGGAACTTTCCACGGTGCTTGCTACTCGCGTCGAAAGGACCACGATTAACAAAACTATACATCCAGGATAGCTTGTTATGCTAGTGGCCTTTCATATAGATGTGTCGGCAAGGACGGCAATCCGCGTGTGTGTCTTTAGATTGAGTCAAGTTGAACGTGTGTACAGTTAGAACACAATGTTTGGGCCTAAGATTTGGCTTCAATATAGGCGACGTGCTTCGGTACGAGTTGTGGCATCGAGTCTTAAGTTGTTGGCATAGAGTTACACAAGTTGGATTTGAGTCATCTCAGGTTTAAGTCAGGAATCGCCATAAGAAAAAGTTGGTTTAGTGACACTAGGTTCACAAGTCACGATTGGGTCAGTTGGTGATCAAAGTAGCAAGGGCCGCAAGGCGGCAATATGGTTTAGTCACACTGAGTTGCAAGGCACGGCCTCAATATGGGTTTGTAGCACAATCACATGGAAGTGGAGTCTATCGTGTAGTTGTGTCTCTGATTATGTGCCGAAAGGCAAGCACGACCTGATAGGTTAAAGTTGTTGATACGAGAAGGGCCTAGAGGCAAAGTATGAGTTAACGTTGTTGTTGCAAGCACGGAATGGTCTAGAGAAACGAAATAGGCCAAGGCATCTGTCCTAAAAACTGATCCTAAGATAAGAGTAGAAAGACAATATAAAAGGGACTATGTTGCACAAAGTAAATCAAACGTGTGCTTTTGTATAGGAGAGCGAGGAGCTCACACCACAAGTATAGTTGAGTACTGACACCCACACAATGTTTATGTGCAGGCACAGGTAGAAGCTCGTGGCACGAAGCTCGCTTGGATGCGTCGAGGCACATAGTTCCTTGGCGATTCGAGGCGTACGGCCGCGTGGAGTCAGGACTTATACGGGACAATATGTGGGTATCGCCTTCTGAAGCATCTGCTGGTTCAAGACATGTATTGAGAGATGGGAGAGAGAGCTGAGTGACTTGTAAAATGAGATAAAAGTGAGCCTGAGAGACTTGTAACCATGGCCTTGCACCCATTATAATCTTTGTTTCAATATCAATAAAGAGTATTTTGTAATGACTTGTGTTCTACTTCTAAATTTCTGCTGCTATCATTCAATGTCTCCGCTTGGGACTTCTGTGCGATGACCCCGTCGCAGCCGCTGTGATCGGCCGTTATGGAACCCGCCTTGCATAAACGCAATCTATGCTCGTGTGGCATCACGCCTTAGTAAGGATGATCGCTCCTACGGGAGCGGGGCATGACACATGATATCTCCCACTGCATGCTGTAGCCGTTGGAAGACGGGTAGCTTATTTGTAGACACTGCTATCTGAGAACAACAGTACTTGATGGTTATTAGGGTATAATACCCCATAGAGGGTTTCCTGCATGCGCTACCGTATTTCTTTACCCCGTTTGTGACCGATTATTTCTCATAAGTCTTACAGAGGGTGTTTGGTTGTGCCATATGGGTCACATCGCTGATCAAACGAGGCTTCCAAACCATCGTAAGGGCTACTCGGAATGGATCCATAGGGTCGACTCACCTCATGAGCATGATTTTAATGGGCATATGCGTGGGTCTGATAGAGCCTTCCGTTAGGGGCCCGTACAATCATCTGGAGCATCTTCTGATGAATGTCCATCGAGACAATAGTTCGGTTGTGTTGAGCCCGCGTTGCTCTGTACCTTTTTGTACAAGCATTTGAGTAGTATAGTACATCCAGGTCTTCTTCTTGGGCAGGGTTCTGGGAAATCTTGTGGAAAATAGATCTCCTTCGCCATATTGTGTGTGTTGTTGTCTGGCACTACAAGGGGAGGCTTGATGTTCGTTTAATGGCAATCGTTTTGATTTAGCCGAGACATGCTTCTGTAGCTTCTGCTGGCAAGCTTGCTGAGATACAACTTTGTCTTCTTGAGCAGGAAGTGGCCGGGATGGCCTGATGAGAGTGCTCGTTCCCGAGTCCATGGCGTTATATCGACTTCTCCAGTTGGGACCCGAGTATTGGGCTATGTTCATTTCACTTTTCAGAGCAGGGAAAGGATACACAAGATTTGGATGCGAGGCTTCATTGGTGGAATCCAGCAGAGCATCGTCCGTAGTTGTTGGTTGTGGCGTAGCAGCCTTGACCACCTAGGCCTTGCCAGTCTTCCTAGGTTTCGTAAACCTAGGAGAAGAGTTTGACCCTTCAGAGGGCATGTCTTCATAAGCTTGTTGGTCAAATCTGACAACTAATGTCTATTAGGATGAACACAACTTAGAAGTATTAGACTGCGATACTACTGTTTGCAAAAACAAAAAGTTGAAAAACTTTATTGATACAAACTTTGTAAAAGATTACAATTTGAATTCTGGGAATGGTACAACTTTAGGAATCCAATCTAGATGACGATTGCTTTATCCCTTGGACGATGTGAACTCTGAAGACGAAACCTCTGAAGTTGAAAACAACTCTGGAATTGAAGGCAGAAAGCCTCGGAAGTTGAAGGCAAAAGCCTCGGAAGAATGCAGCAGCACTTGGGCAAGAACTCCTGAACTCTCTGATCTCCGAAGTCTGATTTTTGATCCCCTTGAATGAAGACTTGAAACTCTATTTATAGAGTTCTGAAAAATAACTAACTTTTAGTTATTCTGGACTACGCATGATAGATTACGCAGCAATGGACTGCGCAGGCAGTTGCTGGATCATGGGTTAACTGTCTTGGACACATGTCATCATTTGATTAAAATACGCATGATCATGCATAGGTAGTTGCCACGAAATGAGCAATTGATGGCATGAATGCCACGTGTACTTTATCATTTGTACTGGTAGAACGCGTACATTGAACGCGCAGACTTTGGATTGCGCCAACTTCATTTGCGCAGGAAATGGATTACGCCAACTTGATTTGCGCAAACATGGATTGCGCTGCCAGCTGTCCTCAAGCGCCGTGCTGCACGATTAAACGAATAGTCGCCTCGATCTTCGTGCTGTCAGTTGTCAGAATATTTGATTGTGTCAGATAATGATGACTTTTGCCACGTCAGCTTGCGCAGTTGAGAGTATGCGCAATCGATCCTGCGCAATTTGAATGGTGTGCAATCTGTTGTCTACGCAAGTCATCTGAAACTTGTATTTCTTGATTTTTTGACTTTGTTGATGTGTGCCATTTGATTTTTTTAGGATCTACAAGACCCCCTTCAAAGTTTTCGAAAGTTGAACTTATTCAAAATTTCGAAATACTTTGAATTTTGAAATTTGAATCAATTTGCGCATGATGTAAACTGGCTGCGCAATCTGAGGGATTGTCCCCAATTTTCAGCGCAAACTGAGGCAGCCATTTCGTTTTTTCGAAAACTATAAATAGCTCTCTTCTTCATTTTATTTCTTTACTTTGCCTTCTTTGTGTTTGAGAGAAAGAAATTTCCAAGCAAACTTCGACTTCCTTCTCCGACGATCTTCATGGCGCCCCGACGATCCTCCGTAGCCGATAAGGGCAAGGCCCCGGCCGAATCATCAAACAGAGCTGCATGACGAGCTTCTCGTCATGAATCCGCACACCCTGCAATGTCAGGTAGAGAACTTTTAATCAAAAACCCTTTTTAGGGTTTTGATCTCACTGTTATTCAAAATCAATCTCTTTTTAGAGATGTGATCATACTGCGCCACCCTTTTTAGGGTTCTGGTTGCACAAATCAGTTAACTCTTCATTTTTATGAAGAGCGACCTTCTGCGCAATCGGTTAAATTGCGCTGGCAGATGTCAGCCCAATCTGCTGCTTTGCGCGAGATAGTCAGCGCAAACTGATGGATGTTTGTTCGCGCAGTCTGACGTTTGCGCAAACTGATGCTGCACAATCTGATGCTGCGCATTATGATTTTGCGCAAACTGATGACAGAATCTTTGACTTGACTTATACTGATTTTTATTTTCTCTGTTTGATGTAGTTAATGTGAAAGAAGATCCAGAATATAAAACTTTTGTGGGAACTCTTTCAGAGTCTGAGTATAAAGAGGATCTCTCCCATGTACATTATCCTCAGTATGATCTACCGACCTCCGGTCAGGTGATTCTGATATCTCAAGACAATGAGACTCTACTGTGTTTAATGAATGGACAGCCCTTAGAATCAGCAGACGCTGTTATTCATAAGAAACCTGCATTCTTGTTTGGTGAGGCTTTTGAGAAAAGCTCACAACCAAGGCCGAGGATGGAGGAAAGAATAGTCCATCAAGAAGATAGGTCTTTCTTCATACCAGATGTTGTCCGCTGTCTCCCTTTATCCCGGTATGCTCATGCGAGCTACCCAAGGAAGATGGAGTGGAACATCACCCTTTTCCAAGACGCCCGTGCAGGGAAAATTTTCGTGAAGAAGGGCTCAAATAAGAAGGATATGTTCTACAGCTCCTCTGATCGATACAGTGTCTTGTTGAGAGGCTTAAGACCTGGTTGCATTCTGCCAGAGAACTCCACTATGTTGATGCCTGTCAGAACACCGATATTTACAAACGAATTTGCGAAAGCTGAAGGGAAGTACCCCGAACAGGATATCAGATTAACTGGATTGGTGAATCCAGATTACAGGAGATGGAACTGTATTGTAAATTGGATTCTGACAACTTTTGAAGACAAACTTCAATAGATCAATCTGTACCAAGCAGTGCACGCCACTGTTTATGGTTTTGCACCCAATCCACACATGTTCTTGGCCTTGGCTGAAAGATACAATTATAGAACGGGAACTTTCATGACCCCTGGTGGAGAAATTGGGTTTGTACTCCACGAGATGAAATATATCTCGTACTTGCCAATGGCAGACGCTCCATATGAAGAGTTCGTTCCAATAAATGATGAGTTGGACAAACTTAGAAAGAAAAATACAGCGATGGTAGCAGTATTTGAGGAACTGCTATGCCATTACAAGATCTGCTCCCTGTTTTATAAGAGTGCTACAGCCAACACCTGTTATTCTTCAAAATGGTTACCCTATCTGTTCCTCAACCACATAGAAGAGAAGAAGACTAAGGAAAACGACAAATGCTATCCCAATTTCTTCAAACCTTTGAGCAATACAGAAGTTATGAAACTGATGGAACAGAGTGGTATTTTTGATAAGCAAATGAAGGATGATTATCAATATCCTCCTTTGAAGACAGGGGACACTCTGGAGAGTTACTTAAGAATGGGTTATAGACCCATGTCAAAAGAAGCCCAACTGGCAGGGTTTCTGACATACTGGCTTCGGCGATTTGTGGTTCCCGGATCCAGTGCTGTGGATCGCTTTCACCGCGGCGTTCTTTTTGCCAATGTCAAGTTAGTCTTTGGCTACAAGGTGGACCTGTTATCAGCAATGACTTACAAAATAAATGCCAGTCTTCGTCTATATGTCGATTTGATGCTGAAAGCAAAAGGAGAAAAAGAGTTCCCTCGCTTAGAACTGCCATACATATATCTATTTGGATGGTTGCTTCTCCACTATCCCACTTAATGGACCCCGGCATGGGACCGGTTGATGGTAGCTTTCTGCGAAGGTACTCTCAGGAAAAATGGAAGTACACTTCTTTGAGCGAGTGTAGATATATTCTAAATCTGAATAGAGGATGGAACTTTTGTTGTGCTCCTCTCCCTGCTGGACATGATCAGATGCCAACAAACATGGTAGACTCAAAGATGCAGCCTCTAAACCGTATAGCCTTTGAATGGTTAAAGACAATTCGACCGTCTTATCTAGTATACCGGTTCGAAGAGGAATGTTACTTAGAACCATATCTCCCCAGCCGATTTTCTCGGCAGTTTGGATATGATCAATTCCATGTGGGAAATGCAATCACCTGCCTCCAAGGCAAGGGTTTTTTGATAGACGGGGCCCGAGCCTGGGCTTACTATAATGCCCGTGATACGAAGGCCACATTCTCGATGCCAACAAATAGCACTCATGGTCCCCGGATGTTATTTACTTATTCAGTATTTTATACATCCGCGAATACTTTTGCTGAGAACTTTAATCTCGCAGATAGTTTTGCTTCTTCGACGAGATTGAAGAGAGGAAGAATTGCTCTGTCGATCCCTATAAATGATGAAGTGCACGAGCCAGCAGATGCACCTTTAGAAGTTTCGAGGGATATTATATTCCCTCAAGAAGTAATGCAGCAATGCGTATCTCTCTGAAAGTGGGTAGATCTCCTGCAAAAAGGAAAAGAAGAGAGGATCCTTCTGCTCCAGCGGCAAAGAAGAAATTGATCCTAGATCATTCTTCTGAACGGATCACCACTCGATCTCAGACTCGGCAACTGGCCGGGTCAACTCAACAAGAAGAGGCTTCAACACCAACTTCTATCCAGAAACAAGTTAAAACTATCAATATAGAGAGCCCTGAGAGGCCATTAAAAAGAAAGAAGATGGCCCACAGAAGGAATCGAGCTCCGTCTTTAATGGTGATGGATGCTACAGCTGGTTTAATTTTGCCCTCTCCTACTCCTGTTTCAGAGCCTAGGAATAAAACTCCAAGTCCTGAACATAGAGAGGAGGTTGAGCAAAGGGCAAATCTTGCTCCGGAAATTAAGGCCGAAGAGCCTAGAGGAAGTACTGTAGAGGAAGTGAGGGAAGAGCAATTACAGATTGTTAAACTTCTGCCTACTCCGAGAACCCTTCGCGAAGAGGAAGATCGCGAAGTAATTGCAGCTTTAGAAGATTGTATCTACAGTCCTCTAGAAGACTATGGTGACCAAGCCGCGACTACCAGCGAGAAGGCACCAGAAGAAGACGAGGATGAGAAAAGCTCTTTATCTGAGAATGTTGATGACTATATGCAAGATCTAGAAGATGATGAAGTGCACCCATCTCCTTCTGCTGTCAATGATGTAAATGATGAGGATATTGAAATCCCAGAGAATGCTGCTGAGACCTTAGATCCTGAAATGGATGATGAGGCTCCAGAGAATGCTATCGATACCTTAAATCCTGAAAAGGATGTTGAGGTTCCCGAAAAAGCAATAAATGAAGAATCCCTGGAAGAAACTCCCACCAATGATCCTCAAGGTATAAAATGAAATTAGCAATCTCCTCTTAAATGAATTAATAGTTAATGTCTTTATTTATATTTCCTGTAGATCATGAGACTCCTCCAGCACCTCCGACGTGCACAGACATAGTGCCCATAACGACGGTGGTTGTTAGTAGTAGTCATCATTTGTCTTGTGATTCTGAAGCGAGTAGCAGCCAAGCTGTTATAGCTGAAGTTACTTCTGCTCTGCCAGAGTCTACTCCTGCAGGGGATAAGCTCATTGCTGGATCGAACCAAGGTAAGACTGCCTTTATTTGATTTTTTTGGTTATTTTGGCAAAAGACTAGCAAAATAACAATTTTACTTTTGCAGAGGAACAAACAGGAGGGGCGACTAGCTCCACTCTGGCTCCTTTGTTTAAAGAGCCTGCCATCCAGACACAAAAGATCGAGCATCCTGCTGCCTCGTCTTCAACAGGAGTAGCTGCGACTCCTGGGACTCTGGCAATTAATCAACAAGTTGTTCAATCATTCACCAGATGTTTCTTTGAATCGTTGAGACCCCTAGTCAACAAAATGATGGACAAAGAGGGAGCTGATTTCTTTATGGTTAAAAACCCAACTTCTCTTTTAGTGAGGGCTGCAAGGGAGCAAGGTGACGAAGCTCAAGCTACTCTCCTTGAGCATATACTGGATGAGTTAGAAGTCTCCATAAAGAAATATAAGGAGCTCAAACAAAAGGAAATAGAATCTCTAGTGCAGGCTGAGTTCGAGAGAATGGCCCAAGCAGGTGATATAGAAAGGATGAATCTTCAAAATCTTTTGGAGGCTTATTCTACAAAGTCTGCTGAATACAATTCTAAGCTAGAATCAGTAACTTTGATGGCTGAAAGAAAAGAACAGAGAATTGCTGAACTGAGAGCAGAAAATTGTTCGTCTCCAGCAAGAATTAGAAGAGGAAACTGCTAATCATCAACTTGTGATTGAACAATTCAATGCCTTGCTTCAGGAGAAAGATGAGTACGATGCAGCTCATGGTGCAAAGATTACCCGCCGGACTGTAAACATGCCCGTTTTTAATAAAGAAACCGAGATAGAAGAGGCTAGAAGGAAGGTGACATCTACTCATGAAGAAGAGCTGCAGACTCTGAAACAGCAGATTGACAATTTGATCATTCCTCCTTCTTAATAGAACTTTTTGTATCTTTTGTCGTAGATGTGTTTTTGTAATGCCTCATATTTTGATAAATAAAAGACATTTTGCTGTGGCTCTCTTATTTATTGCATATCTTATTTAGATTTAAATAATAGAGATAGAAAATATATTCAGAGGTGCAAAACATGATATATTTCTTGTAGAAAATAATTATATTCATTATATCTGCTCAGAGGTAATATGGACATGACAGAATATATTGAATATTATTATTTCAATTGACAACTTAATCGAAAACGACAAGTCGCTGATATGGATGTGAAATGAACGGGAAAACCGTCAAATGATGGAACGAACGGACAAACTGTCAAAATAATGAACGGATGAACCGTCAAGTGATAATGAATGAACGGGCGAACCGTCGGATGAATGTGATGAACGGACGGACCATCAAGTGGATTAAATGAACGGATGAACCGTCAAGGGAATTAAATGAACGGATGAACCGTTAGGTGATGATGAATGAACGGGCGAACCGTCGGATGAATGTGATGAACGAACAGACCGTCAAGTGGATTAAATGAACGGATGAACCATTAGGTGATGATGAATGAACGGGCGAACCACCGGATGATAATAAATGAATGAACGGGTGAACCGTCGGATGATTTAAATGAATGAATGAACCATCGGATGAATGTGTCGCTTCATTGTTTGAGAAATCTCTGTCTATAAATAGGACAGACATCTGACAGGAATGAGCACTTTCACTTTTCAACATAAAAATGTCGTCTGAAGATGCACTCAAGAAGACTGAGCTCGCCCCGAAGGTTGAAGAAGACGTTAAAGAACGTCCTGTCGATCCAAACCAGCCAAAGAAAACGGAAGCAGGCGAAGGTTTATCTGCACCCAAGCCACCGAGAGACATCCTGGACTTTCTGCTTGAACCAGGAAGGACTGAAGAAGAAGAAGCCATGAGGATGGTTGCCTACAAGTTCCTCGTGGGTTCCAGCAAAGAGGTTCTCGGTTCTTTTGCTGACCGTGTTTTTGAAAAGGACGGTAGTGGTTCGCGTCCAAATGTAGAGAAGGATGATAGTGATCTTCCTTAATATCATGTACTATCATTCATGATTAAATAAAATTTTATTTATAAACATGAACTTGTCTTGATGATTTACAAGTATTTACATTTATACATAGTACTTTTTAAGGAATTTGCCATTGATAGGCATCATTGTAATTCGTCCATCCAGTTCTGAGAGTTGATAAGCTCCATTTGAGAAGACTTTGCTCACAACGTATGGACCTTCCCACTTTGCGTCAAACTTGCCCTTGTTCATATGGGTCATAGTCATAGGACGTCTGACCGTTAAAACAAGTTCTCCTTGCTGAAAGGCTCTGACCTTCACTTTACGGTTGAAAGTCTTCGAGATGCGGGCTTGATATAACTCAATATGTTGTTGAGCCATTAATCGCTTTTCATCGAGCGCCTCCAATTCTTGAAGTCGAAGAAGATCATTATTCTCTGTAGTGAGCTCGTTAGCAATGGCAATCCTTAAAGAAGGAATTTGAAGATCCAGAGGAAGAACAGCTTCACAGCCATATACCAGAGAGAAAGGTGTAAAACCTGTAGGATTACGGACCGTAGTTCGGTAGGCCCATAGACATTCGCCAAGCTTTTCACTCCAATTCCGTTTGTTGGTAGATATAAACTTCTTGAGAAGCTTGATAATAGTTTTGTTGAAGGCTACGGCTAAACCATTAGCGGCAGGATTATAGGCAGTCGAAGCGACACTGTCAATCCGGTGATCATCACAGAATCTGGTAAATTTTTGGCTGATGAATTACGGTCCGTTGTCATGAATAATTCGTCGAGGGACACCAAATCGATAAATGACATGATGTTTGACAAAGTTGATAACGCTACTGGTCTTGACCTCAGCCAAGGGTATAGCTTCAGCCCACTTAGAGAAGTAGTCTATTATTGCTAAAATGAACCGATGTCCTCTAGAAGAAGGGGGATTAATATGACCAATGACATCCATGCCCCAAGCTTCGAATGGCCAAGAAGCAGCTGTCGGATGTAGAAATTCCGAAGGTTGATGAATAAAGTCCGCATGGATTTGACAGGCTCGATATTTCCTTGCATATTCGATGGCATCTGATACCATAGAGGGCCAGTAGTAACCAATTCTTCGGATACGATCCTGTAGTTTAGGACCGGGCTGATGTGCTCCGTAAATACCGTCGTGAGCTTCACGCAGTACTTATTTCGCTTCTTCACCAGCTAAACAGCGTAGAAGAAGACCGTCATAAGTCCGTCGATAGAGAGTCTTAGTGGTTTGGTTGTAGAAGAATCGTAGAGATCGTCGTCGAATACTTGTAGCCTCCTTAGGATCTTCGGGAAGTATGTCATGAACCACGAAGTCGATGAAAGGAGTTCTCCAATCTTCATTGATAACATTAATTTCAGCAAAATTACTGAACTCAATGTTACGATTGTTTTCAACACAAAACAATTCTCGATTAGAAATAACCACCACTTGTTGTCTTCGGATAGGAACAGCTAAGACTGCTGCAAGATTGGCTAAGGCATCTGCTTCAGTATTACAAGCTCGGCGTACATATTCAATAAAGAAAGCTTTGAACGAAGTAGCCATGTTGATTACTGCCTCAAAGTAAGGCACCAGATCTTGATGACGGACTTCATAAATTCCTCTAACCTGGTTGACTACCAGCTTAGAGTCGCCATAAACCTCGAGATATTCAATGTTCAATTGCTTGGCTAATTGAAAACCAATAAGTAGAGCATTGTATTCGGCTACATTATTGGAACAGGATTCATCTAGAGAGTAAGCTCTTTGGATAGTTGATCCGTCTGGAGAAACGAGAACAACTCCAACTCCTGCTACAATAGCACCATTAGGTCCAATTCTGGATGCTCCGTCAAAGAATAGACGCCAGGTTGGAAATTCTTCAAAAGATCAGGTTGACTTCCAATGTCTCGTCTGGAATTTTATCGTAGAGTTTGGATGTTTCTGGTACAGGATGAGCCGCCAAGAAATCTGCCAATGCTTGACCTTTGACAGATTTTTGAGGAACATACACCATATCAGATTGGGCTAGAAGGATGGCCCTGTAGCAAGCCGAGAGTTGAGTGTGCTAGGCTTCTTCATTAATACCCGAAGAGGATTGACTCGGGATATGACATGAATGGTTTGACCAATGATGTAATGTCTTGTCTTTTGAACGGCGAACATAAGGGCTAAACATTCTTTCTCGACCGGACTATAACGGTGTTCAGCACCAATCATAGTACGACTGAGATAGTAGATGGCCTGTTCGTGACCTTCTCTGTTCTTTTGGGCGAGTAAAGCACCCAACGAATGATCCATAGCACGGACATACATTAAGAATGGAATGCCTGAGATTGGTGGCACCAAAACTGGTGGGTTTATGAGATATCGTTTGATATCGTCGAATGCTTGTTGACATTCTTCAGTCCAAATAAAAGATACACCCTTCTTCATTAGCTGAGTGAATGGTCTGCAGCGTCCAGACAAGTTCGAAATAAATCGCCTGATGTACGCAAGTCGGCCTTGGAATCCTCGTAGCTCTTTTAGGTTGCGTAGAGGATGCATCTCTTGAATGGCTTTGATCTTCTCGGGATCCACGTGTATACCCTTAGAGGTAATAACGAAGCCGAGAAACTTACCACTAGAGACACCCAAGAATGACTTGGTGGGATTCATCTTGAGCTGATATTGACGCATGAGATTGAAGATTGTTCTCAAATCTTGGATATGATCTTCTTTTAGACGACTTTTAACAGCTATATCATCAACATAACATTCGACTGTTTTACGAAGATGTTCTCTGAAAATGGTACTCATAGCCCGTTGGTAAATTGTACCAGCATTCTTGAGACCAAATGGCATCACTGTGTAGCAATAGACTTCCCGAGGAGTACGGAAAGATGTGTGTTTTTCATCTTCGGGATTCATCTTGATCTGATTGTATCCAGAGAATCCATCCATAAAAGATATTTGCTCGAACCCACAGGTATTGTCAATCATACGTCCGTAATAGGGAGAGGAAATTCATCTTTCGGACATGCTTCATTAAGATCCCGAAAGTCGATGCAGACTCGAACTTTGCCAGTTTTCTTCAGGACTGGAACAACATTGGTTACCCAATCAGGATGTTGTTCTTCTCGAATAAAGCCACAAGCTATAAGCTTCTTGACTTCATCATCAATTGCATCCATCATTTCAGGCTTGAATCGTCGTTGTTGTTGTTTGACTGGTTTAGCATTGGGAAGAATATTTAGTTTGTGAGTAGCAATTTTGGGATCTAAACCTGGCATGTCGTCGTAACTCCAAGCAAAGACGTCAATGTATTCTTTAATGAGAAGAATCAACTCTTGCTTATCTGCTTCCGGAAGATTCTTGTTAATAAAGATTGGACGAGGGGACTCGCTTTCCCCTACATCAACTTGAATTAGTTGATCTTCAGTAGGAGGTTCTCTTGTTCAAATTGGAGTACCCACTGATTATCCATCTGTTGAGCCCAAGGATCTGTTTTAGAACTTTCTTCAATGTCCTCATCATATCCTTCCGGAAGCTCAGCAAAACCATATTAGAAGATACGATTACACGATAGACTTCACCAATGCTAGTATCAGAATCCATGATCTGGAATCGGAAGAGTTAGAACGTTCTTCACTATCAGATTCAGAACTGCTGGGGATAACATCGGAGGAGAAGCGTATCCGAGACCTCTTTTGGTCCTGCTGTAATACATTTCTACTTTCTTGTGGAACAGCGGTACGAAGAGGAGTCTTTCTTCCTTTACCAATTAGGCCACTTTTAAAGTCGTAACCCATCTTTCGGACGATGTCTTTTGATTGTTGACTATAACGACGGAATTGAAGATGTCCCGTGTCGTTAATTTTACTATCATCCATAGCTGAATTTTTGTTCCGGTCTTTTACTAAAAAGTATTGGACGTTCACCTTTCTTGCGAGCAGGAACAATACGATATGAATCCTTTGGGTGTTCACATGAAACTTCTGTTTGAAGAGATTGTACAACTCCCATTGTAAATGACTGAAAGCTATCTAACATATCCAAATAGTATTTAGTATGATAAATAACATCAGTATACTGAAAGTAGATGCTTTTTCATTGATATGTACATCTGTATTTACATCAGGACCTTTAGCCTTAGCAGGCTTGGTCAGATTGATTACAAGAGGGGAGAAGAAGAACGTGGAAGAGACTTGTTACGACGAAGGTCGATGACAAGTGGCTCAGAAGAGGTGAGCTCCCTTTTTTCTTTGTTGTGAGTTAAATCAACACAATTGGCTCAGAAGAAGTGAGCTTCTTTTGTCCTTGTTACGACGTAAGTCAATACAAGTGGCTCAGAAGAGGTGAGCTCCCTTTGATCTTGATCGTCATCAGTAGATTGACTCTGAACTGGCAAGTGAATAGCCAATGGTTTAGAAGATTGATGGAAACACGCCCTTTGCCAGGTATAATGAGAGTATCTTGGGCAGTGTTTCTTGATCTTCTTCAATATCATTGCCAATACCACTTTCATAAATTCTTCCTTGTACATACGAGCGTCATTAGTATGCTTCAACCCCTTGAAAGGATAAAGGTCTGCAACTTCTTTGTGGACTTGTCCTTTGTCATCAACGTATTTAAAGCATTGATGAAGAGTTGATGGAACAACATTATGTTCATGAAGGAAAGGTCTTCCCAGAAGAGCGTTGTAAGAACAACCATGATTGTCAATGATATAAAAGGTTACCTTTGTGCGAAATTGCCTATTTGAAGTTTTAGGCGGATCTTGCCCAAAGGTTCACTTCTTCCTTGGTTGAATCCCAAGATAGTGGTGATTGTGCTTGAAAGACTATGCACTGGTATCTTCAAGCATCTAGCATTGTCTTCAGCATGATGCTAAGTGCAGACCCTGGATCTATCAGGATACGATCGACTTTCATCGAATCGACATATCCTGTATAGTAAAGAGGACGATCATGTCTGTTATCTTCTACAGCATATCATCCTGAGTGAAAGTGATGTTTGGAATCAACTCAGGACACTATGACAGTGATGGCAAGAGATTGGTTCTGATTCTGGCTTTTTGAGAAGAGTTAAGCAAGTTTCAGCCTGCATCAGAGCTTCACTTAAAGTTTTCGAGTCTCTTTAGAAAGGCGCAAGAGCTCGAAGATTGATAGCCTAGCTGGTGTATTGGCCAGTTGAGCCAATATATCAAAGTTGTACGGCTTTCCAAGTCCTGTAGGAGATGATTTCTTCAATGGTTTATCAAAGCGGACTTGTTGCTTGCCTTTGTCAGCCGTCATTGGCTTGGGAGGAATAGGTACTACAACTGGTGAAGATGTAGAAGGGATCTCTTCAGTGGAAGCAGGTTGTACTGGAGCAGGTTCAGAAGAAGAAGAAGGATTCTCTTGACCTTCAGAATGATCTTTCAAATAGGCTTTCCCTGATCTGGTGCCTAACAGAATCCCTTCGTCAACTATGGGATCAAAAGACACCATGTTGCAAATTTTTGTTTTGCTTTAGAACGAGCTTTCTTCTTGGAAGAAGAGGCACCTCGAATTCCGGAGCAAGATCAGGATGGATCCACATAATTTTACCGTTGTCAAGAGACAAGGGAACAAGACCTTCATTTGGTAGAAGTAGATTTTAATCTCAAGAGTAGCTTTGGGAATTGGAATGACACCGTGCTGTACCATCTGCGAAGGAAAATCACCAAATGAACTGAAACCATGTTCGCAGTAACAGTCTTCTCGTCTTGCTGCAGAGTAACTACACCAGCATTGACAAGCTCTTGAATTTTGCCCTTGAGCACGTAGCATGCTCGAGTAGGATGTCCAATGAACCTGTGGTAGACACAATATTTAGGATGATCTGTCTTACCGACTTCATCAGGTTTCTTTGGGTCTGGGAGTTGTATTTTGCTTTTGAGTAAACATTCAAAGATGCTTGTAGTGTCATTCTCATCAAAGGAATATTCCACTTTCGACGAGGTTCCCTTGGTGGAGGTGCAGAAGTAGAGGTGGAAGTAGGTGGAGCCACATTGACAGCCAAAGATTCTTTATTTTTGTTCAAATTAATGTTCAAAGTCTCTTTTGCTTTGCGAGTGTTCTGGCGATTGCCACCACCTGACGTCTGATGTTCATCTCGATCGGGGTTAGACATCTGTACCCCAATTGTTTGAACTTCTCGGCACTCACTTCAGCAGCTTTGGCGTTGACAATGAATGAAGGCCAATCTTGGAATTGGTAGATCCGTCCACATACTGATAATAGGCAAAAGATTTACCTTACAGTATCAATAGTGACAGCAGCTGGAGTCCCAGGAGGCATTTTCAAAGCTTCACGACGGAACCGTTCGATAAAGCTCTCAGCAGTTTCATTATGTTTCTGTTTGATTTTGTTGAAGAGCTGACATAGTCATGTCGTTAAATCCTTCATAGAACCGTTCCAGGAAGATTTGTTTGAGACCTGAAAAGGAAGTGATACAACCATCGGGCAAACTTCTGTACCAGTTATGCTACGCGGCTAAACAACCGACGAACACTCTGGTAAAAGAGCGTCATTTGGCTGAGTTGAACGGTCATTACCTCAAAATGATTGATGAATTGACTAGGAGAAGTACTGCCATCGAACAAAGGATTGTTGGGATTTTGTACTTCGGCGGGAACGGGACTTCCTTCCATTCAACTGGATAGGCTGCTTGATGCCCAATCTTTGCAAGTTGTCTTTCTCTTTGAAAGCTTCGAACTGAGTTCGCAAGAGTTTAACAGCTTCATTGGCGTCTTCGATGACGAAGAATGAGCAGTTGAGTTAGAGTGGTAGGGAGGAACAGCATTGTAAGCACACCCCCAGCTCCTGATTGACTAGGTGTAGTTTAACTTGTACTTGTACAGGAGGCATTTGAGGAGATACTACCCCCAGTCCAGTATTGGCCGGTACCGAAGATGCTATATTTTTGGACTCGTAGTAGGTGCAGTTGGTGGTGTAGCATGCTGTGCTACAATAATGGAATGCATATTAGCAACCATTTCAGCCATGGTTTTTAGCTTGTCTTCGAGTGCAGCAATTCGCTGTTCCTGATTTATAGAAGTTGAAGCATCTGGATCATCAGTGACAATAAGCTGTCACTTCTCTTGGTACAGTGGAAGACACCGTCTGTTCAAGCTTTTGCTATATGCATCATAGTCTGAAGAAGATAACCTGAAGGGTTTTGAGGAAGATTCCTTTGACCGATTGTATCTCGGCTTCGAGAACGGGTATGTTGAAATACTCCTTCGGAAGATTCTTGAGTAATTCTAAATACCGCTGGCTTGGCTTGCGAGTCTACCGTACTTAGAGCATCTTCTACCCCCCATTCTCGGGAAGTCATGTTGACTGAAGCATACAAGACTTCGTCCTCCTCAGACATAGGTTCAGATTTAGCAAAAGTCAGACGATCAAAGACAGATCATTTTGTTGTTTGACAACAACATTGGATGATGACTTTGTGATTGCAATGATGATCAGATGGTTGAGATGGAGATGTTGAGACATTGTCCATTTTTGTCTAAGATGTTCTCGAAGATCAGAACACAACAGGATGAGGAAAACTCTGAGGGATCTGTTCTTTGATAATTTCGGAACATGATTCGATTCTTCAAATTTTAGTCCCTTGAGTGTACAGGGAAGTGCTTACTTCATTGGCATAAGTGTCAGGATTTTTGATCTTGGAGATTTGTTTCTGGTGATGTTTGATCTTCGGCATTGGCTGTTTGCGTTTTACCGAAGTGGGTCTATTGAGATAAGTTCTGAGATCAGCAAATTCACCCCCAGGGGTTTCTGTCTGAGACACTAACAATTTTCCCTGTCTGAAACGTGAAATCTTGAGAGTCGGGAGGTCCTGGAATTCTGCTACCGGAGTAGGCAGAATACCCCTTTGATCAGTACAAGTTCTCTTGTTATAAAGGAAAGAAGAATCCTTATTTGAAAGAGTTCTAGTACTGATTGGTGCCAAGGCACATTCAGATGGATCTTCTTCGGTAAAGACTGAAGAAGATGAGAAAAGACCAAAGGGCCTTTTCCTTTGTTTTGTGACGAAGGGTTAGCTAAAGAGCGTTTCCTTTGTTATCTTCCAAGTCATGGGACAAGGAAGTTTGAGAAAAGACCAACGGGCCTTTCCCTTTGTTTTGAAGAGAAAGAGGAATAGCCAAAGGACTACCCCCAGTGGATTGTGCAGGAGCAATAGTATGTTTGGGAAAGCAGAATCTCTTCCTTTGTTATGAGAAGAAGAGAGTTTAGCCAAAAGGCTGTCACTCTTGGATTGCGCAGGAATGCTTTGCGCATGAGTTGATGGTACATTGGTTCTGGCCACAGAAACTGTGGTTTGCGCATCAGGAGTTCTTGCCACAGAGTGCTTAGGTTGCACTTTAGTTGCTGGAAGGTTAGTTTGCACAGGAAGTTTTGCAGCCAATTGCGCCAGAGGCATAGGAGTTTTATACTTAGCCATGGCAGCATATAAAGTCTTTTGTGCACTGGCCATAGCAGACTACGCAGCAATAGCAGAGACAGATTGTGCACTGGACTTGGTGACATAAGCTCTAGACTGCGCAGCAGACTTGCTGGCAGATTGCGCAGGAGACTTGCTAGCTACATTGACAGAATGCGCAGCAGTCTTTGGGACCCACACTGGGCACACTTTGCTTGTGGCAGCAGTGGTTGCAGTGCGAGGAGTGGTCTTTGAGTTGATCATGGATTCGTAGGCTGTCTGGTTGATCTTCACACCATGTCTTCTGCATCTTTTCGATAGACGCTACGTCACATTGAGTTCACTTCCTCATCGGAGGAGAAAGTCTCCCCAGCAGAGTCGCCATTTTGTTTGCAAAAACAAAAGTTGAAGAACTTTATTGATACAAACTTTGTAAAAGATTACAATTTGAATTCTGGGAATGGTACAACTTTAGGAATCCAATCTAGATGACGATTGCTTTATCCCTTGGACGATGTGAACTCTGAAGACGAAGCCTCTGAAGTTGAAAACAACTCTGGAATTGAAGGCAGAAAGCCTCGGAAGTTGAAGGCAAAAGCCTCGAAAGAATGCAGCAGCACTTGGGCAAGAACTCCTGAACTCTCTGATCTCTGAAGTCTGATCTTTTATCCCCTTGAATGAAGACTTGAAACTCTATTTATAGAGTTCTGAGAAATAACTAACTTTTCGTTATTTTGGACTGCGCATGATAGATTGTGCAGCAATTGGTTTGCACAGCAATGGACTGCACAGGCAGTTGCTGGATCATGGGTTAACTGTCTTGGACACATGGCATCATTTGATTGAAATGCGCATGATCATGCATAGGCAGTTGCCACGAAATGAGCAATTGATGGCATGAATGCCACGTATACTTTATCATTTGTACTGGTAGAACGCGCACATTGAACTGCGCAGACTTTGGATTGCGCCAACTTCATTTGCGCAGGAAATGGATTGCGCCAACTTGATTTGTGCAAACATGGATTGCGCTGCCAGCTGTCCTCGAGCACCGTGCTGTATGATTAAACGAACGGCCGCCTCGATCTCCGTGCTGTCAGTTGTCAGAAGATTTGATTGTGTCAGATAATGATGACTTTTGCCATGTCAGCTTGCGCAGTTGAGAGTGTACGCAATCGATCCTGCGCAATTTGAATGGTGCACAATCTGTTGTCTACGCAAGTCATCTAAAAGTTGTATTTCTTGATTTTCTGACTTTGTTGATGTGTGCATTTGATTTTTAGGACCTACAACTACTTTTTCCTCGGAGGAGAAAGCCACCCCAGCTAAGTCGTCAGCTTGATCGCCATCATGTTTTGGGAAAGATGTGTTTATGATTATTTGTATCTTTCAGGGGATAAGGAAAGAGGAGACAAGTTGAAACAATACTTCTTTTCTTTCCATTCCATTATATATTACAATTTTGAATAGTACAATAAAGCTTTAACAATAAGCATTTGCTAGTACAAAAATAGATTAGGGAAGTGTGCCGATGGAGATCAGGTACTGTAATGACCCCTTTACTCCGTTCATGATCAGATACTTAGTAGCTTCTCCAAGTATTCTCTGTGACTCTCTTCTATGTATCTGGTGCCCTAAGAGATGAGGTTTTTTTGGGATCTAATCAGTTGATGATCTGATCTTCTCTCTCTAATTCCCTCCACTTGTCCCTGATTGCGCCTCTTCTTTATTTACCTTTTCGTAGGCAAGCTATCAAAGAGGGAATAATGAGGGAGGATCTTATCCGGGTGGCTACATCTATTTTGGTAGACTGTTTAACCGCTCGGCCTAGTTGAGGCATAAATTGAGCAAGCAGTTGTTGTAGGAGCTCCGGGTGAGGACTTAAGGATCTTCGGTGGTGATTATTGGTGATTATTACTGTCCATTCGGACGACTTGATCAAAGGTGACTCAGCACGTACGAGTGTTTAAGATAACCTGTCGTTTGAATAGTGCGGTTATGTAATGTACGCACCATAAATGGAAGACTTAAATCAGGTGGAACATTCTTTGGTTAATGGGTGGTGCTGGTCGTGATTTGGAGGGAATCTTCGATTTGAATGGGAAGGTTATGGTGCACACACCATAAATGTGGTGTTGATCTATTCAATCATATTAACGGGATTTGAGGTGATCCGGTTCGGGGTGCGAACAAGCTTGTGATGATGTTGATCGGGGTGCAAAATAACTTATCATTATCCGGTTCGGGGTTGAACTAACTTTTAATGATTTGGTTCGGGGCACGAACCAGCTATCTTTGTGTATAGGGTGACTCACCCAAGGACTCCAGTTGTCTGCCTTCATGTGGAGACTAGTTGGGTCGTTTGAGCCGCATGCCCCATCGGCCGCATGGGGGCTTATTTGAAAGGAGGTCGTATAATGTAAAAACCTCGAAAATTTTACTATAGATTTTTTATTAGTATTATTTTTACATTGGTATTTATACGTCAAGGATGAATACCTATAAACGAAGTACTTAAAAAAATATATATATACAAAAGTTTAATATAACTTTTTTTACGAATATAAAAAAAATTTAGGTTTCGAAAATACTGACATGTTAAATATTTCTTGAAATATGTCTAACCAAGATTTTACTCAAAATTTTATATTTATTTTTATTATTATAAAAAGGCTATTTTATTTATTTTACAAGTATATAATGTAATTTAGAAGATGATATTTTTCTTTGGTAAAGAATAATTTTATTTTACATGCAAGGTACATGAAAATAAATTCGTGTATATTTTGACTTTCAAATTATTTGGAAATTATTTTTAATTTAAAAAGGTATTTTAAATTTATTTATTATAATTTAATTGGGATTTAATTTTATTGATTTTAATTTTAAATAGTTTAAATTAAAGATAGATATTATCTAGTTTTAAATTTGGATTAGATATTATTAAGTTAGTTTCAAAACGATTTAAATTAAATGTGTGAATTATGTAGTGAGTTTTAAATTTTCTAATCCTTGTCTAAGTAGGAGTCTCCACCTCCTATTTAAGGAGAGCTCATTTGCCCTTTTTCTAAAAAATATCATAACCTAAATTCCAAAACCAAAAGTGTCGTGCATTGTGTCTTGTGTCCACCTTCCTCGGGTCAGCCCATGTCGGCCTCGGGTCCACTATATTGTATAGATTATATGTACCAGTTTCTTTCCATCTTCGCATTCGATATACTGGACATGATTGAGTCTCTACCCGTGTCACATAGGACACGACACATAATTCCTAAATCCTAACCCTAACCCTAGCTAAATTTGGTCGGAGCAACAGTATATCTCCTCTGCCCTTTTGTCGAACCACCTCGCCAGGACCCAATTCCCTAACTCCTTCACTGCCAACACCACCTACCGTACCACCGAAATGCCAGTCACCCTTCCGTTGGCAACCCTCTCCACCACCATACCACCACCATGCCATAACCACCAGCTATCGCCACCACCTACTCGACCACCCCTCTGTCCGACCATCCGCCAGCATCATTCACCGCCGCTACCACAATCATCGCTCATCTACTCTCAATTACGCACTAGCAAAATTCAATACGACCACCCCGATGCCGCCTCTCTCCTGTTCGGCCACACCACCGGGACATCCCCACACGTCCGCTCCTATCCACTACTACCCTAATCCAGCAACACCACTACCATGGCAGCTCCCATCTCCCTATCATCATCCCTGTCGCCAACCAAAGAACAAAAACCCAAACATGACCGTACCGACGTCTTCGAGCGTCCGTCCATTCTCCGGAGCCACGAGCTTGCATCTTTCCGTGCCCTCTCGAATTTGGCAATAGACCCCGTCATACCCCTTAACTCTGCCACCCACAGTCGCATCGTGTCCCCGTCGGAGTTGACCTGGCTCGATCCTCCACACCGCACCTTAGACAGAGGCAGACCTCTGTGTGGATCCCAACGCCGACCAGACCCGTCGCGCCAACAACTAGAGCTCAGGTGAGCTCGTCCCTCAATGTCTCTCTTTCTCCTCACACTGAGTCTATTTTTCCCTCTGTTTCAGTTTTAACCCCCCTTTCTTAGATATTTAGCAGCATAGTAAGTTATTATTATTCTTATTATTATTACTATTATTATTTAATAATTATTATGATGATGATGATGATGATGATTATTATTATTATTATTATTATATACTAAGTTTATAGTATGGGTATACCTAACTTTATTATCTTATTTCAGTAGTTATGTTACTATTATTTTTTTTAAATTTTTCTGTTATTATTATGTTGATGAGAGAGTATACCTATAAATATTATATTATTATTATTATTATTATATTATTATATATATTATTATTATTATTATTATCGTGTTTATTTTAATTATTATTATTAGCATTATTATTATTACTAGGGGTGGTTACTAAATATTATTTTGGGAGTTATATTATTATTAGCATTGTCATTATTATTCAACAAATGTATGTTTTTAGCCATGAAAATATTTCCCTATATTTCAGGTATATAGCCTAAACGTATTAAAATAATATTTTATGTCTAAATTTATAGTTTGATATAAAGACCTGCTTTTCAATATTTTCAAATACTTATCAAAAAATATTTTTACCAATAAGAAGGTTAGTTTCCAATTTAAAATTTAATTTCAAGTGTGTATTATCTAAAAATATTTTGGTAAAAAATTTAGTTTTCAAATAATATAAATATTTCTCAAATAGTTTATTATTTATTCCACAAATTCTCTCCGATTATCAATTGGTCGTGACTAATCGTGCACTCGTATTTTTTCGCAAATTCGGACCCCTTCATATCAACCATGACTATTGGACAAATCAAGACATATCAGACCATCGTACACCACCATGCAAGATACCTTGCCATATTTACTTCTTAAATAGTATGCATCTTTATTGTTTAGTTACTGCATATTTTTTATTTATTCCTGTTCATCCAATTGTACCCATGATTTACTGTTAAAGGCTTACTTTACTGTGCTTCCAGTTATACATGATGCAAAGTGTTAGTTATATTTCCATTACTTATTTTTTGCATATGGACCTAGAGTCAAGGGACTACAACTTGCTCATTCTATTTTTATAAACTTTGACACGGATATGTCACGAGATGTGTGACTAGCATATAGGCTCCGGACTTACGTATTGGTTGATCACCAGTACGTATGGGATGTGCGTTACGTATAACTGCCAATTGGATGCATGTTAGGAGACTTGGCAGTTAGTAGAGGTACAGTATCGTGGATACGACATAGATAGGTGCATAGGATGGAGAGGACAGTTTGTTAGCGTATGGATAACGTATGCACTTATCCATTGTAACCTGTGAGCTCCGTCGGAGACGTAGGTAAGATTCCCCTACTTACTAATTTCCTCTGACATTCACGGAACTTTACGGACGTAGGTCCCTGGTGTCCATAAAGGGGACTAAACCAATTCCATACGGCTAGAGTTCCCATGCGCTGAAGGTTTGTTCTTAACCGCATGTTCGTAGAGATGGTTAGGTGACCTTAGTTGATGTCATGTCACACTCCGTTCTTGTCATGGCATGGGTCAGTATCACATCATGAAATAGTGTGCACCCCTTATCCTTGTTCGATTGTGGGGGTAGTCCAATATTTCGACGATGGAATATCGGGCCATGTTATGATTTAGAACATTTACTTTTACTTATGACTTTGTGAGATATTTTATTTTCAGTTTATATGGCATATTTTTTTGTATCTTGTTACATCCCTCTGAGCACCTTGTGATCTCTCCAGGTGTGTATTCTTGACTTTTTGCCAAGATCGTAGTCTTCTCTTTTCTATCAAAGATAATTTGTTCATGGATCGTCCTTTGATGTCGTGACAAATTCTTTCCATTGTTATTTATTTCATCTCATTTAAAGTGCTTGGTAATGGATTGTCTCCACCTAACTACTTATACAAATAAAAAAATCTTATTTGATTTTTATAATATATTTATCCTTTTATTTGTGGATGGGATTTAGTGAGGCGTGATTATACTACATTTAAAGCTTACATATATTTATTATACACGTGTCAAGTCTACATTTCTATTCCTACATATTTTGGAACTAAGGTGTTATATATTTTTGTGGAGGCCCATGCAGGTCAACGAACAAATTATTTAGTTGCATCACTGTATCAAACAAGCCTGCATATAGAATTAGAGTCTAAGATCTCATCCACAATCTTTATCGCCTTCATTGCTTCTAATTTTCAAACTCTCGTTTGACTCCCTTGATTTGCATCTTGCTTGATCTGTTTCTACCATGAATCTTATTCTAATGCTTAATAGCGATCAGGAAGATAACTACACTAGTATATGCCCCTAGGTCAATTACATGGCTAGAAGGTTTACATTGGCAATTAGTATGCATTAGAGGTCCTATTTGAGTTATAATGGTAGTAAATACTTCAAGGATCGAGGAACCCTACTTTTCTAAAGGTATGAACTTGTGTGAAGGATTACTTAATTCTAAGTTTGGTAAGGCGATATTGCCAACTTTGAAAGATAGTTAGAATTTTGTTTGAGACTACTAGGTCGGATACACAAGCGGATCGATAGAATCTATAAAAGATTGAGAAAAAAATTGATTTTTGATTTTGAAGATTTTTTTTGAAAAATATTTATGACTGATTGGGTTGTAGATATACATATTTTAGACTATATGAAATTGATTTGAGAAAAACTTTAAATTTTGAAAAAATTTATATGATATACGGTTGATAAGTTTATTTAAATTTTCAGTTTAAAGTTAGATTAATGATAATAAAATTTTGGTGAAAAAAATCTTTGATATGCTAAGGGTTTCTCTCGAGATTTATTAGAGAATTTGAAATTTTAAGTTATGGTTATGCATGACGATCTAAAATCACTAGAGAATGTGGTAGTTTATTTTGAGATTGAAATACATATTGGAAAACTTTTGAGGAACCCAAATTTATAGATTTAGATCTTATCGTGATACAGAACCAAGATGGAAGCGAAGTTGCCCTATTAAGATTATGAGTGTCTTACTTCAGTTGTCATATTACCTATAGTCATAAAAGTTGTATATACACAAGTGTAGTAAGCCATCGACCAAGCCATGCAACTATATCCTCGTCTTGATTTACTCATCCTTTTTCCTCGATCCTAGATCTATTACCATGACCTTCTGATCGTTTGAAACTTGATAATATTAAAATCATTACCTTTATCATACCCCAATCAAGGAGTCTATTTTCTCTCAAAAAACCATGTCTCCTGAGTCTCTACTTATTCTCATCTTGATTTACTTAACTGTTAGCCTTTTATTTCGTGTGTTAATTAGCGACCTTCATTCCTTACCCAAATCCTTACTACGATATTTGAACCCAACCATATGTACTTCTTCCCTCCCAAAGTGGTTTGCTTCCTTATAAAGGGCTACTCATTAAACCCCTCTACAATTTGTGCAACTTCGTTTCTAACATGTTCCCTTGTGTGAAGAGGAAAATCGTATCATGACACCCTTCAGTTAGAACGGAACTGGACTAGAGTAGATTAATTATATAGTTGGTTAAGATGATTATGCGATTACGAGATATATATAAGATTGGACATAAGTTGAAATATGCGGTAAACCCTATTAGATGAAGTTGTGGTGATGTAATATTAGGTTTTGATGATACGAACAAAGAATGAAGGATTCTAGATCAACAAATTATTTTTGGAGGATTTATCAAATATTGAATATGAGAATTTTTAATTTCTTGCTGCTTCAAGAATTAAATTCTATGTTAATTAGATGGATACAAAAAAATTTGTAAAGTAAAGGTTGATGTTTAACTTCGACTAAATTGATTGAAGGTATATTGAATTTCCATTTTCAAAAAAATTATAAAAGACGAAATTTAGCTTGATGGAAAAAAGATATACAAATATATATAGATATTTAGAAGAAGAAGATTAGAGATTTATTGAATTTAAACTTTTGGACTCATTGAATTTCTATCATGAGATATCGGATTCAAATATATATATGTTTGGAAAGACATTAATGATTTGTTAAACCACAAACTTGATAATTATGACGATATCAGCACGAAGTTGAATTTTGAATATTGAGAATTGATATTGAGGAAGTTATTACCTATTTTCGAGATTATACATTCATAGGTTCGATGTAGTGTTAATCGAGATTAGACACCGATGGTTTGCCATGTATGTGATCGTCTTCTTGACTACACCCTTGATTTATTTTCCTAGTTATCTAAATTTTGAATTGCTTGTTTTCGTTTTATGTCATTTTTTCTTCTCCTTGTCCACTGATTTGATCGTGTTTTTATCGAAAGAAATTCTTGTATCTCATCAACCCAACCTACCCTAGTTATTTCTTAATTTCGAGGACAAAATTCTTGTAAGTTGGGTAGGATATAACCAGCTAAATGTCACTATAGATTTTTTATTTATTTATTTTATATTGGTATTTATACGTCAAAAACGAATACGTATATATAAAGTATTAAAAATTTTATTTATACATACAAAAGTTTATTATAATTTTATTTATGAATATAGAAAATAAATATTTTTGCTTGAAAAATACTTATAAGGTTAATATTTTGTAAAATATGTCCCACCAAAATTATAGTCAAAATTTTATATCTAATTTTATTATTACAAAAATTATATTTTATTTATTGTATAAGTATAAATAGTAATTTAGAAAATAATATTTTTCTTTGGTAAAAATATGTTTTATTTTACATGCGAGGTACATGAAAATAAAATCATGTATATTTTGATTTTCAAAATTATTTTTTTAATTTACAAAAAGGTAACTAAATTTATTTGTTGTAATTTAAATTGGGATTATATTTTATTGATTTTAATTTTAAATAGTTTAAATTAAAGATAAAGATTATCTAGTTTTTAATTTGGATTAGTTATTATTAAGTTAGTTTTAAAACGATTTAAATTAAATGTGTGAATTAGCTAGTGAGGTTTAAATTTTCTAATCCTTATCTAACTAGGAGTCTCCACCTCCTATTTAAGGAGAGCTCCTTTGCTCTTTTTTCTAGAAATCTCATGACCCAAAATTCCAAAAGTGTTCATGCACGGTGTTGGTGACCACCTTTCTCGTGCCAGCTCGTGTTGGCTCGGGTCCGACCTCGGGTGTCTTTACACTATATTGTATAGATTACATGTACAAGTTTCTTTACATCTTCGCATCCGACACACCGGACACGACTCGGTCTCCACCCGTGTCACGCAGAATACAATAAAAAAATCTCAAATCCTAACCCAAAACCTGACCCCAACCCTTGCTAAATTTGGCCGAAGCCACCGTAGATCTCCTTTGTCTATTGGCTGGGCCACCTCACCAGAACCCTCTTTCTCGCCTCTCTTGCTGCCAACACCATCCACCGTACCACTGAACCGTCATTCACCCTTCCAATGGCAACCCCCTCCACCACTATGTGACAATCATACAATCACCACCAGCCATCACCGTCACCAACTCAACCACTACCCATGTCCGACTATCCGCCAGCGTCATTCACCGTCGCTACCACCATCATCACCCGTCTACTCCCAACTCCGCCCCAGCCAAACTCACCACGACTACCCCGCTATCGGCTCTCTCATATCCGGCCACCCAACCGGGACACCCTCACACGCCCGCTCCTAGCCACCACCACCCTAATCTAGCAACACCACCATCATGGTAGCCCCCACCTCCCCATCATCTTCTCCATCCCCAACCAAAGAACAGTACCCCTAACCTGACAGTCTTCGAGCGTCCATCCATCCGTCGTAGCCGCTAGCTTCTGTCTCTCTATGCCCTCTCGAATTCGACAATGGACCCGGTCATACCCTTTAACTCCGCCACCCGTAGACGAGCTCCCGAACTCCCCTTGCCGTATCCCTATGGAGTTGACCAGGCCTCATACCGCAGACATCTCCTCGTGCTTCGACCTTCGGCCGAGTCAGACTGTTGTATGGATCCCAGTGCCAACTAGATCCACCCGCGCCAACAACTAAAGCTCCGGTGAGCTCGTCCCTCAATGTCTCTCTTTCTCCTCATACCGAGTCTCTCTCTCTCTCTTGGTTTCAGTTTTAACTCCCCTTTCTTGGATATTTAGGAGCATAGTAGGTTTTATTTTCTGTTATTGATATTATTATATTATAGTTATTAATAAACTATAAACTAAGTTTAAAGTGTGGGCATCCCCAACTTTATTATTTTATTTCAGTAGTTATGTTACAATTATTTTATTTTTGAATTTTTTTTGTTATTATTATGTTGAGGAGACTGTATACTTATTATTATTATTTTTTTTATTATTATTATTATTCTTATTATTTTAATTATTACTATTAGCATTGTTATTATTATTACGGGAGGTTACTAAATATTATTTTGGGATATATCTTATTTCATGTATTTTTAAAATGTGATATATATATATATATATATATATATATATATATATATATATATTTCAAGGAATCGTTACCTTTATTGATAAAAAAAGAGGGTAATGAGTACATCCGACCTCTACGGTAACACAGAAAAATAAAACAAAGCAAAATCAAACATCAAACCCATGCCCACTGCGGGATAGCTAGAAGATGACGACAACCCGAAAGCGACTTCCGAAACTGCCGCTTCACCTCCCGAACCAAGAAATCAGAACCAGCACTGCGCCCCTCATAGCGCTACTTGTTCCGATATTTCCAAAGCACCCAAATAATCGCACCGGCCAAGGATCTCCGATGATGACTGTCGGGTCCACGCCACCATCTTTGAAGGAAAACCAAAAAATCATGGTGCATCCTCTCCTTGACAAAACTCCGGAAGACAGACCATACCTCCATAGCAAGATCCTCGTGGAAGAAAATATGCTGAAGAGTCTCCACCTGCCCATCCTGACAGCAATGACATCTGGATGCCAAATGAAAACCAATCTTTTGAATGTTGTCATCAGTGGGAAGCCGGTTGTGGCACACCCGCCATAATAGAATGCTTCACTTCGTCGGAATACATTTGCCCCAAATATGAGAGAATAAGGAGGAAGTTCGATGGTGAGTCCGACATATCCTCCATGCCGCTGCCAGAGAGAAAGATCCATGCCGATCACCCCAGACAAAAGAATCAGGCACCGAAGTGCAATTAAGATTGGCCGCAATGGTACGTCGCCCTGTCTCTTCCCCAAAATGCTCCGAGATCAACGATAAATTCCAACCCTCAGCCGATCAAAATGATCGAATATCAGGACCTCCATTGTCTGAGTTCCTCACCCGAGACTCTCGGATCTTTCGACCCCTTTCTGAAAGGACCCTCACTATCACCGGTCGATGAGGATGGAAGACCCCCCTCCCAGCCAATTTGGCCGACCTTTGGAGCTCTCCCGTGCCACCACCCGCCGCACCCCTCCCCCGGGGGTTCACCCGACGCTGGGAAGGAGCCCTTGCTCAACGCCCGCCCCTATGGATCCGTGGACTGGCCTGCCAACCCACGAGCAATCCCCCTCGACCGTCTCCCCGCTCCACGCCTGGCCCCAGTGACCACACCAACGGCCATCGGATCCGCAACACGACCTAGCCGAGGACTTCCCGGAATCCATGCCTCACACCTGGCTGAACCCGCTCCACGTCCAAGTCTAAAATAAATATGAGGTTCCGCCAATTTCCTCCCCCGAAAAATCCGTCGCCAAATGGGAGAGCACTTGGACGTCTTGAAAGCTTCACAAGGATGACACTTCCGAAAATATTTCGATTTAAGGAAGTCCACCCACAGGCCCCTCCCAACACACAACTTCCACCATAATTTCAAAGAGAATGCATCCAAAGTATCCTTCAGACACTTGATCCCCAGACCCCCTTCAAATTTAGTCCGAGTAGCAAGCCGCCACGCCAACCAGCTCCTCTTAGCAACACCATCCTTGCTACCCCAAAAGAAGGCCGCAAACATCCTCTCAATTATCCTGATAACTGCTTTGGGTGGACAACAAGCTGCCAAAGTATACATAGGAATATAACAAAGAATATTTTTAATAAGAACCAGCTTACCCCCAGGAGATAGAATTTTGTTCTGCCATCCCGTCAACTTCGACCTAATTTTATCAATCAGATCCCTGAACAACCCCACATTCCTTCTCCCACACGTTAAAGGGCAACCCAAGTAGGTAAGAGGCAAAGTACCGATGCAAAAACCAAATAATGAAGATATAACCCGAGCACGGTCCTCGACCAATGGAGCCGCAGTATAGAAGGCAGACTTAGAATAATTAATATTCTGACCGAAAACAGCCTCATAACGGAGCAACACCTTCTGAAGAGCACGCAATCCAGAAATATCCCCCGAAGTAAAGATAAGAACATCATCCGCGTAGGCCAGGTATGAAATACGCGGTCCCCCAATCGGAGTATGAAAAGAAGATCTCCTATTAGAGTCTTCAAGGAGCTTGAGATTCCGAGAGAGCACCTCTGCAGCAATAATGAATAAAGTGGGGGACAGGGGGTCCCTTTGTCGGATTCCTCTAGACGCCGAGAAGAAGTCAGTTGGAGCTCCATTAAGAAGAACCCCATACCGGATGTCCGCCAAGAGACGATAAATGATATCACAGAAGGCTTCATTAAAGCCAAATCTCCGAAGAACTCGCAAAAGGAATTGCCAATTAACCCTGTCATAAGCCTTCTGCATGTCAAGCTTGATAGCCACGTTGCCCCCATGATTGGGTTCTCTCATAGAGGCCACCATGTCCTAGGCAATAATAATATTATCAACTATCTCCCGCCCTTTAACAAAAGCACTTTGCTCCAGAGAAATAATTTTGGGAAGCAATTCCCGTAACCTGCAAGCAAGAATCTTGGAAATAATCTTGTTACAGAAATTACAAAGGCTAATAGGGCAAAAATCTGAAAGACTCCTGGGATGCTCGACATTGGGGATAAGAAACAAGAAAGTATCAGATATAGAAGCCGGAAGACGACCACCCAAGAAAAAAGCGCCAATGGCTTCCTCCACGTCGGTAGCGATAATATCCCACCAGTAAGAGAAGAATCTCCCAGAAAACCAATCCGGTCTGGTGCCACTATACGGGTCCATCCCACGAACAATCTCCAACAATTCCAATCTATCCGGACATCGGACAAGATCAGAGTTGTCCTCCACAGAGATAATGCTAGGAATGACATCGAGGAAGTCATCATCATCGAAAATAGCCTCAGCCCGAAACAACTTAGAAAAGAATGAGGAAGCCTCCACTGCCACCTCCACATCAGATCCTATTTTTGTACCATCAGCACGAATAATTTTCTTGATAGCAGCCTTTCGCTGCCTATTCTGTGTGCATGCATAAAAAAATTGAGTATTCTTATCTCCTTCCAAGTCCCACTTCAGTCTGGCCTTCTGTTTCCAGAACGACTCCTCAACCTGAACCTTTTGTTTCAGTCTAGCTACAGCCTCTATCCAGGAAACCCTCCCCCTCTCCGATGGATGAAGATCATAATCCCCTTCTGCCGCCAATGCAACGTCCTCTGCCTGCCGGACCTCCTGCAAAACATCCACAAAATAGATCTGCTCCAGCCGGCCAGGACCTGACCCGTCGTCCTCAAACGCATGCCCAGACGCTCCAACGCATCATAATGCCAGCATGATTCCCAAGCCCGGGCAACTACCATGAGGAAATCAGTGTGAGAAGTCCAAAAGTCGAGGAAACGGAAGCCTCGACGCTGAGCGGAAGAAACTGCTTGGCTGGATATCAATAGAGGAGCATGATCAGATTCTGCCTGGTTGAGATGCTCACAGGAGACCTGGAATCCATCCAACCAGGAACCCGTCGCTAACAAACGATCGAGGCGGGATCCCTGCCGGTCAACCCCAGATTGACCAGTCACCCAAATAAAAGTGCTCCCTCTGAAGCCAACATCAAATAGCCCGGCCGCCAACTAGAAGTCGAGGAAATCCGCCATGGCAAGATTGTCAGGTGGTCGGCCTCCAAATTTCTCGTCTGGAGAAGCAATGATATTGAAGTCCCCGCCCACAGCCCAAGGCAAAACAAAATCCCTGGCTTGGACGTCCATAAGGTACCGCCATAGTCGTCTCCGCTCCTGACGAGTTCCTGCACCATGAACAACAGACAACCGTACCGGATCCGAGAAACAGCTCAGAAAGTTGTACCGTAATAGCCTGATCACAGGTATCAATACATTTGAGCCCAGTACCCGAATTGCTAAAGCACCAAATATTACCCTTCTCATTACAGCAACTAATATCAAAACCCAACCTCAATTGATAAGAGAGAAGCTTGGAGGATATCACCTTGGGCTCGATAATAGCAAGAACCTGGATAGAGTTGGTCCGACACAAGGACCTGAGACGGCATAAAGTGGATCTGTTCGTCGTCCCTCGAACATTCCAAATAAGGAATATAACCATAGACCCTCTGGTGGTCCCGCCTATCCCGGGATACATGTGATCGAAGGAGGCGATCCGACTGAGGCGCCAACGACTTCCTTCGCTTACCAACCGCCTTTTTGAAAGATACCATCTGCCATCCTTCTTCATGACCCTCCAGAGTAATAATGGAAGTTCTATCATCAGGCAACGAGAATAAGTCATTCCCCGGATAAGGATCATGATCCCGGGTAAAGATGGAGCCAAGTGCGGGCTCCTCCCACACCACTAAGCTCCGCTCTTACGTGTCTGAACTATCTACTATGACTCATTGTTCCAACTGGCTATAGATAATAATTGGAAGGTCTGGTAAGGCGATGGGGCTCATAGCCCGCTCTGGCCCCGAGTGCCCGTCCATGCACGAACTCGGAACGCTGTAACCTCTCAGCATGGCATCCAACATCCGACCATAAAGCCAGCTGGCCCGATGATGACTCCCCCATGTGCCAAAATGGCGGAACGGAGATCGCGCGATTGCCTTCACTCCTCAGTAAACCAGGCTGCGATAACCCCCTGCTAGAATCACGCCCTTGAATGCGTCGCCAAACCTGTCGTATCCCCTTCCCCTTCTCATGCCTAGATCGACGTTGCCGGCAGTCCCTGCTGACGCCACGTCCTCCCTCTGGGCCAACTTCCTCTAATGTAACGCCAGAGAAAGGATCATCAGAAACGAGTGGCCTTTCTTCCACCTCCACCGCCGGCTTCGCCTCCTGTGGCCGACTACAATCGCTCTCTACATGGCCATGTAATCCGTATGCAACACAGTATAGAGGAGTCCACTCGTACACGACCGGCTGCGAACGAACGCCATCTGGAAGTTGAAAAAATACCTCATGTTGTAATGGTTTACTAACGTCCACTTCAACCAAAACCCTAGCAACACCCGGCCTGGAAAAGGAAGCCGTCGTGAGGTCCGTATACTGCGGAGTCCCAAGCCCAGAAGAGATGGATAGAACCACATTGTTATCAAACATGCAATGTGGAAGCCCAGGAAAGGCAATCCATATTGGAACACGAGGATCCTCTCTCATTGGCGAAAAATCAACCGAAGACCTGAATATTTCCATCGGGACCCGTCCAGCGAACCAACAGTCCTTGGATCTAAGCCGAAGAAAATCGCTCTCATCGTTGGGACGAGTGAGGACGTGACCATCATCAATGGCTTTAACTTCAATCAAACCCCGGAATCCCCTCGAAGCAAAATCCTTCTTAATGGCCTCAATCGAAAGTCTCCGCCTAGCAAATTTTCTAATAAGGTCCAGTCCACAAGGCGCTGTGAGAGCCTCCATGTCCGTCGTGGAGAAAATGACCACCTTTCGACCGTCAACCTCAATGACAGGATGGAAAGACACTCTCGACGACCCGCCTGCCGGACCCGTCGCCGAACGTCCCGTCGCCGAACGTCCCGTCGCCAAACGTCCCATCACCGCGGCAGAGTAGCTCACCGGTCCAGAAATCCCGCCACCTACTGCCGTCGCCTGACCCAACTCAATCTAAGGAGCCATCAGCGGCCCCACCTCTGTCGGAATAACAGAGCCGCACCTAGGGGCGGAGCCCCCCCAACATCCCGATCACCCCCTAGAGAATCTGACGCTAGAGCCACCCTCGGCATAATTCGAGATCCATGGGGGGCGGAGCCCCCCGCCGACAACCGCCCCACGCCGAGGTTTCCAGCCGGCGCGCTCTGAACGAAGGCCCCCCCCACATCCCGATCTCCCACGGGGCAGTCATCCGACGATGCCTCCTGTGCCACCCTCGACAAAGGCCGAGGGCCATGGGGGGCGGAGCCCCCCGCCGACTGCACGCCTGTCGTCGAAATTTGGCCGATCTGGGCGGAAGCCTCCACCGCATCCCGATCTCCAAAGGGGGAGGCGTCAGGTGGTGACGCCTGACCCACCCTCGGCAGAGGCCGAGGGCCATGGGGGATGGAGCCCCCCGCCGAGTCTTCCATCCGCCGCTCGTCTGGAATCGCACGAGATCGCTAGGAGCACCGCTCCGCAAATTCCGCCGCTCAATATATATATATATATATATATATATATATATATATATATATATATATATATATATATATATATATATATTCGACATAAGTATATTTTTAGCCATAAAAATGATTATCTATATTTCATGTATATGACCTAAAAATATTAAAATAACATTTTCTATCTAAATTTATAGTTTGACCTAATGACTTGGTTTTCTATATTTTTAATTATTTATCTAAAATACTTTTTTTTAATAATAAGACGGGTAGTTTCGAAATTAAAATTTATTTTCAAGTATGTAATATGTAAAAATATTTTTGGTAACAAAAATTATTTTTCAAATAATATAAATATTTTCTCAAACAGTATATTATTTATTCCACAAATTTCCTTAGATTATCACAATTGATCGTGTCACGACCTACACCCTGTGTAGGGGCACGAGAAGTGGTACGTCCAGCCTACGCCGCAGTGTCGGCGGTAGAATGTTGTTCTAGGTTATCATCAAAACTAATTACAATATGATATACTCTCCAAACGGAGGCCAATCATAGAAGATACAACTCAATCACCAATCTAAAGATGAATAACAGCACGATAGGATAGATATATAAAACCAAGTGAAGTACAGACAGAAGAGAATAAGTCTAAGTGTCTAGATGACACAACAACAACAACAACCAATTTTAATACATCTCCAAGTCCAAATAAAACAAGACGACATAAAAAATAAGATAACTGACTAGCTAACTAGACTACTTTGAAAGGATGGTGTCCACAGCTATAATTGGTTCCTCTTGAAGGTCCAACCCACATATATCATCTAGATGTGTGCTCCATAGTAGGTGGTACAGAACCCTCGGTCTTATCTATAATATTTTTAACAGGTCCAGTCAGGATATGAACAAGCATAATACATCTCACACAGTTCATATCATGTCAGAAAATATAAAGCATGCAATAGAGTAAGATACATGTATAACTAAAAAAATGTACATGAAGTAAAAGAAATAATTGTAATGGAAGTATCTACTATAAGTAGAGAACGATTAGTAACTAGTAATTTATAGTACAAGATAGACATGTGAACAGCTGGAAATGATTCATGGCTATACTACAGAGTTGATTCATGACTACATTACTTTAGAATTATTCTCATGACTATTTCTACTCCCCCATCCCCAATTAATACACAAGGATCGAGACAAGTTATGTTAAGATTCATGATTTCACTGCCTCATAAACGAGAGCACATGAAATTGATTCATGACGGCTCTGTGAATATGAGGATACATGATTCACCAGAGGATACATGAATAGTGAAAGCATAGAAATACATGATGTAAGTGAAACACACATGACATAAAGTATCTGATGCTCCCGAGAGGGATAACATCTCATGAAAAGATCCATATAGTACCAATCCGTGTTACCAATGTGACAACATGAAGTAAAGTAATCTAGAGCAAGAATATAAGTTCTAGCAAGTATAAAACGGTCAGAGAATGTACTCGTCTGATATCCTGAGTATGTGGTGAGTATAGATGTCCAAACAAAGAAGATGAGTACTAAATAGAGCAATACAGATCACAACATGTCTAGTGTCACGACCCGCGCCCTAGAGTTAGGGCACGAGAACGTAACAACGCCCAGCCTACGCCGCAGTGTCGGCGGTAGAACGCTGTCCTAGGTCTCAATGCATCTAACAGTATAAGACTAAACAGTTTATACTCCCCGAATGGGGGTGACATAGCAGATACCATCTCAATCACATCTAAGGTAGAGCATGATAAAGATAGATAAAACATGAAATCCAAAATAAATATAGAAGATAGAAGTCTAAGTGTCTAAGATACATAAACCCAGAAATACATTTCAAAACTCAAATACAGTAATCCATAAAGTAAATACAACTCCAGACAGAAGAAATACCATCTAAACAACCTCTAATGTGTCTCCTCTAGGCTAGCAGGCAATCCCAGGCTATCTGTAAAATTTATCAACAGGTCCTGTCAGGACAGGAGCGAGCACATTACATCTCAACAGTTCATAGCAGGTTAGAAAATATAATCATGTAGTAGAGTAAGGTACAGGTTCTAAAAAAAATGCTGTATGTAAACAGAGAGAGCTGTAATAGAAATATCTACTATAAATAAAGAACTAACATGTGGCTAGTGAGTAAGAGTACAATATAGACATATAAATGGCATAGGAGATTCTGATGCTACACTATGGAAGAGATTCTGATGCTACACTACTTGGGTATTATTCACATGTCCATTTCTACTCCCCCGTACCCCCAATCAATACACAAGGATCCAGCCAGGTTATGTTATATGATGCTATGTAACAGCCTCCGAAGGTGATAGACCCCGAAGGTGATAGACCCCGAAGGTGATACATAGTAGTCCCATAAATGGGATAAGGATTCTAGGAAGACTCTACGATCATAAGAGTATATGTTGTAAGTGATCAAAGAACCAATGAAGCATAGTGATACGCCATGTAAGTGAAACGCACAGAACATGTAGTACCCGATGCTCCCTAAGGATAACATCTCAAGAAGGGATCCATATAGTACCAATCCGTGTGACCAACGTGACAGTACAAGTAAAGTAATCTACTGCAGGAAATAATTCTAAGCAGGATATGAAATGATCAGAGAATGTACTCGCCTTGATAACCTGAACAGCTGATAAGTATAGGGGGTCCCACTGAAGCCACAGAGTCCTATTTAATGCAACACAGGTTACAAGGTGTTCAAGTTAAAAATAAATGAATCCACAAACAATCTATTTTATCCTAGGTTCTTCTAAGTCAAAACAACTATTGGTCGACTCCGGTCAATAATCAAGTCAAACTAGGTCAAGTGTTGACTTACAGTTGACTTTGGGTCAACTGGTCAACTCTGGTCAAACAGGGTCAATTCTAGTCTAATATAAAGTGTACTTCGTTATTTGTACGTCGAAACTTTCGACACTCAAATCGAGATATAAAGATTATCGGTAAGGTTGATAATCTTATTATAGTGATCCACGTGTCCAACTTGTCAATTTCAGCGATGTGAGATCACTGGAATTGGCTGATCTCAGTTTCGTTGTTCTAATCCCGAAATACGAACATTATATGAATTAATTATTAATTAATTATAAAAAGGTTAAACTCAGAAAAATTATCAACAAACATTGTCGGACGATGAAATAACCATCGCCAACGTGTCCAGAATGGTCAAATTAGCTAGGATAGCCTACCCAACGGTCCAATTTGGACATAAGGGCAAAAAGATAATTTCGGGTCAAAACGGTGTCCGTGTCGGAGCCATTTTCCCCCGAAAAATGTGCAAGAAGACAAGTCAATAAAATATAACAAATTATATGTTCACAAAACCAGAATGACGATACGAACCCAATGATATCTCTAGAATTGGATTCCGTTGATCCGATCTCATTTTGGCCCGTTGACCAGAACTTGGAATTCTAGTTTGCACGGAAATGCGTGCCAGAGCCAAAGTTCTCAAAACTCAGTAAACTACCTGTCAACGAGTCCAGAATGATGATACGAACTCAACGGTATCTCCGGAATTGGATTCCGATGAGCCGATCTCAAAATGATCCGTTGACCCGGATATTGGTATCCGACTTGCACCGAAATGCGTGCCGGATCCAATATCCACCAAAACCTAGCAAATTATATGTCAACGAGTCCAGAATGACGATACGAACTCAACGTTATATCCGGAATTGGATTCTGATGAGCCGGCGTCAAAAAGTCCCGTTGACCCAGAAAGTGGGACCCGCTTTCCAAATCTAACAAATTTTATATGAAAACATGCCAGAACGACGCCACAAGTCTACTGGTGGTGTCAGAAATGAAATCTGGAGTCCCGTGTTCAAAAATGGAATTTTACAAGTTAGAAATTACGAATTCGGATGACCAACTTTGGCGTCGAATTCAACCAATCAAACAAGCTCACAATGAAACAAAACTGGAGGGGTAGTAAGAGGGTTATACCAGCTTCGCACCGGAACTGGTAGCACGCCAAACGGAGCTACGATGGAGGAGGTACAAGCTGACGAAGTTGGCCTCGCGAAACTGTCCAAATTTAATACAATTTAAACGGTCAACTTGGTGGCCGGTTTTCATGTATCAAACGATAAAATTAACGGACGAAAATTGATAGGGATGAAGGTGGATATACCGAGATTGCGACGGAGCCAAGAAATCGACGATCCAACGGTCGAATTTCTCGGAAATCGCATGCGAAGTTGCTGCGACGGGGCGCCAAAACGAACTTGATTTCGCGCGCGTCACAGCGGGACGCCGTGCAAAACGCACGAATCGCCTATACGTCGTGCTGGAGGAGGAGAGGCTGACCCAGGGGGGTCGCTCGAGTTCGCCCGTCATGGGGGAGGCCACGGCCACGTCGGCGCGTGGCCGGCGACGACACGGCAGCGCTCGCGTGCGCGCGCAAGGGGCGCGCGGCTATGCTCGCGGCCGCTGCCGGAGATGCTGTTGCGGCGCGTGGAGGCTGCCTGGCCACGGCGAGGGCCGCACGCTGTAGACCCTGGCCCAGCGAGGCCATGGGCGGCACGATGGACGGAGGGGGTGGTGGTTGTATGATGGATGGATGGGCGGATGGATGAGTGAAGGTGGTGATGCGGTTTGCTAAGGAGGAAGAGATGGAGAAGGAGAGTTGTGGTTGGGTGGCCGACGGCCTGGAGGGGGTGGTCCGGCCAGGAGAGGCTCGGGGATGAGAGGAGTGAGGTCGGGTGCAGCATGCTGGTGTTGGTGTTGTTTTTGTGTGTAGAATAATTTAAGGGGGAGAGAAAGAGAGGATAAGAGAGAGAGATGAAAAAGTGTCCTCCCTAGAAATTAGGGCCGGCCTAATGAGAGGGGGAGGCTGTGTGAATGTGAGGGAAATAATGGTGAGGATTTGATGGAATCATCCAAAGGCTAGGATTAAATATTAGAAAATTGGTCATTCCAATAGATTTAAAATCAATGAAAATTCCAATAATTATTAGAAATAGGTAGAAAGAACAATTAATATTTTTGGGCAAGAAAATTTGAGGGTGTCGTGATGGAGAATAACATGGAGCTGGGCTGGACTCGGTGGAGCCGGATTGGGTCCAAAACCGGACATGGCAAAATAATCGAATTAAAATAGATGTTGATGATCATGGGTAAATAAGTAGCACATGGGGATTCCAATAAATGGGACACAAGTGGCAGGCGGGTAGTAGGCTCAATGTAGGCCATGTCCATAGTCGGGCTGACAGGTTTTGGTCGACAGGGGACCCACAATTCAAGTTGGAAAATGAATGTGACGCCGTGGAGTGAAATAAAATCGGATCACGTGTCGGAAAAGTTGTGCGAAGAAAATAGAGCACAAAATGACGTGTCTGCGTGGGACACGAAGGTCATAGGTGACGAGCGTCTTGAGTAGATCATCAATGAGAAGTTGGTTTCAAGAAACTGACTGGTCATGCGCTCCCAAATTAGAAGCCACGGTAACGTGCTAATAATGATCAAGGAAAAGAGTGGGAAAATCAATTAATGATCAAACGGTCTAATTCGACCAGAAGTTCAGCGAAGCAAAAAGAGCACAAGGGAACAAGTTTGGGTGGGACACTATGTACCATCAGGAAGGTAATCCTGTCCACTCCCAAACTCGTGAAGAAGATTTCCAGAGTTGAACATCCCTGACACTCCAAATATCAATGGCACAGGAAAGCACACTTAAGGAAAAATAACAGAATAAATTATTTATTGAAATTAAAATTAATCAGAAAATAAATAAAAATAAAAAAAACAACCCGAAATTCAGGGTGCTCACATCCTACCCACCTTATAAAAATTTTGTCCTAGAAATTAAAATGTCCATACTCCCTCTAGGTCAAACCCCCACAATCAAAGTCCCAGAACTTAAACAAATCATACCATCAATAGGACAACGTACAGGGTCATGGCATACGGTGGTAGTGAAAGTCTCGTCTAGGTATACTAGTCATGCTAACTGAATCGGTCATAGGGTATCAAAACACACAAGCAATCCAGGTTGCTAAAATAGAAAAGTTACAGAAATAACAAATCATCAAAACTGTAAGGCGGTCTACCATCCTATATGAAAACTGGTACTCATCAAAAATGATTAAAGAAAGGTAACTACCAATCATCTAAAAGGGGTACCATCCCAAGAAAATCAAAATCACAAGTTTATTTAACGAAAGTCTATTACATTGAAATCCAATCACGATATATAATATAGAGAGCATTAGAGAGGAAAAGCTAGCATTATGTAGTGTTATGTGGTTCATGTGTGTATGTGAATATATGTGAGAGTGTATAGGAGGATTTGGATTTCAAACAGTAACTATCAAGTTACACAAATCATAGCATTTGGTTAAACAATCTACAATACACAACTTATTTACTCATAACATGCATGGCTAACCATATATACATATATATAAAGAGGTAGAGATTTAGTTATGTATCTATATACGTTAAAACATATATGCATAAACTCTATATATATCCTTATAGATATATAATCATAACATAGAGGGGAAGGGTTAGGTTAAATGACAGTATATACTATGTTAGAGTGTGTGTGTGTATCCATGTACAGGGTTATAGCTTAGAATTAAAAAGTTAAACCTAGTTTTAGTTCAGCATTTACATAAAAAAAATATCTGAAAATAAGCTAACATTTAACCAGTGTAATATTAACATAATGCAATTTCAAAATTTAGGAGTTTGAAACATCACAACTAATTTCAATGCTCCCAATACATCCTAGCATGATAGAAATGAAACCCTAACATACTATCAATACATTTATCTACGCATACAGTTCAATATTACATATTAAATCTGAAATCGAACTAAACATTTGAATCAATGTAAAAATGTTAACATGTAACTAGTTTTCAAGATTTTGGAGAAATTTGAACGTTAAAAACCAACTCAATGTTTATCACAAACTAACACGTAAGAATATGAAACCTAAATTTATATTCCTACTTACAACAATGTACACAGCTCTAAATATTTCATAAAAATGGAACAGTAATTTGACTAACATTTGGAATTCAACATTAAGGGTTAATATGCATGCAGTCTTAGATTGGACAATTTAACATAACTTAACCAATTACTCTAAAAATTGAAACCCTGTAGATATCATACATGTGCAGTTATGTAGACAAAACTAATAACGTGAAATTTATATCTAAATCATGAATTTAAACTGGAAAAGCAGAAAGCCAGAAAGATTGGGATTTTGAAAATTTAACAACAATAACATATTAATAGGTATTCAGGTGAAAATCAAGTGTAGCATGCATACGTGTTAAGCAATGTGTCTGCTATATCTATATTCACATGTCCCAAATAAAATCAATTTCTACATCAGGATCAACATTTAAATTCCTACCAAAATTATAGAGTAGGTGATTGACAAAATCAAGACAGTTTTATTATTATTATTATTTAATACAAGAATAATAGCAAGAAGAAATAACGATAAAATTTGTTCTGCTTATCTGTTTAAAGAAGGAACCGTTTTGAAATCCAGAGTTAAAATATCAAAATCAAGATAAAGTCTAGCAAAATCATCGATTCATTGTATTATGAAAAACGCATAGCAAGAAATTACACAAGGTTTATAAAACAACTAAACATACTCTTAAGTTAAATAATAGAAACTAGACAAAACAAATAAATAATAATTCCTTTTTTTTGAATGACTGAACAAAAGTAGAGAAAACATGTTCAAAAATATTTAAGGTGCAATCTGATAATCATATGCGTCTATCCCAAATCAGGGTACTCTAAATCCTCGTCATACTAGTAAGCAAGGCTACGATAATCATAGAGCCCTTGACTTATGCACATATCTCTAGAATCATGGTATTTAATATTTTTGCGGTACCGCTAGCTTGGCTGCGAAAACCTTAAATTCCCACACCCGAGAAATATATCCAGAGTCAGACTATATGTCCTCACCATGCTGGCTAATGTGACCATAGAAGACTAGATCCCATAACATAGATGGCCTAGCCCATATAATTTTATCTTGCCAAAAATTAAATTAATCAATAATGAATACTCAAAAATCAAATCAAATTTATTAACGAACATCAAAATTCAAAAATGAACAAAATCTATCAAAATACAAACTCGAATGCAACAGCTATCATCAAAATTCAAAATTCGACAATCATCCATCAAAATTAATAAATACAAACTCAAGTTCAACAATAATCCGTTAAAATCAAATTTAACAACAAAAAGTAAAAATAAATCAAATCAAGGGAAAAAGAGAGTTTTCAAATCGAAGTTAAATTAGATTCTCAAGGGTCGTCCCAGGAATCTCTCAAGGGTTCCTAACTGTGATTGAGTACCTTCAAAAATATATTCTAATCCTACTGCAGGCTGTAGTGGTACTCAAGTTCGAATACCACTACATAAACTCGACCTGCATGGGCCACCACTAAAAACGTGTCATGACCCGCGCCCTAGAGTTAGGGCACGAGAACGTAACAACGCCCAGCCTACGCCGCAGTGTCGGCAGTAGAACGCTGTCCTAGGTCTCAATGCATCTAACAGTATAAGACTAAACAGTTTATACTCCCCGAATGGGGGTGACATAGCAGATACCATCTCAATCACATCTAAGGTAGAGCATGATAAAGATAGATAAAACATGAAATCCAAAATAAATACAGGAGATAGAAGTCTAAGTGTCTAAGATACATAAACCCAGAAATACATCTCAAAACTCAAATACAGTAATCCAAAAGTAAATACAACTCCAGACAGAAGAAACACCATCTAAAGAACCTCTAATGTGTCTCCTCTAGGCTAGCAGGCAATCCCAGGCTATCTGTAAAATTTATCAACAGGTCCAGTCAGGACAGGAGCGAGCACGTTACACCTCAACAGTTCATAGCAGGTTAGAAAATATAATCATGCAGTAAAGTAAGATACAGGTACTGAAAGAAATATTGTATGTAAACAGAGAGAGAGAGCTGTAATAGAAATATCTACTATAAATAAAGAACTAACATGTGGCTAGTGAGTCAGAGTACAATATAGACATGTAAATGGCATAGGAGATTCTGATACTACACTATGGAAGAGATTCTGATGCTACACTACTTGGGTATTATTCACATGTCTATTTCTACTTCTTCGTACCCCCAATCAATACACAAGGATCCAGCCAGGTTATGTTATATGATGCTATGTAACAGCCCCCTAAGGTGATAAACCCTGAAGGTGATAGACCCCGAAGGTGATAGACTCCGAAGGTGATAGACCCCGAAGGTGATACAAAGTAGTCCCATAAATGGGATAAGGATTCTAGGAAGACTCTACGATCATAAGAGTATATGTCGTAAGTGATCAAAGAACCAATGAAGCATAGTGATATGCCATGTAAGTGAAACGCACAGAACATGTAGTACCTGATGCTCCCTAAGGATAACATCTCAAGAAGGGATCCATATAGTACCAATCCGTGTGACCAACGTGACAGTACAAGTAAAGTAATCTACTGTAGGAAATAATTCTAAGCAGGATATGAAATGATCAGAGAATGTACTCGCCTCGATAACCTGAACAGCTGATAAGTATAAGGGGTCCCACTGAAGCCACAGAGTCCTATTTAAAGCAACACAGGTTACAAGGTGTTCAAGTTGAAAATAAATGAATCCACAAACAATCTATTTTATCCTAGGTTCATCTAAGTCAAAACAACTCTAGGTCGACTCCGGTCAATAATCTAGTCAAACTAAGTTAAGTGTTGACTTACAGTTGACTTTGGGTCAACTAGTCAACTCTGGTCAAACAGGGTCAATTCTAGTCTAATATAAAGTGTACTTCGTTATTTGTACGTCGAAACTTTCGACACTCAAATCGAGATAAGAAGATTATCGATAAGGTTGATAATCTTATTATAGTGATCCACGTGTCCAACTTGTCAATTTCAGCGATGTGAGATCACTGGAATTGGCTGATCTCAGTTTCGTTGTACTAATCCCGAAATACGAAAATTACATGAATTAATTATTAATTAATTATAAAAAGGTTAAACTCAGAAAAATTATCAACAAACATTGTCGGACGACGAAATAACCATCGCCAACGTGTCCAGAATGGTCAAATTAGCTAGGATAGCCTACCCAACGGTCCAATTTGGACACAAGGGCAAAAAGGTAATTTCGGGTCAAAACGGTGTCCGTGTCGGAGCCGTTTTGCACCAAAAAATGTGCAAGAAGACAAGTCAATAAAATATAACAAATTATATGTCCACGAAACCAGAATGACGATACGAACCCAACGATATCTTTAGAATTGGATTCCGTTGATCGGATCTCATTTTGGCCCGTTGACTAGAACTTGGAATTCCAGTTTGCACGGAAATGCGTGCCGGAGCCAAAGTTCTTAAAACTTAGCAAACTACCTGTCAACAAGTCCAGAATGATGATACGAACTCAACGGTATCTCCGAAATTGAATTCCGATGAGCCGATCTCCAAATGACCCGTTGACCCGGATATTGGTATCCGACTTGCACCGAAATGCGAGCCGGATCCAATGTCAACCAAAACCTAGCAAATTATTTGTCAACGAGTCCAGAATGACGATACGAACTCAACGGTATATTCAGAATTAGATTCCGATGAGCCGGCGTCAAAAAGTCCCGTTGACCCAGAAAGTAGGACCCGCTTTGCACCGAAATGCGTGCCCGGGCCCACGTTCTCCAAATTTAACAAATTTTATGTGAAAACATGCCAGAACGACGCCACAAGTCTAATGGTGGTGTCAAAAATGAAATCTGGAGTCCCGTGTTCAAAAATAGAATTTTACAAGTTGGAAATTACGAATTCGGACGACCAACTTTGGCGTCGAATTCAACCAATCAAACAAGCTCACAATAAAACGAAACTAGAGGGGTAGTAAGAGGGTTATACCAGCTTCGCACCGGAACTGGTAGCATGCCAAGCGGAGCTGCGGTGGAGGAGGTACAAGCTGACGAAGTTGGCCCCACGAAACTGTCCAAATTTAATACAATTTAAACGGTCAACCTGGTGGCCGGTTTTCATGTATCAAACGATAAAATTAACGGACGAAAATTGACAGGGATGAAGGTGGATATACCGAGATTGCGACGGAGTGAAGAAATCGATGATCCAATGGTCGAATTTCTCGAAAATAGTGTGGAAAGTTGCTGCGACGGGGCGCCAAAACGAACTTGATTTCGCGCGCGTCACGACGGGACGTCGTGCAAAATGCATGAATCGCCTATACGTCGCGCTGGAGGAGGAGAGGCTGACCCAATGGGGTCGTCGGAGTTCCCCTGTTGTGAGGGAGGCCACAGCCACGTCGGCGCGTGGCCGACGACGACACGGCAGCGCTCGCGCGCTCGCGCAAGGGGCGCGCGGCTGTGCTCGCGGCCGCTGCCGGAGCTGCTGTTGCAGCGCGGGGAGGCTGCCTGGCCATGGCGAGGGCCACGTGCTGTCGAGCCTAGCCCGGCGAGGCCATTGGCGGCGTGATGGACGGAGGGGGGTGGTGGTTGTATGATGGATGAATGGGCGGATGGATGAGTGAAGGTGGTGGTGCGGTTTGCTAAGGAGGAGGAGATGGAGGAGGAGAGTTGTGGTCGGGTGGCCGACGGCCTGGAGGGGGTGGTCCGGCCAGGGGAGGCTCGGGGATGAGAGGAGTGAGGTCGGGTGCAGCATGCTGGTGTTGGTGTTGTTTTTGTGTGTAGAATAACTTAAGGGAAGAGAGAAAGAGAGGATAAGAGAGAGAGATGAAAAGTGTCTTCCCTAGAAATTAGGGCCGGCCTAATGAGAGGGGGAGGCTGTGTGAATGTGAGGGGAGTAATGGTGAGGATTTGATGGAATCATCCAAAGGCTAGGATTAAATATTAGAAAATTGGTCATTCCAATGGATTTAAAATCAATAAAAATTCCAATAATTATTAGAAACAGGTAGAAAGAACAATTAATATTTTTGGGCAAGAAAATATGAGGGTGTCGTGATGGAGAATGACATAGAGCTGGGCTGGACTCGGTGAAGCCGGATTGGGTCCAAAACCGGATATGGCGAAATAATCGAATTAAAATAGATGTTGATGATCATGGGTAAATAAGTAGCACATGGGGATTCCAATAAATGGGACACAAGTGGCAGGCGGGTAGTAGGCTCAATGTGGGCCATGTCCATAGTTGGGGCTGACAGGTTTTGGTCGACAGGGGACCCACAATTCATGTTAGAAAATGAATGTGACGCCGTGGAGTGAAATAAAATCGGATCACGTGTCGAAAAAGTTGTGCGAAAAAAATGGAGCACAAAATGACGTGTTTGAGTGGGACACGAAGGTCATGGGTGACGAGCGTCTCGAGTAGATCATCAATGAGAAGTTGGTTTCAAGAAACTGACTGGTCTTGCGCTCCCAAATTAAAAGTCACGATAACGTGCTAATAATGATCAAGGAAAAGAGTGGGAAAATCAATTAATGATCAAACGGTCTAATTCGACCAGAAGTTCAGCGAAGCAAAAAGAGCACAAGGGAACAAGTTTGGGTGGGACACTATATACCATCAGAAAGGTAATCCTGTCCACTCCCAAACTCGTGAAGAAGATTTCCAGAGTTGAACATCCCTGACACTCCAAATATCAATGGCACGGGAAAGCACACTTAAGAAAAAATAATAGAATAATTATTTATTGAAATTAAAATCAATCAGAAAATAAATAAAAATAAAAAAAATCAACCCAAAATTCAGGGTGCTCACATCTAGAATGGTATAATTGAACATTACAATGCATTCTACATGATGTCTAGGTCATTCTAAACTAGAGTCAACTCTTGGTCAACTCTAGTCAACTACACTAGTCAAACTAGGTCAACTAAGCCATATTAGGTCCAATCCTAGTCCAATAAGTCTCACTAGGCCTAACCAAGCCTATACTAGCACATAAACACAAGTACAATGCCAAACCAAGCAATCACACACAAAAGTAGTTTTATACATATAATATACATAGGCTCACATAGGCTAAATGCCTATATTACAAAGCAATGTACATATAATATATAAATGCATATAAAAGGTGAGTGATATATATATATATATATATATATAGAGAGAGAGAGTAATGTGAATTTGGCAATGGGCAGTCATATGTGTCAACATAGCAATGGGTTATGAATGTGTGCATAGTGTCAATTGCATATAGGAATGTCAAAGTGAGGTGTCACACATGGTGTCAAGGTATAGTGGACATAGTGTACATGGAAAGGGTGTCAAGTGTCACGTATATGTGTGAATGTGTGTCAAGGTAGAGAGTGAAGTCTCTAATTTACAATTGTGTGTGTAGCAGTGTGTGTGCTCATGTGAACGTGTGTACACGCTCAGTTTTTAGGACAGCAAGTAGAGGGGGTTATCTATTCAGTGAATGTGTGTGTGTGTCTCACAAAGTGTAAGTGTGTGACATGTAAACTGTGAAGTGTATCCTGGTAATAGTGTCAAAGGAACAATAGGTAAATGCTCTATTTAATAAGCAAACTCAACCATATATATGGTTCAGACATTCATCTCGGATATATAGCTATAATATATATAGTTTACTCCAGGTTATATACATAACAAGTAGATTACATATGTATAGTTAAATTCAGTTAACATATATGTACTTGTATATATTGTACAGTTACAGAATATTCAAAAATCCAAACAAAATACCTAATCCGAATTACCACGTCATACTAGACACCAAATATGCCATCACAGTTAATAATCATAGCTGAAAACATTATATAAACATTAATTTAACATTTAAGAAATTGATTGAAACTTATTTTTCATTTCTGTATCAGAACACTAGGGAAAAACCCAAATTAACATTTGAAAACCCAAAGAAACATCAAATTGATTGTGCCAGCATGTAGTACACATGTGTACGTGTCATAAGGATGCATTCATGTCCACATAAGTGGACACGAAGTGTCCAAACCAAGAAAATGCACAGACACAAAGACTGCACAGCACAACGTCATGCGGCGAGGACATTGGTTCGTGCACATGACACATGACACATGACACCTCGTGCTCGTGTCCACGTGTTCGCCAGGTATAGGGCTACGAGCATACGTGTCTGTCTCGTATCCAAGTGGGTCAGGTTGATTGAACGAGACACGTATCAGACGCAAAATCTTGTTCGTGCAAGGTAGACAAAAATTGTTACGATCGAGATTTCTCTCGATCCACTTGATGGATTCGTCTCATACTTCGTGTGCAAGGTGTCAATGACTGCCCCTTCGTGTCCAAGAAATCTCAGCTCAAAATGTGTCGTGTCCAGTACGCAAGACACATCAAGTAGCAGGGGATTACAGTGTCCCCTGTGCTATGTCTAAACAACAAGTTCGTGTCCAATTTAGACACGAACTGCACATTAAATTTAACTCATTCATATACAAAATTAACCCCTATATATAGGGCTACAAATTCATGAAAATAGTTTCAAAAATGGTTATCAAAACATTGGTTTAGGCATTTCATCAAACACTCACACATAGACACTGATACGTGTCCGATACGCACATCAAATGGACATGAATTCCTACCAAACTTGAGGGACAGCTAGGGTATACCTAAATGAATGCAACTATGGAAAGAAATTGAAAATTTGAATGAGTTTGATAGGTTTTACCTATTCAGGATGAAACCTCAATGTAAATCTCAAGGAATAAGAGTCCTTCTCCAAATTGTAATGATCTCAAGCCTCCAAATCCTTGCTAGCTACCCACCAATGATACCCCCTACTGTAGGGGAGTCCAATGCAATTGGTTTGGTCCAATTTAGAAGAGAAATGCAGAATTTGGGAAGGTTTGGGGAAGAACACTATTATGGCTTCTTGTAGGAATAAAAAGAGGCAAGGAATTTGTGAAGGTTTGATTAAATAGAAGGGGAGGCTCTTGATGGCTGTTGTAGATGGCTAAGGTTAGGGTTTTACAAATGCTAGATGAGTGGCTAAGGCTTCTCCACATGAATTAAACTTAATCAAAGGCTCACATCAAAAGTAGGTTTCTTACACTAATACCAAAATATCTACTAAAATAATATATAGATTTTAATCTAACTTAGCCATCAAGTCTCTAACATTCTAACTAAGCCTCCATGAACATCATTAACATCTAGGTTAGGTTAAAACTAGGTTAGACTCTAATAAAAAGATTAGCATTATAATAATCAATCAAAATTCATTTTCATTAATAAGTCAAAAATGACCAAAATACCCTTAGGCTAAAAAGCTGTAGTTAGTCATCCTAGTCATATGGTTAGGTCCCCGTGGTCATCGTTAGTCTCCAGATCATATAGTCTCTAGGGTTACACTACCAAAACATCAAAATCACAAGTTACAGATTTAAATAGTTTTAAATTGATTAAAATTTACTAAAAATCATAACATGATTTAAATCTCATCATTAAATGATTAAAATCACAAAGGTTCAAAATTACCTTCATTTTAAAAAACTGGGTGTTACAAGTCTATCCTCCTTAGAATAATTTTGTCCTCGAAATTAAGAGTGGTCGTACTCCTTCTAGGTCAAACCTCCAACAATCAAGGTCGAAGCCTCTTCCTAGCAGCACACAAGATCAACAAGTAGAATATGGGTAGTAGGCTTAAAATAGGTCATGTCCAAAATTTGGCTCGACAGGTTTAGGTCAAAAAGGTGTCCCTAATTCGAGTTGGAAATAAAAGCGACACCATGGGGTAAATCAAGATGGGATCTTTTGTCAGAAAAGTCGTGTGAAGCAAATGAAGCACAAGATGGTGTGTCTGAGTGGGACACAAAGATCATGGCTATAGGGTGTCATGTATAGGTTATGCAGGTGAAGTTGGTTTTGACAAAATAACTAGTCTTGTGCTCCTAAATTAAAAGTCACGGTAATGTGCATATGATAATCATAATTAAAGTGGGAATGGTCAATGGCTTGAACCGGAAGTTGCGATACAAAAGGTAGTACAAGGAAACAAGTTTGAGTGGGACATGATATATCAGTATGAAGTTAATCTTGTCTACTACAAACCTATGAAAGAAGTTTCCAGAGACTTACATCTCTGACGCTCCAAAAATGAAAGTCACAGAAGGAACATTCGTCTATCTAGAATGCTTATTCAAGGGTTTCCATCTAGCCATTCTAGTCATATTACAGCACTAGACAGTCACAAGGTATCAAATCATACAGGCAATAGTATGGTGCATTAATTCATCAAATACATGCTAAGGTCTTGGTAAGAACTGACCTCAAACTAGGTCTGGTGACTAGAACTCCCTCCTGGAGGTGAGGCCTAAATCCCCAAGGCTTTTCTCATGAATCATGCACTTGTTAAAACTCTTCTTTCTTCTTTTTGATCTTATTCTTCCCTATCAACTTAATCATCCAAAATTTAAATTCCTACACCCTGTCCTAACTTGGATCCAAAATCTCTAAATCAAAGTTTATAAAATCCTCAAACTTATTCAAATCATTGTCCTCAAAATTATTTGAAGCTAATACTACTATGTCATGCAGGAACTTATTCTCCATTATAAAATCAACCTTCATATTTTCTTCACATACACCTTCAATATCATCCTTCTTAAAATTTTAAAATCTCCACCAAATCTTTAAATTTTTCCTATAACTCAAAATCCTTGTGTTTACTCTGTTTCTAGTCATCCTCTTACCAATATCTTATTCAATTTTATATCAGCATCGCATTATAGTTAAATTCCCTTCTTCATTCCTAAATTCCTAAGTTTAGCATCACAATCTTAAGTGAAATCTCTCGAGAATCAATAACCTAAAATTATTCCAGCTCACAAAAACAAACCGACCTCGAATATCCTTGTTACTTCTAAAGTATACCTATGAAATATTACTGTTCTAACCATCAATATATATATTCTACTATCCTTTTGATCAGTCGGAGGGGTCACTACCTCCTGAGCAGACTAACATCCTATGTGAAAACTGGTAATCATAAACAACAATGATTTAACTACAAGGGTTACTGTTCTAATATCAAAACTAGACTATCATTTCTAAGATGAACTCTAATACATGCTATCAAATCATTATACTATGAAAAAAGTATAACTAAATAAAGTTATACAATTAATTAAACTAAATAACTAAAACTATCCCTACTCCTAAGTTAATTGATAAAGAAAAAAATAATTTTTTTTATAAAGACTGAAACAAAAGGCAGAGATGATATGTTCTTAGAACCTTCTCAAGATGCAATCTGATAATCATATGCGTCTGTCCAAAATCATGACACTCAGAATCCTCGTCATACTAGTAAGCAAGGCTACGATAAACCATAGAGTCCACACTAAGGTATATACTTCTAGAATAATGGTATTTAAAATTTTTACATTACCGCTAGCTTGGCTGCAAAAATATTAAATTCCCACACCCAAGAAATACATCCAAAATCAGACTATATGTTCTCACCATGCCAGCTAATATGAATGTAGAAGACTCTAGATTCCATAACTGAGGCGACCTAGCCCATATGATTTATCTTAGTAGAAAATTAAATCAACAATGAATACCAAGAATCAAATTCATCAACGAACAAGGAAGGTAGACAGAAACTGTCGAAATCGAATTTCGAGATAGTTTATAATAAGATTCTCAAGGGTCATCCCGGGAATCTCTCAAGGAATTCTAACTGTGATTGAGTATCTTCTCATTCTAAAACCTATTCCTTATCTCTTACCGCAGGCAAGCAGCAGTACAACTAATCGTTTCACTACCATGACATCGAACTAATGTGACTCTCGACCTGCATGGGCTACAACTAAAACGTGTCAATACCCGTACCCTATGTAGGGGCACGAGAAGTAGGTATGTCCTGCCTATGCCGCAGTGTCGACGGTAGAATGCTGTTCTAGGTTATCATCACAACTGTGTACAATATGATATACTCTCCAAACGGAGGCCAATCACAGAAGATACAACTCAATCACCAATCTAAAGATGGATAACAGCATGATAGGATATATATATAAAACCAAGTGAAGTACAGACAGAAGAGAATAAGTCTAAGTGTCTAGACGACACAACAACAACCAAGTTTAATACATCTCCAAGTCCAAATAAAACAAGACGACATGAAAAATAAGATAATTGACTAGCTAACTAGACTAGTTTGAAAGGATGGTGTCGACAGCTATAATTGGTTCCTCCTGAAGGTCCAACCCACAGATATCATCTAGGTGTGTGCTCCATAGCAAGTGGTACAGAACCCTCGGTCTTATCTATAATATTTTCAACAGCTCCAGTTAGGACAAGAACGAGCACAATACGTCTCACGCAGTTTATATCATGTCAGAAAATATAAAGCATACAAAAGAGTAAGATACATGAATAACTGAAAGAATGTACATGAAGTAAAAGAGATAACTATAATGGAAGTATCTACTATAAGTAGAGAACGATAAATGACTAGTGATTTAGAGTACAAGTTAGACATGTGACCAGCTAGAAATGATTCGTGGCTATACTACAGAGTTGATTCATGACTACACTACTTTGGAATTATTTACATGACTATTTCTACTCTCCCATCCCCAATCAATACACAAGGTTCGAGACAAGTTATGTTAAGATTCATGATTTTACTGCCTCATAAATGAGAGCACGTGAAATTGATTCATGAGGGCTCTATGAATATGAGTATACATGATTCACCAGAGGATACATGAATAGTAAAAGCTTAGAGATACATGATGTAAGTGAAACACACATGGCATGAAGTATTTGATGCTCCCGAGGGGGATAACATCTCATAAAAAGATCCATATAGTACCAATCCGTGTTACCAACGTGACAGTATCAAGTAAAGTAATCTAGGACAAGAATATAAGTTCTACCAAATACGAAACGGTCAAAGAATATACTCGCTGATATCCTAAGTATCTAGTGAGTATAGATGTCCAGACAAAGAAAATGAGTCCTAAATAGAGCAACACAGATCACAACATGTCCAGAATGGTATAATTGAACATTACAATGCATTCTACATGATATCTAGGTCATTCTAGACTAAAATCAACTCTTGGTCAACTTTAGTCAACTACACTAGTCAAACTAGGTCAACTAAGGCATACTAGGTCCAATCCTAGTCCAACAAGTCTCACTGGGCCTAACCAAGCCTATACTAGCACACAAACACAAGTACAATGCCAAACCAAGCAATCACACACACAAGTAGATATATACATATAAAATACATAGGCTCACATAGGCTAAATGCCTATAATACAAAGCATTGTACATATAATATATACATGCATATAAAGGGTGAGTGATATATATATATATAGTATAATGTGAACTTGGCAATGGGCGGTCATATGTGTCAACATAGCAAAGGGTTATAAATGTGTGTATAGTGTCAATAGAATATAGGAATGTCAAAGTGAGGTATCACACATGGTGTCAAGGTGTAGTGGACATAGTGTACATGTCAAGGGTGTCAAGTGTCATATATATGTGTTAATGTGTGTCAAGGTAGAGAGTGAAGTCTCTAATTTACAAATATGTGTGTGTAGAAATGTGTGTGCTCATGTGAATGTGTATACATGCTCAGTTTTTAGGACAGCAAGTAGAGGGGGTTATGTATTCAGTGAATGTGTGTGTGTGTCTCACAAAGTGCAAGTCTGTGACATGTAAACTGTGAAGTGTATCCTGGTAATAGTGTCAAACGAATAACAGGTAAATGCTCTGTTTGATAAGCAAACTCAACCATATATAGTTCAGACATTCATCTCAGATATATAGATATAATATATATAGTTTAGTCCCAGTTATATACATAACAAGTAGGTTACATATGTATAATTAAATTCAATTAACATATATATACCTACTTGTATATACTGTACAGTTACAGAATATTCAAAAATCCAAAAAAAACACCCAATCCGAATCACCACATCATACTAGACATCAAACATGCCATCATAGTTAACAATCATAGCTAAAGATATTATATAAACATTAATTTTCTATTAGGAAATTAACTAAAACTTATTTTTCATTCATGTATCAAAACATTAGGAAAAAACCCTAATTATCATTTGAAAACCCAAAGAAACATCAAATTGATTGTGCCAGCATATAGTACATACATGTACGTATCATAGGGATGCATTCGTGTCTAAACCAACAAAATGCACAGACACAAAGACTGCACAGCACAGCGTCATGCGGTGAGGACACGGGTTCGTGCATACGACACACGACACATGACACCTCGTGCTCGTGTCCATGTGTTCGCCAGGTATAGGGCTATGTGCACACGTGTCTGTCTCGTGTCCAAGTGAGTCGTGTCGAGTGAACGAGACACGTATCGGACGCGAAATCGTGTTCGTGCAGTGTAGGCAAAAATCAGTACGATCGAGATTTCTTTTGATCCACTTGATGGATTCGCCTCGTACTTCGTGTACAAGGTGTTAGTGAATTCCCCTTCGTGTCCAGGAAATCTTAGCTTAAAACATTTTGTGTCCAGTGCACATGACACATAGAGTAGCAGGGGATCACAGTGTCCCCAGTACTGTGTCCAAATAGCAAGTTCGTGTCTAATTTGGACACGAATTGCACATTAAATTTAATTCAGTCATATACAAAATTAGTCCCCATATATAGGGTTACAAATTCATGAAAATAGTTTCAAAAATGGTTATCAAAACATTGGTTTAGGTATTTCATCAAACACTCACATATAGACACTGATATGTGTCTGTGCACATCAAATGGACACGGATTCCTACCAAACTTGAGCGACAGCTAGGGTATAGCTAAATGAATGCAACTATAGAAAAAAAAATTAGGAATTTAAACAAGTTTGATAGGTTTTACCTATTGAGGGTAAAACCCTAATGTAAAGCTCAAGGAATGAGAGTCATTCTCCAAATTACAATGTTCCCAAGCCTCCAAATCCTTGGTAGCTACTCATCAATGATACCCCTATTGTAGGGGAGTCTAATGCAATTGTTTTGGCCCAATTTGGAGAAAAAATGAAGAATTGGTGAAGGTTTGGGGAAGAACACTATTAGGGCTTATTGTAGGAATTAAAAGAGGCAAGAAATTTATGAAGGTTTGATTAAATTGAGGGGGAGGCTCTTGATGGCTGTTGTAGATGGCTAGGGTTAGAGTTTTACAAATGATAAATGAGTGGCTAAGGCTTCTCCATATGAATTCAACTTAATCAAAGGCTCACATCAAAAGTAGGTTTCTTACACTAATATCTAACCAAAATATCTACTAAAATAATATCTAGATATTAATCTAACTTAGCCATTAAGTCAATAACTTTCTAACTAAGCCTCCATGAACATTATTAACATCTAGGTTAGGTCAAAACTTGGTTAGTCTCTAATAAAAAGATTTGCACTATAATAATCAATCAAAATTTATTTTCATTAATAAGTCAAAAATGACCAAAATACCCTTAGGCTAAAAAGTTGTAATTAGTCATCCTAGTCACATAGTTAGGTCTCCGTGGTCATGGTTAGTCTCTAGATCATGTAGTCTTTAGGATTACACTATCAAAACATCAAAATCAAAAGTCATAGATTTAAATAGTTTTAAATTGATTTAAATTCACTAAAAATCATAACATGATTTAAATCTCATCATTAAATGATTAAAATCACGAAAGTTCAAAATTACCCTTATTTTAGAAAACTGGGTGTTACAGATCGTGACTAATCATGCACAACTATTTTTTTTGCAAATTCGGACCCCTTCACATCAACTATAGTTATTGGACAAATCGGGACATGTCAGACCATCGCACACTACCAGGAAAGATACATTGTCATATTTACTGCTTATAAATAGTTTGCATCTTTACTGTTTAGTTACTGCATATTTATTATTTATTTCCTGTTTATCCAGTTGTACCCATGATTTACTGTTAATGGTTTACTTTACTGTTCTTCCAGTTATACATGATGCAAAGTGTTAGTTATATTTTTATTGTTTATCTTTTGTACATGGACTTAGAGTTAAGAGACTACCAATTGTTTAATACATTTTCATAAACTTTGACACGGATATGCCACGAGATGTGTGTGAGTTGTGAGCAGCATATAGACTCCGGACTTGCGTGTTGGCTAATCACCAGTACGTATGGGACGTACGTTAGGTATAATTGCCAGTTAGATACATGTTAGAAGACTTGGTAGTTGGTAGAGGTACAATGTCATGGATACAACATATATAGGTATATAGGGTAGGGAGGACAGTTCCTTACCGTATGGGCCATGTATGTACTTATCCGTTGTAACCTGTGGGCTCCGTCGGAGATGCAGGTAAGATTTACCCTACTGTACTGATCCCCTCTGATGTTCATAGAGAATTTCGGATGTAGGCCCTGGTGCCTATAGAGGGGACTATACCAATTCCATACAGCCAGAGTTCCCATATGTTGAAGGTTTGTTCTTAACTGTATTTTAACAGTAGAATAGTTAGGTAACCTTAGTTGATGTCATATTGCACTCTGTTCTAGCCATGTCATAGGGCAGTATCATATCGAAACAGTGTGCCACCTATTGTCCTTGTTTCGTTGTAGGGGTAGTCCACTGTTTCGATGATGGAATATTGGGCCAAGTTTTGATTTGGAATATTTACTTTTACTTGTGACTTTGTGACATATTTTATATTCAGTTTATATGACATATTTTCATGTATCTTATTACGTCCATATGAGGACCTGGTGATCTCTCCTGTGTGTTTATTCTTGACTTTTCGTAGGAGTTCTAGCCAAGATCATGGTCTTCTTTGTTCTATCGAAGATGACTTGCTCTTGGATCATCCTTTGACGTCGTGATAAATTCTTTCGATTGTTATTTATTTTTTCTTATTTAAAATACTTGGTAGTAGATTTACCTCCACCCAACAATTTGTACAAATGATAAATCATATTTTATACCATCATGTCTTTATTCTTTTATTTGTGGATGAGATTTAGTGAGCTGTGATTATACTATCTATACAACTTACGTATATTTATTATACGGCTGGCATGTCTACGTTCCTAGTCCTATGTATTTTGTTGTCACGACCCGTACCCAATGTAAGGGCCGAGAAGTGGGTACGTCCAGCCTACGTCGCAGTGTCGACGGTAGAACGTTGTTCTAGGTCACCAGCACAACTAACACTATATGATATAATCTTCAAACGGAGGACAATCACATGAGGATACAATCTCAATCACAAACTAGAGGTAGATAATCAGCACGATGACATAGATAAGAGATCCACAAAAGGGATACAACCAGAAATGAAATAAGTCAATTATTTAACAACACAAAAATCTCAATATCTAAAATAAAATACATCTCCAAGACAACAAGAAATAAGATAAACAAAACTCTATACCTCTACTCCAAGCTCTACTAGTGTCCACTAGGCTGGCTGTGATCCTCCAAGTTACCTGTAAAATTTTATCAACAGGTCCAATTAGGACAGAAATAAGCACAATACATCTCATGCAGTTCATATCATGACAAAAAATATAAAGCATGCAATAGAATAAGATACGTGAAACACTGTAAGAAATAAGCATGAAAAGAAAGAGAGAATCTGATAAACAAAAGATATCTATAAATGGTAATAGTGAACTGTAAGTGACTATGTGATTTAGAGTATAAGATAGACATGTGAACGGTTTGATTTATATATGATTACACTACAGAGTTTATACATGATTACACTACTTTGGAATTATTCACATGACTACTTCTACTCCCCCGTACCCCAATCAATACACAAGGATCTAGACAGGTTATGTTATTGTACATAAAAATTTATACATGAAGCTCATGAGATAATGAGAGTACATGAGATCACATGAGTGTACATGAATAATAAGAGTCCATGAAATACATGATGTTCGTAAAAAGCACATAACATGATGTATTCGATGCACCCGAGGGGGATAACATCTCATGTAAAGATCCATATAGTACTAATCCGTGATAACATCGTGTCAGCATCAAGTAAATTAGTCTATAACAAGAATATAATTTCTAACAAGTATAAAATGGTCAGAGAATATACTCGCCTGATATCTTGGCTGTCTGATGAGAATACGAGTCCGAACTGGAGTATCTGAGTCTTATTTAAGGCAACCACAGGTATCTAATATGAAATAAGAGTAATCTACAATGTATTCTATATGATTCTAGATCATTCTAGGTCAAAGTTAACTTTTGGTCAATTCTGGTCAACCATTCTAGTCAAACTAGGTCAAAGTCAACCATTGGTCAACTCTGGTCAACCACTCTAGTCAAACCTAAGTCAATTAGTCAATTAGTCTACGTTTAGGTCAAACTTAAGTTATCTCGCCATTTTAAGTCTGTTTGAGTCGATTTGGATCAAGTTTGACCCAAAGTTAACTTTGGTTAACTTGGTCAACTTGCTAGTCAACTTGGCCAAGTTAGGCCCATTGGGTCAATCCTAAACTGACTCACTAATACATAGGCTATATCTAATAGCAAAACACAATATATACATACATATTCATTTATTCATTCAAATATATATATATATATATATATATATATATATAGGAAATTTCTACAATACATCCACCCTTTTGGGATGTATCGATACATCCCAAATCTGAACCGTTGGATGTTCATCCAATGGTTCAAATTAAATTCATTTTAAATAATACAAGAGATATTATTTAATGCTGTTTTTGACTTTTGACCTTTTGTTAACTTGCTATAACAGGTCATTCTTTAATACAATTTTTTTAATGATCACCATAAATTAACTCATATTTACTTTCTCTTTCGTCCATGTAATTTAATATTTTGTGCAACTACGTATATATAACAATAATTGTGTGTCGGCCGGAAAGGAAGGACATAGTGTGTCCAGGTCTAAGGGATGTAGACGACGACACCACCGCTGCGGGTGATTTAGATGATGACACCGAAGACGACGTGGACGAAGTTCCTGTAACCAATGTGGATAATAGTAAGGGAAGAATTCAGAGGAAGAAGAATGGTAAGAAGCCGATAAAAGCTCGTTCTCTCAAATCTCTTCTTTCTGTAAATTAAATCCAAGAAGGACACAATCCCTTATTTTAGTTATTACTTAGCAGAGTCTGCTTAGTTGTTATAAAATTGTTGTGTTGCTTCTGTAACATTTTCATCTTTAATCTCATGTTTTATATGAATATGTGTTTTCTTTGATTTTGATTTAGTAATCTTTTCGTAATTTGTTTTTTGTTTCATCTAACAATTTAATATTTTGGTTACAAAGCTACAGGCCATGGTGGTGGTGGTGGAAGGAGAAATGGAGATGAAGAAGGAAAGAAGATGAACTTCCGGTTCGCGACGGACTTCGTCGAGACCTCCTCAAACAATGAGGAGTACTAGCAAAATTAAACCTCTTATAGATTTTTTTAAATTGTTAATCATAATAACCTTTGTACTTTACAAACAGCTAGTAGAAATTTCCTCGAGCCCTTCTCAAATTATTTTATGATAACCCTTCAAACGGCTAGTAGATTCTTTGCTATTCTTAAAATTTATTTGTCTTTCCATCTTTCTCACTTTTTGTACTTTTCTCTGGCTATATATACAATAGTTTTCTTGTTTCAACTATTATTTATTCTGAAATACATAGAATAGTTTTTTTATTTTATTTTGTAGTACTAGGGAAAGATGTCTTCTCGTATGGTGGGACATGTAGAAGGCGTAGAAGATTGGTTGCCAGCTCCAAATGAAACCTTCATTCCGTGTATGATGCACTGGTTTGAAGAACAACTGTCGATGATTTCAGCTCAACTTGTTTTTATCGATTCTAAGCTTGGTTCGATCAAAACGTCGTCCTTATGTTCCCCGCCAAGGCAATTTACTTGATTGTGGGATTTTTGTAATTGTATTCATGAAAGACCAATGTAGTCTGGACTACCGTTCTCTCAATGTAAGTCTGAAAATATGTCGTCAAAAACTTACACTTTTTAGAGCAATATTTTTGATGTTATGTTTCTTATATGCAGTTTGATACGGGAATGAAAAGACGCAAAGCTGCTGAATGGATTGCAAGTTCAGAGCACAATGAAGTACTATCCAAGTTGCGTATATAGTATAATTAAGCAAAAATGAGTCCAAACTGAAATGATTGAATATGGAGGACGATAATTTTTTTCTTCTTTTATCTAATGTATTATGTTCATTTGTTTTGTTGAGTTATAATGTTCTTAAAATGTGGGATAAAAATGATATCAAAATGTTCATTTGTTTCATAATCTTGCTGCCATATAGTCCTAAAATTTCCTAACCTGTGTCTCTGACCATATGGGTATACCCTCTCTTCGTGCTAAAGTGATTTATGCCTCTGACCCTATGAATCGAGAAAAATTCTCAAGTTATTGACAAGAGAAAATTTATAAAATGCCCAAAAACTGCAAAAGTTTTATAAAAAAACCCACCACAAAATAACATTTCAACGCGTGCCCAGTATTAGCTAAAAATATATAAAAGGGTACGGCATGACCTTATTGCCCTTCTGTTTTTTTCAAAACAGTCATGAAACCTACTCTTCAAAACCAAAAAGTTTTTGTTCTTCCTCTTCTTCCATACGCTGCTCATTTTCGTATATAGGTTTCATCCTCCAAAATCTTCAAACCTAATTCAAAAACTCGTCAGTGACTCTCCATTCACAGTATTCACACCATGTCGTAAACATCAGCATCAAATGGAACCCCAGTTAGAGAAGATGGAGAAGAAGTAGATATGCAAGAAGAAAGAGCTGTTGTGAAGAGATTTAATAAGGTTGCACATGAGCCAGAGGCTAGTAATCAAGAAGGAGGGCAATAATAAGGTATAACTATAATTGGTAAAATATGGAAGAATGGTCATTCTTCGTGCAAATATTACAGAGAATGTTCATTATGCGTGCAAATATCACGTGGAATGACCATTATCCGTGTTAAAGTTATGGGGAATGGCCATTCTACAAGTTTATATTGCCGGAGAATGGACCATTCTTCGTGATAATATCACGGAGAATGACCATTCTCCTTATTAGATTGAAGGATTAATTCCATTCTCCGTGTTAACTTGACGAAGAATGGCCATTCACTACAACAAAAATACCCTTTAATGACGGCTAAAAATTGTCATTAATTAAGAACCATGACGTTTTTTTTCTTAATCCAAGCGTTATGAAATCGGGTGTTATGAATGTTTTTCAAAGCGTTATAGATAAATCTTTAGAAAACGTCATTAATAGACTTAATTTCTGCTATGTTTTATTTTCAAAGCGTTATGGATAGTTTTGTAAAACCGTTATGAATATATAATATGGTTGGAAGTCAGGACATTTTGAAAACATTATGATTGGTCATTTGTATCACATTTATAACGCTCTATACTGCATGTTATACATTCCAAACACTGCTCAATTCAATTCGAAAACAACCACTTTGAACCAAATGCACAACAAAACATTGATATATAACATTAATCTCCATTTCTCTCAAAATAGGGTACATTCCATTGTCTCAAAATAGAGTATACTTTACCTATCATTCTACATTTCCCAGGCCATATATATATACATCTTCTCAAAAATATATAGAGTATCCAATATAGCTAGTACACTTTACATCAAAACTATCCACATGAAAACATCCCATACCTTAACATACAACTTAGTCACATGAAGATCTGTGTCCACAGCACATGTACCCTGCAAAAGATAAAACAAGGTTTAATAAATATGATATAATGATGTATATATATGTAACAAATTAAGATCACAATTCAACATATGTTGTGGAAAACTGTTGTATGGAGTTTCTGTCAGATTCATCTTATGTATATATATGTATAACTATCAGAAAGATGTTGGCTAAGGCCTGAGGCTATTGCCTGCAGGTAGGGCAAGTGGCAGCAGGCCAGGCCAAAGCAGTAGTCTACATTAGCAACAACAGGGGACTCATTCCCCTCTTCCAATTTGACCTGATGTTGGCAAGTGGCAACAGATGTTGGCTAAGGCCACTGATGCAGCAGATGTTGGACTAAGGCCTGAGGCTATTGCCTGTAGGTAGGGCAAGTGGCAGCAAGCCAGGCAAAAGCAGTAGGCTACATTAGCAGCAGCAGGGGACTCATTCCCCCCCTCTAGCTTGACCTGCTGTAGGCTCTTGGCCATAGGCCTACGCAAGCAGTGAGCCAGTGACAGTTAATGGATGAGTATTTGTTTTATGTTAGAGTATGACAGGTATGCAAGACCTGGGAACAAATTTAGGTCAACAACATACACATATGGACAGGTACAGGCAATCTAGGAAACTTAGTGTACCCTTAGAGTATCAATGGTTGAATTAGACATGTAGGGTATTAGAGATCTCTGCACATGAGGCAGACGAAGAATTGGGGCACAGCCTTGGGAAATACATTTATAAAAGATTAGGAGGCCATGTATAAGTGATTCATCCATAAGCAGCTTTGTGTGTCAAATTGGTATAAGTGTCAATGACAGGTATATATAGACATGTGTTTCACCATGTGTGTCATGTTAGAGGGGTGTTCCAGTAAAGGGATAGGTACTGGGTTGTTGTCAAGCATACTCTAGATACTTCTATCCCTTTACTGCTTGTCTACTATACCTTAGAAGAAATAACCTTCAATTCCCATATAGTACACCTTTAGTGAACAAAGGTTAGATTAATAAGGGGGATACCATGTTTTGACCAATTACAGTAACATCTTGTATAGGCGCAGAACAGAGTTAGAAGTAAGAGTATCAGTTGATTTTGGTAAAGGGTGAGTTGGACTTAAGGGTATCCAATTGTTAGGAAGGTCCTAGTGTAAGCAATAAGGGAAATATGCTATAGAGAATTGGATAGTAAGATCAATGAAACTAAGTTATATATGAAGTTAACTTCTGTTCGACAAACAGAACAGAGGGTAGGACTATCAGTCATACTTTAGTGAGTATCTTGACAGTGTCTTGAGTGTATTATGTCCATGTGACACTAGGGTGTCTCGTATCAGTAATGGAAATGGGTGAATGAATGTTAAGTATCGGTCAAGTGTCTAAGAGGTTTAGTGTGCAGTATTAAGTGCCAGTTTCAGTTCAGATGAGGGGTTGATATCTCCATGTATCTGTGCTTTTGGAATTGTGTGTGCGTGTGAGTAAAGTAAAGAGTGAGGTGAGTTAGTATTTTAGTATCAGTTAGAATACAAGAGTTTGAGGTCAGTAACCCAATATCAGCGTTAGTGTCAGTTAAGTGTCAATATAAATGTTAGTAATCAGTTAGTCAGAGAGGGTGTGTGGTACACATATGGATGTGGCCAATAGGTTAGGGTATGCCCTGCAAATTGAAGAGCAGGTAAAAGGGAGGGGATCTTGCTAAGGATATTACCTTGACCCTCATGTATCCATATGATTGGCAACGAATTCGATAAATTTGCATCCGACATCATCTATTTCTTCCTGCGTGTATGTTGATTTTCCAGCCAATTTTTTAGCTAAAAAGTCAAAAAATAGTTACATTAGTTTGTATAATTTCAAAAAAGTAATTAAGGATTAAATTAATGAACAACTTACCTTTGACTCAACAGTAGGAGAGGGGTCTTCCATGAGATCCCGCATATATTTCATAACAAAATATCAGCATTCATAACGTCTAGGTTGTTTCGGGACATACATGAAGATATTATTTGTAAGAGAATTAATGTCCATGATTATAATAAGTCATATATTAGTTTGATTACCTTGGATAATTTCTAAGTAGGACTTCTATTTGATCTTTTACCACCAATATATGCTGTGTTGAGGCCACTAGTAGAAAATAATTGTATATACAAACATCAAAATATACACTGTATTAAAATATTAACAATAATAATAATAATTTCACTCATGTATTGAAAAATAACTTAATATCTTCTCTCGGTTTAAAACAAAGTGAGTCCAACCAGTAAACATTAAAGGTAGAGAGGTAAAAAACAATTAGAATCCAATGCTTCCTACATTAAAGGGAACATGAATAGAATAAAGCACATTGGTTATTGAATAGGAAAGAAAAATCTTGCTACTTCATTAAAACCTCTTACTCCTTGTAAATGAATGGCATGAAGCAAATTTGGGTTTTCTTAGCCTCTTGGAGCCTTTGTCTAACCAGATTGCTTATTGCAGGCCCGGATGCATTACTCATAGCAGAAGGTTGAACATTATCAAAAGCTCCCGAGAGTTTGGAAATTTATCAAGTAAAAACCTAAAGCTAAAAGAATAGTTAAATATGGTGTCAATCTCAAAATCAAAATTTCAGAATATATATTTCATATTTCTTACCTCATGTAGGCAACAAAAGGATTCACATCTAGCCATTGCATCCTACATAACTCCAGCAGAACGATTTTAGAAAGATAACAAGATGGATTAAAGCTTCCGAACATTCCTTTCTCCAATGGTATTTTAAGATGAGGGTCGGTATCCTTAATTGTTTCTACCATCTCTCCGAAAGTGTCAATTATCTCCCTACCAAGGTTGAACATTATCAGATTCAATTGGTTTAGTACTTACCTGTTGCATATTGAATTTTTTTCGACAATTTCATAAAAGATATTGACACTAGCATTAAATAATATTACCTCAAGACCACCAACAATAAACTCTTTGGGTCAAGCTACTAAAGACCCAATTGCATCTTTAACAACTTCCATTTCTCCATGAAGTGGCACGGGAAGGATCACAGTAGGTTGAAGGGCTTTCATAATTGAAACCCTAACATTATGTTCATCTAATTCTACATTATAAATTTTTTCATTTGGTCCACACCCTTCAAAGACAATTCCCTCGGCAACAATATTTTCTTTTGTGCCCACTGCTAACATACATTTGGTTCCCTAAACAAAATAAGAAACAGTTATTTATCTATATAATTACTATATATTATAATTAAGTTGTTGAATAAAGATTATGTATTGAATATATGTACTTACCATGCCAATAACTGATGTAGGATATGTTATGAATTTTTGCTCGCTTAACTTTTATTCTGTTTCAGCTTTTCAAAAAAGATAGAAGATAAAAAAGTATATTAGAATAAACATATTAGACAAAAATAGAAGAAGAAAAGCTTATTAGACGAAATGGAACTAACTGTAATAAGCGTTACCTTAGAAACATATGATGGACTCTTGTTTCCAAGAGACTCGTGTTCATTCTTACGAGACATTATATATTTCCTATTACCACTTCCTTTGGTATTGGAAGCAACCTTCTCAGATGTTTGTGAAGCTCCTTGGGCTTGAAATTCTTTTAGCATGATCTCTAATTCTTGTCTCCGTTTACGCTCCTCTTCCAATTGGGACTTGAGTAGTTCTTTTTGTTTTTTTATTCCCCATTTTGGAAGCTTGAAATAGGTCATTGGTGTCGGTCCTAATCCCAAACCCTGAATACGTCCCGAATGCTCGGGTGTGCCCAACGCCAAGGTTAGAATATCCGAAGCTCCTTTGGTCACCAAACTCCCATCTTCCTTTTGTTTGATGTATTCCTCCTATAAAAAGTACAAGGTTTTAGAAATATAAGCATGTTGATAAGCAGGATTCCACTTAATAGATTGGACGATATATACTCACCACTTTCATAGTTACGTCCTTGGTCCCATAGTCAGTAAATGTACCGTCCTTACTAACTCGTGCTTTTGTCCAAAAAAACTTCTGTCATCTATATATTTTTCCCCCAACTGTCGTCGTTGTTTTGAAAGAAAAAACCATGTTATAATAATATATATGTCCACATGTAAATCATGTTAACTGATATACAAATATGCATTACCAGCTCATCTTTAAGACCGACATATCCCTTCCTGCTTAAACGATGAGGAAACTTGCCCTTGGCTCTCCTTGCACTTTGCTCCTTGCTCATTTTCTTACGATTACAACACATGAAGGTAGAGAAGAAATAAGATATATATAATAGGGACCTAGTCATCCTTGTTATGCATAAAAAAATAATTTTGACAAGTTAACCCTAAAATTTACAGACAGTCTGCTTTTGACGAATTCCTCCCACACAGATTGTTTCAAGATCCCCGAGTACTTTGGTGGACGGTGCTTGAGAAGCTCACGATTGCCTTCATTCAGATAAATCTAATGCTTGGTGAGTTGACCTTTGAATGCCCTCCAACTCCGAGCTATGGATGCTAACACAAAGGCTTGACTATTTGGATCCAAGTCAAATTTGGCCTACAATAGAAAATAAATATTCAGCATCTATACATAAGTGCATAACATAGTGCATAACATGTAAAGCATTCAAGTCTGAATAAGTTCAGACTTGAATTCAAGCATTCAATGGTGTAGTGAAAAAGTGATTTCAAGTCTGAACTTAGTTCACTTATCTGAACTTGATGTCCAGACCTGAGCTCTCTATGTGCAGGCAATGCATATGTGCAAGACTAAATTAACAAAATATAAAGCTCAGGAAAAACACATTATCAAAAGCAGACAATGCATATATGTGCAGGCAATACATATATGGTATGTAGATAGGTTTCTAGTTTGCACATGTGTTTGTGTGTTATGTAGAGAATTCAGTGAGCAGTAGATTGGTTTGGGTTCTCAGAATTGTGACAGGCTGGGAGTATAACATGTGTGTGCATATATGATATCAGAAATTAGTGAACAACTTAAGTGTCAAACCAAATCTATATTCAAATATAAATTCTTAGTTTTGTGTGAAGGTGTGGGGTAGAGAACATAGGTTCCAGGTTTGCATAAGTGCATGAGTGTGTGTGTGAATATTGTGTAAATCCTTAGGAAAATTAATAGTGTGTCTCAGTGTGTTTAGAGATAATAGTGTGTCTCAAATGTGTGTGTCCTGTGTGTGAGTGTGAGAGACAGTAAGTAGCAGTAGAGAATGTGTGTTCAGGAACAGTGTTCAGGATTGCAGTGTTCTTAGGTTGTGGGGTACACAACAGTTTATCAATTCTTAAAACAATTTGAACACCAAGTCACAATCAGTAATCCACATGACATTTGAAATTCTCAGGAACAAACATTGCATATATTAACAGCCTTGCATTCTCAGGAACGAACATTATATAGTTAATTCAATGCCAAGAAACATGGCATTCAAAGGAACATTCAAACTGAAATTCTTAGGAACACACATTATTTTTACCTGAATAGCAGTCCATAAGCTCTTTTTAACTGATTCTGGCACTTTATGCCAATTTGGATAAGTTATTTTTACTAAGGACTTTACTGTGATGCCGTAGTAAGTTGCCAAATTAATTTTTCCTTCACCAATTGGTTGCTTAACATTGTTATAAATGATCTTTATCCTCTCTTCATCATCTTTGATTTTGCTGACTTTTTTGGATTTTGATGCCCCTCTACCTTTTTTCGGCTACAATTTTGTTTCCCGGAATCCTTACCGTGCTTTGTAGCCTGTAACAAATAAATGACATAATTATATTCATATTAATCTTGCTAAAATGTGCTTGAAATATCATGAAACATAAAATGTGCTTGAAAACTGAGATACAACTAACAAAATCTGAGATTAATAAGACCAAACCTGATAATTCTAACAAAATCTGAGATACACCCATTCTCAGGTTTGATATAAGTAAGAAAATCTAAGATTAAAATACCAGTTAACATTATAAAAGTAAACCCAACCACAGTTTTGATATATGAAACCCTATACTCAGGTTTTTCAAGCCAACTCAGTTTAAACATTCAAATGAATTCTATTCTCAGGTTCAATTTGAATCTCAGTTCAATTTAAACTCAGTTCATATTAAGACAATTCTAGATCAAAATAGGCTACAGTTTCTCCCATATACTCTGAGATAAAAATAGACTATATTTTTGAGAAAAAAACACATATTAAGACAATAAAGATAAGGGATTTCCATGAAACAGTTCTTGAAATAGTTCTCAAAATAGAGTCACTAAAGTAATTTTCACTTGCAGCAACATTTCAGACTTGCAGCAATATTTCTTTAAACAATTCACTTGCAGCAACATTTCAACAAGAAGATTTGGACTGTGCAATCCAAGTTCCCTCGCAATCTTCACATAAATAGGTCGAGGGTGATTCGTCAACAACATCAAATGACTCAAAATCTGATACTTTATTGCAAGTTTCATCTGTAACAAAACAATCGATTCCCTCGTCGTTATTGTCTTCATCATAATAAGTCCTTTGAGGAGCCGATAAAATGATTGACCAATTTTCATCCAATTGACCAGGAACATAAAATACTTGCTTTACTTGAGAGGACAAAACAAAAGAGTCAGATTTGTGGCCAACTCTACCAAGCTCGACCAATGTAAAACCAAGTTCATCCACCTTAACACCATTCTTGCTGTCAACCCAATCACACTTGAAGACGGGAATCCGGAAGGAAAAATAGTCAAGCAACCAAATCTCTTTGATAACACCGTAAAATGTCATATCTTAGATGATGGGATTGTTGTCCTTTGTGCTAGAAACTTTAAAAGTCTTTGCCACTAGAGTCACTCCACTGTTTTGCTTGACTCGTACGTCGTCACGATCTTTCGTTTGATAGTGACACCCATTAATCGCATAACCTGGGAACTTATTTACGTGATGTCGAGGTCCTTGAGCTATCCATTTTAATTCATCAGAGACATTGCTAGTTGGGTCTTCTTGCGCAGCCTCAACCTGTCATTTTTTTCCTAAGTTCAATATTTTATTTTCACTAAGTAGAACATAAAATATAGTAGCTTAATCAATACCCTTGATCGTAACCAACTAATAAAGCAGCGTTTGTGCTCATCTTATAACCATTTTGCAATTTTCACTCTACGAGGGTACAACTTTTTCAAGTAAGCCTCGTTCTCCCTATCAAGTAATAAGAAGAATTTTGTTAATTATAAAGCAGAATATAAAAAAAGATGTGCTTGGTCCAAAGATAAAACTAAGTAAAGAGTAATATAGACATCTTTACTTGAACATCATTTGTGTTGTGCAACACATAAAGATGTGCTTGGTCCAAAGATAAGCGGTCAACTTCAAAGATATTTCCTTTTCCTATAGGTTTTTCCTCATTCTTCGTAGAAGGACCTGCAATGGTGGGTTGTTCTTCTAGATATTCTGAACAAAACGCAATGGCTTCCTCTGCGATATAGCATTGTGTAATACACCCTTCAGGACGATTCTTATTTCTCACATAACCCTTTATCACACCCATAAACCTATAATGAACAAATGATAAAGATAAAAATAATTACATAAACATCAATCATGTTACTACATAATGAAAACCAAAGTTCAGACTAGACCAACCTCTCTGGTGGGTACATCCATCGGAAGAAAACTGGACCGCCAAGTTCGACCTCCCTAACAAGGTGCACCATTAGATGTACCATTATGTCAAAGAATGATGGTGGAAAATATTTTTCCAATAAGCACAATGTGATCACAAGGTTATTTTGGATATCTTGCAATTTTTGTACATTCACGACTTTGGCACAAAGGGCATTAAAGAAGAAACATACTCGTATAATAACACATCTCATATGCTTTGGCAACACACCACGTATTGCAACAGGAAGTAGTTGTTGCATTAGAACATGACAATCATGGGATTTAGGACCATATAACTTTAGATCTTCCATTGTGACATTACATCTAAAATTCGAAGAGTAACCATCTGGGACCTTAAGGCCATACAAAGTTTGACACACTATTCTTTTCTCTTGCCTCGATAAAAAATAACATGCAGCTGGAAGATAAATCCCATTTTTTTATTATGAGGTGCCAATTTTTTCTTAAGCCCATCTCTGCAAGATCTTTGCGACTAGTGATCCCATCTTTTGTTTTTCCAGGAATATTTAATAGGGTCCCAATGATACTATCGCAGACATTTTTCTCAATGTGCATGACATCCAAGTTATGTCTAATAGGAAGATATCTCCAATACTCTAGCTCAAAAAATATGTATTTCTTCTTCCAACAACTTGTAACTTTGTCTTTTTGTACTTCTTTTTTCCTCTTCTTTGGTGTCAATTTCTTTTGCACTTCTGCTTCCTTCTTCTTCTTTGAAGTCTTGTTCTCTGATATATTTTTCTGTAACATCTTTTTTCCCCCAAGAAACGGGAATCCATGCAACCTTTATTAATATTTGTTCCCCACTTAATGGTTCAGGATGAGTTACGAACTCTTTGTCACCATTAAATGCCTTTCTTTGTGATCGAAAAGATTGGTTATGCGGCAAATACCTTCTGTGACCAGTATAAATGTCTTGTTGCAATGTTTCAATCTATCTGAATAAGTATTTTTGTTGCATATTGGACAAGCAAAATATCCTTTCACACAACAACCAGACAAGTTGCCATATGCATGAAAATCGTTAAAAGTCCATAACAATACAGTTCTTAATGTAAAAGATTCTTGCCGATAGGCGTCGTAAGTCACAACTCCATCCTTCCATAGCAACTGGAGATCCTCAATCAATGGTGCTAAGTAAACATCTATGTCATTTCTAGGTTGTTGGGGGCCTGATATCAAAAATGTCAACAATGTGAACTTTCTCTTCATACACAACCAAGGTGGTAAATTATAAGTATTTAGCATTACATGCCAACAACTGTACCTACTACTGAGTGAACTAAATGGATTAATCCTATCTACTGAAAGAGAGAGTCAAAGGTTTCTTGCTTCTACTGCAAACTCTGGAAATTTATCATCAATTGTCTTCCACGTCGGTGAATCTGCGGGATGACGCAATTGGCCATCAACTTCCCTTCCGTCTACATGCCATGTCAAATTCTTTGATGTTTGTACCGATCGAAACCACCTTTTAAAGCATAAAATGGGTGGAAAGTAACATAGAACTTTAGCTGGGATGCCCTTCTTTTTCTCTTCTTGACTTTGTTCAGATATATTCTTCTTTACCTTATATCTTGATGTTCCACACGTAGGACATGAGGTTGCATTTTCATAATCTTTTCTATAGAGTATGCAATCATTCAGACATGCATATATTCTCTTATATCCCATTCCAAATATTGAGAAGCAACGCTTAGCCTCCCTAGTAGTTACAGGCAATTCTTTTTCATTCGGAAGCATGTCGGCGAACAATGTCAACACATCTGAAAAGCTTTTATCACTCCAACCACTTTTGGCCTTGATACTAAAGAGCTTCACTATCGCAGATAGCTTCGTATACTTTTTACAACCATTATACAATGGTTTCTTAGCATCATCAAGCAATGAATTAAAGTTCTCTTCATCATCTCCTTCAATGTCGTTCCTTTTTAATGCATGGAACATCTCTAGTGTATCTGCTACATCATTTAAAGTATCCATATCATAGTCCTTATAAATAGACGCACATGTTTCCTCACACACTTCATTAGGATCAACTTCCCCATGCCATATACATGTAGTATACCTTGGATCGATACCAACTGTCGTCAAATGAAATTTTACATCTTCTAAACTCATACTATAGAGATTCTCGCACTCATTACATGGACATCTAATGAAGTCGAGATTATCCCCACTAGCTTTAACATGCTCCATAAATTCATCAACTCTGCCTCTATATTCTTCCTATAATAGGTGCTTTGTCATCCAAGATCTATTCTTGTATATAATAAAGCAAAACACCGAGTAAGTGATTGTAACTCGAAAGTTTCATTTCAAGATGAATGCAGAGAAGATTGATTCCAGAATGGCCAATGTGAAGTAGATATGGCCAATAAATTCAGACTCATGAAAGTGGAGAAGGTTGATTCCAGAATATAACTTTAATTGCTAAAGTTAAAAAAGAAGAAGAACATGACTTAGGAATAGTTTATTTCGTTATTACAAAACAGAAAATGTTTTACAATTCCCTATATGTGAATACGGGTATAAAAGGTAACAAAATGTCAAAATATGTAAGAATATATATTGAGAAAGTCTATATGAATCATCTACATAACTACAAAAGAGGGTCAAATAAACCTAAAAAAAGAGTTGGTCAACGCTCACATCCAACATGACCGATATCATTTAATCTAAAGATGTAAAGTCAAACAATTACATATATTGATGTCAAAGATCCATCCCACCCTCAATGCATGAGCAACGTGCACACTGTAAAAAATAAGTTGTATTGCCTGGAGTAATTTAATCTAAGAAGAACATGACTTGATTTAAAGGCAATATGACATGGCACATACACAAACACGACACCGATTTCTGCGTGACCTGGAGTAATTTTGAGTGTAAAAATGTCGTGTTCAACATGTGTCATACACGATGTTACAGGGACATTGATCTCTTTCTTGTCCATGATTTCTAGAAAATAGAGCAATTGAAAAGAACGTGTCTCCATGAACCAAAACAAACCATGCTACCCGAACGTGTCTCCATGAAGTTCAACTTGTAAGTATTCGTCCGAAAGCAATGGAATTAACACCCTTCCATACTGCAAGAACCAACAAAGAAAGACACAAGAAGAAGAACCAATGCGCGGACAAAGAAAATGCCTCACAAATTAGTAAAAAAAAAAGAAAATTCTTTCAAAGATTTTCAAACATGCATTCCAAGATTTCAGCCATCTTTCGAAAACTAGGAAATAGAAAATAGGTCAAATATTAGGGCATTTTACTAAAATCATGTCGAGGCAGAAATTATGGCACAAAATAAGAAATAATTTAGGACAAGAGCGGGCAGCGGGCTGAGGGAAGTTGATCGGGAGCGGGGAGAAGGTTGAGGGGAGTTCGGGAGCGCCGGAGCGGGCTGAAGGGAGTTGGGGAGCGGAAGGAGAAAGAGAGAAGGAGAAAGAGAATAAGTGCGGAAGAAGGGAATGGTTTAGACTTTTTGACTTAAGTGCCGGAGTAAGTGGGGGAGAGTCGAGTTTTCGACTTAAAATTTGGTATTTTTTTTATAACGCTCGTATCACTGAGAGACAATCAATAACGCTTATATAGAAAATCGTCATAGATTATAGTCTTGCTGAACTTTGATGACGCTTCTTTATCAACCGTCATGAAATCCCCTTATCAAGCATCATTAATAGGTCATTTTGTTGTAGTGATTCCCGTGTTAAAATGAAGGAGAACTGTCTTTCTCCGTTTTAAAACCACGAAGAATGGCCATCTCCGTGTTAAAATGTAGGAGAATGGTCATTCTCCGTGCAAATATCACAGAGAATGGCCATCTCGTATTAAAATATAGGAGAATGGTTATTCTCCGTGCAAATATTATGGAGAATATTCATTCTTCTGTGCAAATATTACGGAGAATGGCCATTATCCGTGTTAAAGTCACGGGAAATGGCTATTCTCCGTGTTAGATTGACGGAGAACAGTTGACAGAAACCTAATTTTTTGACTTTTTGTAGGGAAAAAACTGTCAGAAATAAAGATTCAAGAGTTTTTCCGTTCTTCTTTCAAGACGATGCAAACTCTTATGGATGATATTAAAGAAGATGGCGGCCGTTTGCCCGAGCTAGTGATCGATTCTTTAAAAAATTGCAATTTTTAAAATTTTGTCATGGTATTATACAAAAATAAAATTTGCACTCAAGAATTGGCCAAGGTTTCAGAGGGTCTTGAGAATTTGATTGGAACTTATGTGGAAGACAAATTTGGTATTGGATACTTTCAACTGAGTACTACTGTTAAAATAGTGTCGAGTGTGGGCGATATGGCAGCAATTTTTGGTCTACCACTGAAGGATGATAGTGAGGATGATGCTAATTATAGAAGATTGATAATGGACAAACAATAGCAGCCCACACCACCAGCATCGTTGAGCCTGTATAGAGATCACTTCACAAGATTGCTGGCTAATTATAAGGGCAAATACTCAGAAGTCACGAATAAGTAAGTGAGGGAGAAGTTCTTTGAATTGTTACAACGGCTTCATGGCGGAGATAACTCTGTTAATTCAGATGATTTGGCCAAGCTAATAATCTTCCACTTGTGCCAAACAATATTCTTCATAAAGTCCGGCGATTCAAATTTGTCGTACAGATTCTTAGCCTTGGTAGACAGAATAGAAGTTATCAACAGAATATGCTAGCCAATGTTAATCTTGGAGTATGTCATTGAGAGCATCAAGAGGACTAAAAATAAAACTAAGGGGGTAATTACTCCGATGTATACTATAAAATGGAAGGTTGCATAATATACTTCCTCTACTGGTTTGCAGAATATAGTACGCTTGTGGAATGAAAGTCCACACCAATACGTGAATACCCGAGATTTTACACATGGAACGGGTATGAAATCTCAGTCTTCCTCAAATGCGAATATCACATTAAATTTAGATCGAAACAGATATTCAAAGATTTGGTTATATTTGTCGGGGCTACCTAGCAGAGGACGTAAAAATACGAGAAGAAGATGCATTTGCGGGAGAGGGACACCACCAAACTGGTGGGGATGAGGATGCTGAACAAGAGGGACCCCAACAACTTGGAATAAACACCGTGATGGAGGGGTCGATGCAGGAATTGGAGGAGTTGAGAAGACAGCATTCTCAAGTTCTTGCTGAGAATAAAAAACTCAATAAAAAGCTTAGAGAGCTAGAGGCACAAGAAACCCAACAATGTCCAGTCAACATTGTGATGGAGGGCTCGGTGCATGAATTGGAGGAGTTGCGAAGAGGGAAATCTGAGATTCTTGCTAAGAACGAGAATCTCCATAAGAAGCTTAATGGGCTAGAGGAACAAGGAGCCCAACAGATTCAAAGGACCACCTCGATGGAGATGTTGGTGCATGAATTGGACTCCTTGCGAAGAGAGAAATCTAAGATTTCTTGTTGAGAACGATAATCTCCATAAGAAGCTTAAAGAGTTAGAGGAACAAGGAGCCCAATAAATTCAAAGGAACACCTCGATGAAGATATTGGCATAGGAATTGGACTCCTTGCGAAGAGAGAAATCTGAGATTCCTGCTGAGAGCAAGAATCTCCATAAGAAGCTTAAAGAGCTAGAGGAACAAGGAGCCCAACAAATTCAAAGGAACACCTCGATGGAGATGTTGGCGCAGGAATTGGACTCCTTGCGAAGAGAGAAATCTGAGATTCTTGCTGAGAATAGAAAACTTAGCGAAAAGGTTAAAGAGCTACAGGCACAAGGTAAATTTTTTACTTTTTTGAAGTTCTGATTTGTAATTCTCCGTGTTAAAATAACGGAGAATGTCCATTCTCCATTTCATTACAACGGAGAATGGACATTCCGTGTTAAATGGAAGAAGAATGGCCGTTCTTCGTGTTAATAAGACGGAGAATGGACATTCTCCATTTTAGAATGCAGGAGAATGACCATTCTCCTTGTTTGGATGGAAGGATAACGACCATTCTCTGTGTTAAGGTCACAGAGAATGGTCATTCTCCGTGTTAGATTCACATCATATATTTTATTGTTGTTTGTTTTATTTTAGTACAAATAACCGAGCAGCTCAGAGAAACAAATAAAAGGCTCGTTAATGAGAAAAGGGAGCTTCAAAATAAAGTTGAATCGTTCAATATTGAGGCCATTGAAAAGGATGCAAAATTTGCTGATCTCGAAGCCATTGTTGTAGCATTAAAGCATGAGGAGACTCAAGCAGCTGCTGAACTTGCTGCTTCAAAAGAAGCCAAAAGAAGAGAAGGATCGGGGGGAAAGAGGTCCAGAAAACCATCAGCGGCATTAGCCGTTGAAGATGTTACTCCCTCGAAAAAGAATACAGTTAGAGAGGCTAATAAAAAGCGAAAGATGAATGCCGCTCTGAAATCCGGAGAAGATGCCAAAATGGCTGAACTAAAGAGGAAGGGTGTCATACTAAAGGAATGCGATGAACTCATACTTTGGATGGATGTGGATGAAGAGCTGAAGAAGCATTACATCGACATCATAATCCCCAGAAAGATGAGTCCAAAGTATGTATTCTGAACTCGACCAATCTCCGTCCAATTCATAACGGAGAACAACCATTCTCCGTGAGAGTTGTCCGGGGAATGATCATTCTTCGTATCAGTTGGACGGCAAATTACCATTCTCCGTGTCAGTTGGACATCGAATTATCATTCTCCGTATCTGTTGGACGACGAATAACCCTTTTTTTTTCTTTTTTAGACATTTTTCACAATTATGTCCTGAGAATCTCTATTAATTTAATCTAAACTAAATTTATGTGCAATGATATTGTATACTTCAGTTTACCGAAAGAGGGTAAAAATAAAGCTACAATCCAGCTGTCGGCAATAGACATACAATACATACTCAACTATGAAGACATGGAGGCTGGCATACTCAACCTAATAATAAGAAAGCTAAGAGAAATTCATGGCTATACAAGAAGGTATGCCCAGTAAAGTTCAAAGGACGTGCAACATAAGTGGTCTACATTCTTAATACCCCACACATTGGTAAGAATCCAAGCAGAAAAATCCATATTCATGTGTACACCGATAAAAAATGACATAAAAAATTACTCATGATATTGTGTTTTGTTTTTGGGAAACAGAACATCGTTGAACTTGCTATTGAACCAGAAGCAAAAGCCGGAGCCCTTGACACTTTCAAAAAAGATGTAGAAGACTTCGTCATGGGTTTAAAGGACGACATAGAGTTGCTATGCATCCCACTCTTTTATGTATCCATCAAACACTATACGCTGCTCACATTCAACTTTATCTTCTACGACTGGACAAACTACAACTCCTTGAGACAAACCACGTACGAAAAGGACAAGGTGGATGCAGAATTAATGAAGAAGACCATAGAGCCTATCTTCAGGAGGAAAGTTGATATGATGAGGGAGAAATGTGCGGTGAAGATGGAGTATGAGAGCACAATGCTGAATATGCCCACAACAATAGGCATCCAACTGCCTTTTGTACACGGTGTATTCTATGAAGAGGTTGATGACTACTCCCTTCAAAATACCGAGAGGAAATGACGATGACACTCACGAGAAGATTACAATGATAAGGTTGGGATGGGCTAAGAAGTTGCTTTCAAGCGAATAGGTAACACTACCAACCTAGCAATGACATTGTAAAACAACAATGTAATTGGGCAAGGAACTTTTGTCTTTTATAACGTCTGGTCTACTCTGTCTTTTATAACAAAATTATTTTTGAATTACATTTACATTGTTAAAACCATGGAGGATGGCCATTCTCCGTGTCAAAACAACAAAATGTTTGACTTTTATTTATATATGAAAGTCTGAACTACTACATAAAATCCTACTACCAAGAAAAAAGCCTAAAAGCTATAGCTTCGACATAGTGTGGGTTGGCAATCACTTCATCATCAACATACGTAGGTGTAACATCGTCAGAGCAAATTACTCCATCATTCGACCCCGACAACATGTGGCTCTGCCAGCATTACAAAACCTGGGCCGTGGAGATCCCGAACCTAGTAACCAACATCATGGCACACAGTCGATGAAGTGCACGAACACGGACAGTCCACTCAACACATCTCAGTCTTCTGATGAAGTACGCGAACATGGAACACCGTGCATCATCAGAGCAAATCACTTAATCGTCAACGTGCGTAGACGGAACACCGTGCATAGTCAGAGCGAATCAACGTGCAGACGCTTCGACAGAGTGTGGGTTGGCAAATAACCCAAACCCTGGGGCTCTTCCATTAACCAACATCATGGCACATAGTAGATGAAGTGCACGAACACGGACAGTCCACTAGGCATATCTCAGCCTTCTGAAGGACTTCACCACCAAAGCTTCTTTGAACGAGGAGATCGACCACCAACAGAAAAGTGTCTTGTCAAGGCCGAGGATCACTAGAGTCCATCTCCACAAGAAAATCTAAGTGAGACGAGAACAAACTCTCCCTACACTACTGCCATTTATAGGCAAGGACAACTCGAACTCATGTGCCAAGTGGCAGTCACTTCGAATTTAATTCAATTAATTTTTATTAATACCAATACATCTTCCCCTTCACTAGAAAAGCTAAGTAAGACGAGAACAAACTCTCCCAACTACTGCCATTTATATGCCAATAATACCAATGAATCTGCCCTTTCAAATTCTGCTAAGTCAACACTATTCTCCGTGTACTGATGCGCCCAATTGACGGAGAATTGTAAAAAAAAAGGGTTGATTATTAGAGCATCTCCAACCCTATTGTGAGTTTGGAAAAAAATGGTTGCCACGTAGGAATGACAAGCATATTTTTCAAAAGTACTTCTCCAATGCAAATGTGAAATAAATTGTGAAGTTGTCATGGCAAGGAGAATCTGAAGTTGGTTGTCTAGATCTAGACAATGCACTTCAAAATAACTTTATGTCCACATCATCAATTATAAATAAAAATATATATATAAAAATGAAGAAGTGAAAAAGTTGTCTTGGAAGTTGAAAAAAAAGTATTTTTATTGTCTTCTCAAACTTTTGCATTAGAGAACATATTTTTATCTCATTGTCTTGTGTGAATGTCATCTTGCCACATAGGAAAGACATTGTCTTATATCTCATGCCACATAGGATTCACAACACAAAACAAGACAATATGGTTGGAGATGCCCTTAAGTAAATGACGCTTCATTTGATTCCATTTTCTCTTTGTCGCTATCTTGCTTCCGTACTTTACAATTACGAAAATCATGACCCAATTTTCTATAAACCCTACAAATTCTAGGCTTTGGGATAGTCTGACTTATTTTAGGCTCGCTTGATTTCCCTTGAGAATGCCTTCCTTTTGTTGCTACCGGATTTGGCTCTTTAAAAGATTTATGCACTCCATGAACTGCATCAGCTACCATTTTTTCTTCTTTACCAATATCTGTCACTATTTTTTTCAACTCCATCAGAACAGACGACCTCAACTCCGTTACCTTCTCTTGAATTTTGCTTTATTTTTTACAATAATACGTAAACAGATTAATTTGTTAATTAATACCACCGTACCTTCTGCTCTAAATACTGTCTGGTTGGATGAATCTTCTTTCTGTGCCAGGTCCAGAGAGATAACTCTCTTTGCAATCCTTGAGCCAACGAGTTTTTATCAAGTTCTTTGGAATATCTCCCAATTGCAATCTCTTTATTGCTGAAAAATATGCCTACAAGGAATCCCCTTGGTCTCCATCCACAAGTAGTCACAGTTTATGATATTGTCGGCCCGATCAAATGTAACCTTCCGGTTGATACTGTTTGGCGATATATACTTTTGGATAGTGTAAACTTCTGCCTCTCTTATGATGTGATGGTGGAGAATAGTATATGTATCAGAACGTGTGATTTCCTTCCTTACCTCTATAAACACCATTTTAGTATAAATTGCGACAAATTTATCTTCTATTTTGGCCATGCTAGATTGCTTCATAGCTGGTGTTGAGAGTTTATCAGTGACATGTTTACTTATCTCGCCGTAACGTAAGGCCGCTAAACCGTGGTCACAATTTTGAACGGCCTTCCATAGTGGCAGCTTCTCATTCAAAAATCTTTTCAGAAATACGTTCATAGATTTACATCTATTTGTTGCAGTAGAACCACTAAAATAATTTTCACGTAGGAATGTGTCCGCCCATTGCTCCCTCGTTCTGTACAATGTAGTGGTCTACTTATTGTTCTCTACATTATAATCCCTTAGCATCTGCTGCCAACGGTTGTCAAATTCTTCGACTGAATAGTACCTGTTTAGAAAACAGGTACAGTAACTAAAGTTTTAATATTGTAACAACAACATGCTTCAAAATAAAGTAGCAAGTGTGCGATGTACCTTTTAATTAGAAGACTCAATTCATTTGCAAAACTATCTTGGTGCAAATGTTTGGCTGAATTGTTTAAGATATGTCATAAGCACGTTCGATGAACTGCGCTGGACATTAAATCCTCAATTGCTTTATTTATGGATCTGCAACCATCCGTGAGAATTGTCACTGGTAATTTGCCATTCATACACTCTTGGAATTTTTCTAAAATCCAAGAATATGTCTCTGTAGTCTTATTATGGATCATTACAAACCCAAACACACAAGTCATTGCATGATTGTTTGTACCCACTAGAACCACCAACGACATTTGACTTCTATTTGTTTTATATGTAGAATCAAATGCTGGTGAATCTCCAAATAATTCGTAATCGAATCGACATGCACTGTCAGCCCAAAAGAGATGGGTCAATCTGGAATCTTCGTCTACCTTGTACGCGTAGAAGAAATCTGGGTCAATGCCATCCTTAGATTGAAGAAATGTAAGTATTGTCATAGCATCAACATCGTCTAGTGCTCTACTATCTTTAGCTAAAGCGTTGTATAAATCTTTTTTCGTCCATCTAAGCTTATCCCAGCCAACTTTCTGGTGGACAAGTAAATTTCATATATCTCCAGTCCCCATCCCTGATTGCTTTATAAGCTTAGCTTGTTCAAACTCTGCGGGTGATATCTTACGATGGATCTCAAAAAAACGGTTTCAAAATTATTCGCCAGGTTATGGTTGTGATGTACGTAAAATTTTTTGACGACCCACAGCTTTGTAGAATTGGTGTACCCAAAACGAAAAATTGCTTTACAACCACTTCGGCTTTCACTTCTTGGCTCACGAACCCTGTTAGGAGCGTCATTGTATTTCTCCTATCTGAATCCTGCATTCGAACAATACCAACTACGGACCATCACCATCCCAGATTTGTTTTTCTTTACTTCGTTCTTTCTAAAACTGAAACTAAATGTTTTTGAATATATCCGATAGAATGTTTCTATTTCTTCAATAGAGTTGAACTGTAAGCCAACAATATCTTCATCTAAGAGATCCCTTGGGTCTTTGTTAATGTTAACAGACTGCAATATTTTTTCATCGTTGCTGCATCGAAATCCAATGTAGATTCACCATCGTCTCTAAGAACAAAATAAAACAAAATAAGTATGAGAAAGTAATGTAAAAATATAATACATTTCTTAAATCTATTAGAAAGGGTAATGCGAAATAACATTTTGTTGTTTGCGTTGATGTCATCATCATCGATATGATGCATCCCTCCGCTGTTTTCTTCCTCTTGTTCTTTGTTGTCTCATAAGTTAACAGCTTCCAAATTTTGGTCATCATCCAAATTATTTGACACTGCTCTTGAAGCGAAGCTTTCTTCATCAACTAATTCTTCCACACGACGATTAGTTTCTCCATGTGACGTCGCCATTGAAGAAAATAGAGTATTTCAGAAACCAACAGAAGAAACGAAGGAAAAGAAACAATACAAAAGAAAGAGTAATACTATTTGCACCTCCAAATTGTCCCTCTAATATATCCCTCATTATGTGGCAGCTGATGTGGCATGTTAAATAATATTGTATGTCATCTGACTTGACCGATGACATGGCAAATTTTAACCCAAAAAGTTAACTACTCAATTTTGTCCTTATTAACGTGAATATTAATATTAATATTAATTAATGTTAATATTAATATTAATATTAATGTTAATGTTAATGTTAATATTAATATTATTGTTAATGTTAACGATAATATTAATTTTAATGTTAATGTTAACATTAATTTTCATGTTAATGTTAATTTATATTTTATTTTAAAATTTGCCACGTCAGCTATCACATCAATATATCGCGTCAGCTGCCACGTAAGGAGGGACAATTTGAAGGTATAATTTAGAGGTACAAATAGCATTATTCAGAAATAAACAACTTACAAGAAGGCAACAACACATCCTTTTCGTCTTCCTTGTACCTCTGCCACGTGGCCCTCTTCTGTTGGCTCATGAAAATGCTTGAGTGATTCTAAAAGCATGCATAATTTTAAAAGACAACTTCCAACAACACAACTTTTTCGTCTTCTGCGTACATGTATTATTAAATTGTGTAGGATAACGCATGCAGCAGCATTTAATGCTACGTTTACTATTGTGTAATTATTTATAATGATATGGTATTAGTGAACACAATCTGTGAGAGAAAACCTGAAAGAAAGAGAGAGAGAGAGTGGAAGATGGGATAAACAAAAAAGATCGAGCTCGACTAGATTTTATTTTAATAGCTCCTTTTACTAATAACTAGTTTTAAATTTGCAACTGAAAAATAATTAAAGTTAAAATTCAATTTTTGATTTTCATTACTAATAATTAGTTCTCACGTACGAGTTTAGACGAACACTAACAGAGCCCGAGCAACGTGACATCAGCTAGGTTTTTAATACCGTGGCATTCCTGTTAATTTAAAGTTTACAATATTATTGAAACTAATATTAATACTAAAATTTAAATTAGTTTTTGATTTAACATTTAAACTTAGATTTAAATTCACAACTTCAAACTAGTTAAAGTTAAAATTCTATTCCTTTTTATTTAAAATGTACAATATCATTGGAACTACAATTAATATTAATATTCGCTTGTCCCGTAGTTTAAGTCATATTTCACTGCTTGTTGCATAAGTCTAGGCACCCAAAGAGCTTGATTGTTCAAGTCGAATGCGTGCACAGCACGTTTCCTCGATGCAAGGCTTGACGCAGCCCTTGTTTGTCAAGTCGTTGCATGAACACGTTAGACAAGAGTTTTGTTGGACTATCGAAGTCATAACAAGCACTGTCCCCTGTTGTCTGCTGTTGTCAAGTCACTTAGTCCCACGATTGTCATGTCCCGATTCAGCCAATCGATAGTCGTCCCCCGGGCATGATACCGTGCGAACCTAATTTGCGATTGCACAAGGCATCGTTATAAGGTAATCCGAGACACGAGATCTAAAAGAAAAAGAAGACAAATTGAATCACACATTAAGTAAGGGAAACTTTGATCTTTATTGATAATAAACATTATTTACAGACTCCAGTACAGGACTCATGTCGTGCGGGCTACAACATGACTCAATTACAAAAGAGTGCCAATGAGATAGTCGTTCCATACATTGTACACATCCCTCAATATACAATAAAGTACTCCAGTGACCAGGAATGGAGGGACACTGAGCCATCTTCCTTGGACAATTGAGAGTCTTCAAAAGTGGAGTTACGGAAGAACTCTTCGACGCACGGCCGAAGCTTCAAAATTACGAGCGTCGCCGAGCTAGTTGGCGTGTCCTTCCTGATTCGCGGGACCTGCAAGAGCGAGGATCAGTACGATCACATGTACTGGCGAATGACTAATTAAAATCCAAGCTCTGCATTTGATTGAAGCAGTTTTATAAACTTGTTAGCCAGCTATTTATGTGATCTTTCTAACCATCCGGATCAATTAGCTTGTCAATATGTTTCGAGGCAAGCATATGAATTTGTAAGCATTAAGCAGCTATCATATCCATCCCGTGTCACGTGCATTTGTTAAGCAGTGAAAGGGTGTGAAGGCCACTAGCAATGTCAAGCCATCACAGACTATAGCTGGGTTAGACGACGACCCTTTCGCGACGGGTAGCGAGCCCTGTGCGAAAGTTCCTAAATTACCCACATCGATGTAAGGCTAGCGCTTGCTATACTCGTACCTCCTGGGCCGAATCAGTCCCTTGGCCTAGGCAACCATTCGAAGAAACTACACCTTGTCGTCAAGTTATCCATTGATCGTTTTGTAGAGTCTTGAAATATGATATCTCTTTTCTAGAACCTTATCCTTTCTCTTTTATGTGTGAAACTTAGCCTTTGTTTGAACTTAGTTGATCTACTAACTTAGCCAATCATTGCGTTAAATGTCAATCGATTCATTCATTATTTTGCATAGGCTAAGTAGAATTACATGATGAAGCATGTTTTCCATTTTCAATACCGGCAGTCTGATAGCAAGTGTTTCGTGAAGAATCGTGCAACAATTTTCTTTGATTCTATACTATTATGACAAGCATTCATTTACTTCACATATTGATTTTGAAGTAGAGGGACGAGGCGAAGGAGGTCAGCCACTCGCCTTAGAATTGCTTCAAGCGAGCGACTAGTTGCCTGCGCTGACGTCGCCTACGCGATCACCTATAATCTCATAAGTAACTGATTAGAACACTGTGAAATTGAAAGAATTTCGATATGGATGCGAAGCTCGAAAACGCAAGTCACAAAAACCCATCGAAAACATTCATTAAAATTGTATTCACGAAAACCAAAGACAAATCCAAATCAAGTACGGCATGAATATTAGAGCAACAGGAGGTCTCTCCCGACTTAGCCGCAGAGCCAGTCCTTGAGGCGCAACCCACTGAATATGGGACTTGGTTCCGAAGAAGCCATTCCATAACGTGGAATGGATCTTAATTCAACCGTTCCCGTTTGATCGATTCGGCTAATTCCGACCTATCGGTCCCTACCGAATCGATAGCGACAGTGTTCCTTTCTCGTGCACCCCATGGATGAAAACGGGACACGATGTAAGGACAGGGCACTACAACGATCTCAAAGCTCATCATATAAAGTATGACTTAGGCGATGGAAACACTGTAAATATTTTGGGACTGTAGGTCAGCGGCAGTTTTAGACGTGTGAAGATGGGCGATAGAAATACTGCGCCATGTACCGAGTTTGCGCAACAACATGGTTTCGGTAGGGAGGCTGACAGATGATGGTTGTCGTAGTCTGTTTGGGGACAAAGATTGGATGCTTGCGAAGGGTTCCTAATAGTTGACTCATCCAAATCAATGGGGACTCCTATGGCAACAACGACAAAACTTGATAATGATAAAGACGGTATCTCGGTCGACATTCGTAAGTATCGAGATATGATCGGAAGCTTACTCTATTTAACTGCTAGCCGACCCAATATTATGTTTAGTGATTGTATTTGTACACGATACCATACAAATCCGAAAGAATCGCACCTATGTGTTGTAAAACATATTTTTCGGTATCTCAAAAACACTATTAATATGGGACTTTGGTATCCGAAATCTTTATACTTCGAGCTTCTCGGCTTCTCGGATGCAGATTTTGCCTGATGCAAAATTGACCGATAAAGCACTAGCGGCACTTGTTAATTCCTTAGCAAATCCTTGGTATCGTGGTTTATTAAGAAACAAAATTCTGTTGCTCTTTCAAACACTGAGGCCGAGTATATAGCTGCCGGCTGCTGCTGTACACAAATTCTTTAGATGTCACACACACTTGTAGATTATGGTATCTCTTCTACTTGCACTTCCATTAAATGTGATAATATTAGCTCTATAAATCTTACGAAAAATACGATTTGTCACTCACATATGAAACACATTGAGATTAGACACCATTTTCTTCGTGACCATCAACAAAAGGGAGATATTTGCCTTCATTCCTATCCTTCATTAAATACCTATATTTTCAACCCATACTTTCACATCCCTCTCTCTCTCTTCAAACCCCCCAATTTAATACCATCTCTCTCCTCCTCTCTTTCTAACCTTAACTCCTTCTTCCTCCTCTCCACAATTCTTCACACCCTCTTCTTTCTCTTACTATCAACCTCATAGCAAGTCTCAAAAGACCACACTCCTCTTATGTTTCCAACCCATTCAATCTGATGCTCCTACCCCATGGCGTCTATGATCCCAAGATCTTCAACTCCTCATTGCTACCGATGCATGGTTCCATCACTTTATAAACCATGCCGTCTACAAAGAAAAGGCTATAAATTGGCTCGTCTTATCTGGCTATCTGTCACTTTTTGAGACTGCCGGCCTCTCCTCTCTTCTGCCTTGACAAGTGTCTGTCTATCTGACGGTGGTATGACTCTTCTACTGCAGCTTTATTCCTGATCTGGCCAATAACGCCATCGAGACCATGGTCAATGATCGCCATTTTTGCCTCACGGCTAGCGACATTGCGGAGATTCTCGAGATACCAAATCGCGAGGATGCTCTTCCGACCTGGGCCGGTCTCTATCTTACTGCTGATGTCTCCTTCGTTGAGTTCTGTGGCATTATCTACAAGGGACCGAAACCTCATGCCATTCCGGCCCTCTCAAAGGAGTTGGAGCCATTCTACTACGAGCTCCATCGGATCATCTGCCACACTCTTTACCCCAAGTCCGGTAACTACGGCGCTATCTCCAATGACGCTCAGTTTGCATGTATTATTTGTACTCGAAGAAGACTTGGTCATTCCCCTAAACTCTATACAATGCCTTCTACTATGTCCTTTCTGGGGGGTACAATCACTTAACTATGGCACCTTCATCACTCTATTTCTTGAGGCCAAAGGCGTGGACCTCTATCTCTCTGCCAATCGGACGATATTCCTTTATTTTTTGCTGTCTCTCGCTCTGCTCCTGCTGTCTTCGCGTCTCGTGCTTCATCCTTCCATGCACCCCAGCCTACTTCTCCTGCAGCATTGCCTTCTGCGCCTCCTCCATCTGGCCGTTTCATATTGCTGACCCAGCAACATTTTGATATGCATATGGCTCAGGCGGAGGAGCAGATGAGGGCCAATACTCGTGGCCTTGGGAATCTCATTCAGAGTCGCTTCCATGACCAAGCCTACTTCATCCAGCGGACTCTTTATGACCGCAATATTTATCTGGATCTTAACCTTCAGGGTCCTCAATTCTAAGGCTCCCGATTCTCTGACCCCAATGCTTACGGGTTCATGTACCCCGATGGCGTGGATCCCTTCCGTGCCTTTCAGAAGACTCCGGGTGGTGAGGACGATGATCCAGTAGATCAGTAGCTGCGGTCTACTTTTGTGGATGGTAGAATTAAGAATTGGTGACAATATCTCGTGTGTGTCTTTTGAGGTCCTACGGGGACCAGTGGTTATGTTTCGAAGTCTTGTGTGGTCCTACGGCGACCGTTTTATGACTTGCTTTACTCTCGTTAGGGAGAGTTTATTTGTCTTTTTGTTATAAACTATCAAGCGTGTATACTTTGAAATTTAACAATCAAATATATGCATGCTTTCGTTTACTCTTGAGCTGTCATGTTTTCTTGCTAAATACTTGATTTTCCATCTTTGATTAAGTGACAAAGGAAGAAAAAACGTATTGAGGGTGAGTAGTCTACCTATGGGGGAGTCACTCCCTGAAGATGCCATCTCTCTGTTTTCTCGATTATCAAAATGGGGGAGTACTCTTCCAAATTTGACAATCGAATATATGGATGCTATCTCCCTGAAGATGATTTTCCATCTCTCTGTCGCATGACGACAATTAGTTTCTCCATGTTATAATTTGATAAGTTGACGTTGCAAACATGAGAACGGTCTAGAGGCAAGGATAAGGAAGTTATCGGTGCGTAAATTTTATTGAAACTAACATTAATACTAAAATTTAAATTAGTTTTTTATTTAACATTTAAACTTAGATTTACAACTTAAAAGTAGTTAAAGTTAAAATTCTATTCTTTTTATTTACAACCTACAATATTATTGGAACTAGCATTAATATTAAATCTACAGTAGCATTTCTGTTAATTTAAAATTTATAATATAATTGAAACTAATATTAATACAGTGGCATTATCGTTATTTCCAAATAGTCTTTTTCTTATTCGGTCACACACCTCCACGAGTGGGTTATACCTCCGAAACGAGCGGGTTAAATAGCCTTTTCCAAAGAAAAGAACCCATCCGACTAGAGAGAAACAATGGAGAGAAGAAGAAGAGTCGCAATGGAGAGGAGCAAGAGCAAGATCAACTACAGCGGATGGGCCTTCATTCCTACGGAGATTCTCTCGATGATACTGGTACTATCGGGGATGTCGGCAGACGAGGTAATGTGTAACGTGGCCACAGTTTGCCGTTCGTAGTGGAAGGCGCTCGTTGGTCCCTTAGACTATTGGTCCAACGTGGACGTGGAACAGTGGTGCCGGAGGACCCAGCAAACCGCTAAGATTAGTTTGATCGTAAAGAAGCTCGTGGCTCGCAGTGGGGGATATCTACTGTCCTTCTCCACGTATAAATTTGACGAAGCAGCCTTCCCTTTTGCATGTTTAAGGCCTGTGTAAAATTTTATTTTGTCTTATTCTAATACTTTATTTTTTCTATTATAAAATTTTACGTATACTTTGTTAATTTCTATTGCTGTTTTCCCCTTTTTATAATACAGTGGGAAATTTCTAAGGGTGCTGCGCATTCCGAAGTACGACGTGAGTGATGAAACTTTCGTGAGACACTTGGAGTTCTCCCGGTGCTGGAAGAACTCGACATTAGCTAATGCCTCTAAATCACGTGGACTGGAATATTAATCGCCGGCAAGTATTGCCACCGTTTGGTCAAGCTGAGGAGGAACATGCCCCTCCATATTTTATGGTCAGGAACCGATTCGTGCTGAACACGTCGAACGAGATGGAGGGAAAGGCCGTGGATGATTCGATGCCGCGTCTTGAGCACCTAGAGATGGGGATCAGGCATGTTCAATGGAGATATGCTGTGATCTGTCATATGCAACTACAAGGGTCTTCGCGTGCTCGACATACGTGGGTGCTTCAACGTGCACTTCAACGACGACCTCAGGAAAATTTATGATTTAATACAGACATTTAAACGAACCTTTGATGATGTAATCCAGGGGAACGTAGATGCGAGATGTATAGTGATTTAGATCTCATCAATCAGTCCTGGGGTGAATGGTTCTTTTGACATTAGCATGCATCCATGCATTTTTTCGATTTTTTATATTTATTAGTAAATGTACGTGCTTTGCACGTATAAAAACGTATAATAAGAATTTTATCCAATTATAGTTAAATATGCTTCTAGCTCATTTGGTTAAGGTGCAAGGTATTTTTTGTTCGGTTGAGTTCGATTCTCCATTTTGACAAAATTTTACTTTTTTCAATAATTTTTTACCTGATTAATTTTTTTAAATAAAATGGACTGTGATATAATGACGACTAAGACGGCTCACTTTTGAGCCGTTTTGAAACCTAATTATATAGTGGAAGATAAGATATCATTATCTTAACATTAATACAACATCTGAGTGTAATCATATCCAAGAGATTTCGACATTTCTCCACACAGATTTTACCTTCTTCAAGATGAATTTTGGCGGTGCAAATTCTACTCATATTTGCGGTATCAATGCCATTCACCATAATTAATGGTGATCAATAGAAAATTATACAAGAAGAGTAGCCCGAGGGAGATACAAAAAAATTGGTTTCTTTTTCACAACCCTTTAAAATCTATTAATACAGCCAAACTATTCATCTTCACCAGCCTTCAAAACCAATTAATATAGATTCAAAATAAAACTAAACAGCCAAACTATTTAAAATTCACAACCCTTCATAACAGTCTCAAAATGTAGAAGGGGAAAATCTACATTTGCGAATGGGCCAACGTCATCAAGAAGATCCTAGCCATGGTTTTGGTACTAGCGGAGATGTCGTATGAGGAGGTCGTCCGCTTGTCTTTCATATGTCGGTCGTGGTGGAAGGCGCTCTACTGTCCGTGCTTCTGGTCGGACGTCAAGTCGATCCAGTGGTGCCGAAGGGTTAACCTAACCTCGAAAATTGATGAGGCAGTGGACAAGCTAGTGGCACGTAGTGAGGGAAAAGAGAAGGACTCAAAATTAGTTTAGATCAATCATACTGATAATTTCTTGGTGTACTAGAAAAAATTAAATTTGATTATAATTAAAATTCTTAATTTTTATAATATTAGGTTGTTAATTTGATTTGTATTACATTAAATCTTTACATAGACCGGAGAATGGCCATTCCCCGTGTTAGAAGAATGGAGAATGGTAATTCCTAAATGTACCATTCTCCGTCCTAAATGTACCATTCTCTGTGTTAGAAGAACGGAGAATGGTCATTCCTAAATGTACCATTCCACGTCCTAAATGTACCATTCTTCGTGTTAGAAGAACGGAGAATGGCCATTCTCCGTGTTAGAAGTACGGAGAATGGCCATTACCCATCCCAAATTGTTCCATACTAAGTTAAAAGCATATAATAGCACCCAAAAAATCTTAACAATAGAAAAATTCTACGAAACCCACACACCAGACTCGAACCTAGGCCTTCAATGTAAAAGCCAAACAGCACAACCAACTAAGCTTGGAATAAGAAGAGTCACTGGAGGTCATTGAATATCCCCAACTTCCAATAAGGAATAAGAAATTGAATATCCCCAACTTCCAATAAGGAATAAGAAGAGTCGGTTAGGAACGTGTATATATATATAGTAGGTTGCACATTTAACATGGCTCCAAAAAGATCATCTGGTTGGGAACCATGACCAGAGTCTTCTTCCCATCGTCGTCGAGCCTCTCCGCATGGAGCACCCTCTGCGCCGCCTCCGGCCCATGACTGGTTGGCAGAGGCTGCGGATTTCCTGACCTCCTGCGGGTTGTCATTGGAGGTCATCGCTCGACCTGTTGTTCCGGCGTCCAATTTTGACCTGTTGCCGATCAATCCGAAGGAACGGGATTCTCTAGAGGAGAGGGAAGGGTTTCGTCGCTTGTGCCGTAGGACGGGTGTGCGCACCATGCAGGACTTTGCGGAGATCCTCCGCGAGGCTAGTGAGGGGTCTACGTAGACCTCTTTTTTTTTGTTTTTTTTGTTTTTTATAGTTTTTTCCCTCCTCTTGCATCCTTCGTCGGAGAATGTTCCGACGAAGAAGCTGGGATTTAACGCAATATAATATTTTGTTAACTCAATTTGGTTTCGGCTGCAAGCGACTAACTATTTTATCTATTTTTCAATTAACAAATCTTGTTACGTCAAATACATATATCAGCGACGATATCCCTACAAATGACTTGTTACGTCATAGAATTTATTATGCTACCAGCGTCAATCTTGCCGTCAAATCCATCTTAAATGTGATTACAAAGTAAACTAGCGGACAACTTTGAGTGTTTCAATTTTACTCTTTCCATGTACATAGTCTTGTTACCAAGTCGTCAAACGGGAAAAATTTGGGATGGCAAAAATACTAGTATAGAACGGCTCAACGCAAAAAAAAATACGTTCAAAAATTAAATCAAATATTCGAAAATTGGAAATATTGAGATTAGAAACTTTACATTCTTAAATATGTTGTCAAAAAATTAAATAAATAAATAAAATAAATATGTTGTCAAATTTTGTTAATTAAACATGTTTCTACTATGTTTTTTGTGCCAAAATATTCAATAATTTATACGGAACACGTCTAAAACTTCACATGCTTAAAGTTTATGTAGTGATTTCACGTGGATATATACTAGTAATAATGGTAATAAATTTAATTTTGTAAAGTAGTTTTTAAAATTAGGGTCTCAGAATCCCAAAGGTTTATGTAGTGATTTCACGTGGATATATACTAGTAATAGTAGCAATAAATTTAATTTTGAAAAGTAGTTTTTAAAATTTAGTAGTAATAAATTCGACCGTCTTATACTATTAATAATAGTAATAAATTTAATAGTAATAAATTTAATTTAAGTCTCAAAACTATTCTAATTTTTTCCACTTCACAAGGTCATATAAGACGGTCGAATTTTCCCTCTTCTTCTTTCGAACCCTCTTCCTTCTCCCAAACCCTCTCCCAAACCCTCTTCTTATCAAAATGCCGCCGAAGAAACAACGACCGTCTACGAAGGGGAAGAATCCACAAAGGGATGCGAAACATGCCCGAAGGGCAGAACTTGTAAGGGCGGCGAAAGCCAAGATTATGGTCGCTAGGGCAGAGGCCGAAAGGGCAGAGGCGGAAGCAGCGACGGCGGCAGCGACGACGAAAGCGGCAGCGACAGCCAAGCCACCTGTAAAGAAAGCTAAAAAAACTTATTGCTCGACAAAGACCGAAAAATCTATCTTCGATACAGAGTCGTCGGAAGACTCAACTTATGAAGATCGAAGGCGTACTCAAGCAAAGGCTAAGATGGCAACGAATACAGAGTCATCAGCGTACTCTGAGAATTTTGAATCCTCATCAGAAGAGAAAAATGAAGAGGAAGAGCAATCATCAAATAAGTCCCAGGATGGAGAGGATGTAAAATTTTTTAAAGACTCTAAATCTAAGAAGATTTACAACAAATATTTAAAGAAAAAGGTTGTTATGCCTGAAAGATCAATTAAGATAGATGATGTCGAAGAAGAAGCTTTCCTGGATATATTAAAATTCTATCAATTGGAGAAACTGAACAAATCTTGTCTTGAGAAAATCTTCCAAACAATAGTAAGAAAATTTTACTCAAATCTTTCGGCTGAAATTAAAGAAAAAGAAGAGGATCAACAACTGGTGTTTCTGAGAGGGAAACTGATTAGGGTAAATGCTACTGTCATCAACAAATTTTATAGATTTGATCCAGTTCCTGAGTTTGATATGAAAGATATTGATAATGTTTCCACGAAGGATGCAATTCATGAGATTACAGGTGTATCAGTGGGTGCCAAGACCCTTCAAAATGTATACAAAGATCAATTAAAATTTTTGTATAAATTGTTGCATGCCTACGTATCTCAAACACTCAACCCTACTGGACATGAGTTTTTCATCTATCCCGAGAGAGTAAAATTTCTTTATTATATGGGAAAGAAAAAAGGATGGATATAGGTTCTTACAAGTTCAGTAGAATGATGCATCTCGTGGGAAAACCAACTGCATGGATAGCTCTCCCTTTTGCATGATTTGTATGCTCAATGTCAAGTAAACATTCTGTCCCAAGCTTAGCAGGGGATGTTTATATTAAAAACAAAGGCCCCATGAGAAAACTAATCTTCACTCGAATGTTTGGAAAACGGGCAGCAGCTGCAAGCAAACCATCAACATCTAGAAAACCATCAACTTATGGAATCAAAAACACTAAGGACAGGGTTGATGATCTATACAATTTTGTTCCTGCAAACTTTGAGAATGTCTTCAAAGAGATGAAGACTATATCCAACAACTAGAAATTAATTCTGGATAAGATTAACCAGATAGAGGTTGAATTTTCTGACCAAGAATAAGATTTCCTTTCCCTCGTGAAGAAGGTAAATAGGGCTAGCCCAAACTCTTATGTAAAAATACACACTTTGTATATTGACACTCTAATGCTTGCCCTCACATTGATACTTCTATTTATGTTTCTGGATGTCATTCCTACATATAAAGTGAGTCCATACTGACTATAATTTTTCTTATTCCGTCCCTCAAGATGTCGGTGAAGGATATTTTGAGGAAGAAGAAGAAAAAAAAAGAAGAAAGAAGAAGAAAGAAGAAGAAGAAGAAGAAGAAGAAGAAGAAGAAGATGGAGATGAAGATTCATCTTTTGAGTTTTGAAGCTTTTATTTCAATTTGGAAGTAATATTTGAATTGTAATATGGTTCTGAATATTTGTTGGTCTTGGCGGTCAAACTAAATTTTGTGTTTAAAATATTGTAAGACTAAACTTTTCGCTTGTACTAAGTACATAGTTCGTAATTTTTTGTAAAATGTAATACGGTCTTGAATTTAGAGTAGGTCTAATATTTATTTGGATTATTGTATTGTGAATTATGCAGCTTCTATGTTGAATTACTAACGTGGATTGGGCAGATTACTGTAACGTGGATTATGCAGTTTATTGGACTTGGAATGAAGTATACTTAATTTGATTATGATTTTTTGGTTGAATCGTTTATTTGATTATGATTTTTTAGTTGAATTTAGATGCCGTTCACAGATTTCATGAGTCCTGTGTGCATTCCTAGGGTTTACAGATGGCCTCATTATGGATGCGTTCCTGGAATCGCTAAAACTTTATTTGATTGTAATGTGTTTTGCTTTATGTAAAACATCAGTACATCGATGCCATCAGTATGAATTCGATGCCAGTATAATGCATAATGTAATCCTGCCTGTTCATCCCTTATTATTGCTGAAGTAAAGTATGTAATGTAAGAAAAATTCTCTTGGATAGTAGGTTAATTATATTCAAACACTCGTAAGAAATTTTGTGCAGCCATACAGTGGAAGCCTGATAAAATGATATTCAGATTTTCTTGAACATGATTTAATATTAAATGAATATACTTTGGTAAATGATATTAAAAATACTGTAAATATTTGGTGAAAACAATATGAGATACTTGAACATTTTTAGTCCTAAATGTACCATACTTTGTTAAAAGCACAGAGAGTGTCCATTCTCCGTGTTAAAAGCACGAAGAAGGGCCATTCTCCGTGTTAAAAGCACGGACCATTCTCCGCGTTAAAAGCACGAAGAATGACCATTCTCCGTGTTAAAAGAACGGAGAATGGCCATTCTCCGTTTTAAAAGCGAGGAGAATGGTCACTCTCCATGTTAAAATAATGTAGAATGGCTATTCTCCGTGTTAAAAGCAAGGAGAATGGCTATTCTCCGTCTAAAATGTACCATACTTTATTAAGGTAAAAATTTGAATATACTTTGGTAAATGATATTTTTTTTAAAATACTGTAAATATTGGAAAGATGCTTAATATGACAAAATGTTGAACATTCCCCGTCCTAAATGTACCATACTTTGTTAAAAGCACAGACGGTGGCCATTCTTCGTGTCAAAAGCACGTAGAAGGGTCATTCTCCGGGTTAAAAGCAGGGAGAATGACCATTCTCCACGTTCATTCTCCGTGTTAAAAGCAAGAAGAATGGCCATTCTCCGTGTTAAAAGCAAGGAGAATGTCCATTCTCCGTCCAAAATGTACAATACTTTGTTAACGTAAAAATTCGAATATACTTTGGTAAATGATATTTTTTAAAAAATACTGTAAATATTAGAAAGATGGTTAATATGACAAAATTTCCCAATACAAAAAAATATTTTCTTCGAAAATATTATCATTAGAAAAGTAAAAAAATATTTTGTCCGATCAATACAGTTTTTTTTAAAAAAATATGTGAGCAGATGATCCGCCCGACCTCAGAAGCAGATTTCCTCAGTTCACCCCCACCACCATGACATGTAGCTTTATTAACCAAATATTAAATTATTAGATGAAAAATAAAATTTTTGGCAATAGCATGGACAGTAAAATTAGAGCGGCACCGCTGGTACTTATCCTTGTTCGAGGAGGTCTCGACGACGTCCGACGCGAACCGAACCGATTCTTCTCGGCGCCGCTGGTACTCCTCGTTGTTCTAGGAGGGCTCGACGACGTTCGATGCGATCTGGACCGATTCTTATTTCCTTCTTTATCTCCGTTTTTCTTTCCACCGCCACCACCACCACCACGGCCAGTAACCAAAAAAAATTCAGAATTTATACGTTGATGCAAAAAATATTAAATTGGATGGACGAAAGAGAGAGTAAATATGAGTTAATTTATTAAAGTGAAGAATGACCTGCTAAAGCAAGTTACCAAGACGTCAAAGTCAATATCAGCATTAAATGATGTTTCTACTCTATTATTCAATCTGAACCATTGGATCAACATTCAAGGGTCCAGATTTGGGCTGTATCGATACATCCTTTTCCAGGCGATGTATTGTAGAATGACCCATATAAATAAATATATATATGTATATATATATATATATATATATAATATGTTAAGTTATTCTCAGATTTTTGATCCCTAGCAGCACTCCCTACTACACAGCAAACACATACACACTTATATATATATATATATATATATATATATATTACTACACATCAAACACATTTACATGAAGGAGGATGAGAGTGTGAGTGTGTCTTTGTTTGCTGTGTAATAGGGGCTGCTGCTAGGGATCAAAAATTTAAGAATAACTTAACATATTATATATATATATATATATATATATATATATATATATATATATATATATATATATATAAGTCATACTGACTCCTCTTTCTTCTCTTGAGGTTCCATGGCCGCATGATTACTCCCCCCGCCCGCAATCCCTCCATCGACGGTAGTCCAGTAGATACATAGACAATACTGACTCCTCCTTCTTCTTCTGAGGTCCCATGGCCGCATGACCACTCCCCACGCCCGCTCTCGGCACCGGGGACGAGCTGCCAAGGCAGCACGCCTCCAGCCCCTCCCCTCACGCTCTAGGCGGTGCCCGTGCAGGCGCCTCGCCCCCTCCTCCTCGGCTGCTCCGAGCGAGCCCGCTCTGGAGACCCCGCACCCATCCACTATGTGGATGCCAGCACAGTTGGCCTTAGTCGGGCCCGCCACCATCAGGGTAGCCCCCAAGCTTCGGTGGCCACCCCCGACCACCACCCCGACCCCTCACCCGATCATCCTCACTTCTGTCAGCCTGAGTAGTCGTGTTTGGAAGCCGCCTGGCAGCCGCCCCTCTCTAGTGGCCTCCATCGCCGGAAGTCCCCCATATCGTACCCTCTCTATTTGGCTAGTTCAGCAGGCCCGTCGACACGATAGTACCCGCGGGGCCAGGATCTCCACGCCCCTCTGATTCAAATTTGAATTCAAATTTTAAATTCCCCCTAAACCTGTAGTAATAGTTGGCGGGGTGGCGTGCTACGCGACCGCTCAGTTGCATGCGGCCCCTTCGATCTATGCGCCCACTGCCCCGAGGGTGGCATCATGCCCGCTGTTGGCTAAGCGCCCCCTATCGCCTTGTGATCCCCCCTCTCGTGGAAAGCCATGCGCCCTACGCTGGATCCGACGGCTATGCGCCCAACCCTTCCCCCCTTGGCTATGTGCCCACCATCTCCTCCCTCGGCTATGCGCCTACTCTACTCCCGGACGGGCATGCGCCCACTCCCTCTGCGCCCAGCCTGGAGCCACACCTAGCTGGCTTCCTTGCGCGCGCTCCTGATCCATTGGGCGTAGACCCGGCTACCCACCCATCCTCGGGTTGGCATGCACCCACACGCCCTCGGAGCACCGGTCATGCGCCCACCTCTCCCCATGATTCAGGCGCCTATGCGCCCACCTGCATCCCTCTAGGCGTATGCACCCAATCTTTGAGAGGTCGCATACCCCATGCGCCCGCGGTTGGAAGCCCTGCTCCCCCCAGACAGGAATCCCAGCTTCTCCTCCCCCTACATGCGCCGCAATTCCCCTTAAAGGCCTCTCTTATGTGGAGGCATTGCGGCCCGATCGCGGGACACAGCATCATATTCTGACCATGGATGCTACTCTGCCGGATATCATCCTCCTATACCCCTCCGTCGGACAAACCATCAGCGTCATGTTCTCTCCAGAAGAGATCTCCTTCTTATTTGCCAACTTTGTGAAGACATTCGTGCTGAAGTTCCCGAAAGGATGCCCTAAAATCACATGTGTTCAAGAAGTTGTCGCAAGCTGGGGTCTCAAATCGGCGTACAAGGTCGCCCCGTTAGACCCTAAACACATGCTTCTCCACCTCTCCTCCGACTCCGACCACTACTTAGTCTGGACCAAAGGCACCACCAGCGTTGGTGCTCACACCGACAAGATCGCCAAGTGGTCCTCCGGTTTTAACCCTAAAGTCAATTTGACGATTATCTCAACATGGATCACCCTTCCAAACCTTCCCCTCATCTGCTTTGCCCCCGCAACTCTGAAGAGAATCGCCAGCTCCTTCGGGACCCTGGTGGCGATAGCTAAAAAAACCCGCAACCTCTCTAAAGGCAACTACGTAAAGATTTGGGTGGAGCTCGACCTGTCACATGACCCCCCAACTCTCATTCAGGTCGAACTCGGAGGACAATCACACTCTCAGACCCTGGTGTACGACAAAATCATTATTTTCTGCATCATATTCGAGGCCACCTCACTAAGTACTATTTCCTGGCCCATCCTGAGCTAAAGAAGAAAGCCCCCCGTTCGCAACAACCCTCGAAAGCTATTCCGATCATCTCCTCTGCTCCGATCCTCCTCCTCCCTAACTCTCACACCTATTTTGAAGACAGAGCCGGATCCCCCAGCCCCGACACACCCCCTCCGTCGGTTAAAGCTATCATCCTCTTTGAACCCCCTACTATCCTCCTCCAAAACAAATTCGACATCCTCCCCTCCTCCCCTTCAGATGAAGCCGCAAGGAAGAGACCCCTTCCTGGACTAACCCCTCCCCTTGCAGGCGATCAGAACACTATCTAGTTCCCCCCCCCGATCCCTCCTCTTTAAGGTGTACAGAGAGTCGTCGAGATCCCACTCAGCGAGGAGAAGAACCTGCATCTTCAAACCCCCTACCATCCTCCTCCAAAACAAATTCGACATCCTCTCCTCTTTCCCTTCAGATGAAGCCACAAGGAAGAGAACCCTTCCTGGGCTAACCCTTCCCCTTGTAGGCGATCAGAACGCCGTCCAGTTCCTCCCTCCGATCCCTCCTCTTGAAGGCGTGGAGAGAGTCGTCGAGATCCCACCAAGTGAGGAGAAGAACCTGATGGCGTTAATCATCCACCCAACCCTCTATATCTCCGAGCCCCCTCCCTTATGTCAGGTAGAGCCTCCGAGATCGCCCTCACCTCTCTGGGCATAGTCCCGCCAGAACGACTTCAGCAAGCCAGAGATGCCGATTTACTCGATCTCAGTAACCCCCTCTACGCGCTGGCCGAAACTGAGATTGAGGTCGCCACCCTCTCGGGAGAGGGCACCAGAGACACCACATCAGCAGCAGACTCCGAGGTTGTACTTCGGAGAGCTTTCCACAGCAACCGCAGCAAAAGAAAAACTTGCTCACTAGCAATCGACTATAACCACACGGTCAGCCACAAAGCTCAACACCCTCCCCCTACAACCATCTCAATTCTTAACATCCTTTCATGGAATGTGCGAGGGCTGGCCAATAAACCCATATTGAGGAGATTAACCAGCCTCAAGAAAATCTAACGGGTCGACATATTGGTAATTATCGAACCTAAAATTCCACAAAGAAAACTCAAATCCATCCAGCTGAAACTCGGATTCCCTTTTGCTGTCGCCGGCTGCCATGACATCTGGATGCTCTTCACCGTCGAATGCAAATTTGGCGTCATTCATGACTCTAAACAGGTGCTATCATGTTGGGTAGAGCATCCCTCCCTCACATTTCGAGCCCTCCTCTCTACGGTTCACGCCAGCTGTGACGTCTCTGAACGTAAGATGCTCTGGGACACCCTGATAGACACCTAACTCAACCACAACAACCTTCTGTGGCTGTGCCTTGGCGACTTCAACACGATATCCCTCAGAGATGAGAAGTCGGGGGGCCGCCCGCCCCCCATACCAACCATGAACGAATTTAATGCCTTCATCTTCAATGCCCACTTGCGCCCTCTCCCTTTCTTTGGCAATGATTTAACCTGGTATACATGCAGAAAGGAGCTAGAAGACAATTTTCCTGCCTGGATCGAGCCCTGGTCAACAATCGTTGGACCGACTTGGATCTCATCTCCAATCTTTCCCACCCCAATACCATCGAATCGGACCACTCCCCGCTCCTAATCGAAATCAGCAACGATATAAGCTTCATCAAAAAACATTTATGCTTCGTAGACTTCTGGAGACATCACCCTCAATTCACGAACATTTTGGCCTCCGCCTGGAGTTCGACGAGAAACCCTGACCCCCTTGTTCGCGTGGCTGCTAAGCATAAAGCCACCAGGGCCGTCCTTGCGACTTGGAGCAAACTTGCGTTTGGCAACATTATTCAAGCGATTAAGACGTCAGAGGATGATGTCACCTGCACGGAGATCCTGTATGCAACGGACATATCCCTGGAGGCTGGCTCCGCCCTGAACCTTACCAAAGCACTCCTCAAGTCCCGGCTGAAGGTGGAGACGAAATTCTGGACGCAGAAAGACAGATTGACCTGAGATGCAGAGGGCGATAGAAATTATGCCTTCTTTTATGCTTGCATTAAAGGCCGTCATCATCATCTCAAGCTGCATCAAATTTATGACGACAACGAAATCTTACTCAAAGACCTGCGGAGCATCCACTCGACAGCCGCCAACTTCTACACCAAACTTTTCTCCAAAGATTTCATCGCTAAGGATGAGGAGTTCTTGGTAGCGATCCCCACCCTGATCGACGAGCGGAAGAACATTTAACTCTTGATCCCCCCCTCCGATGAGGAAGTCAAGACCGCTGTCTGGGCCCTCGACGAGCACAGCGTTCCCGGGCCAGACGGCTTCACTGGGAGTTTCTTCAGATCTTGCTGGGATATCATCGAATCTGAATTTTACGAGGCCGTCGTTACATTCTTCCAAGGCGCGAATTACCCTAAAGCCATATCCTGCGCCAACCTTATTCTTATCCCTAAGAAAGACAACCCGGAGACCTTCAAAGACTTCAGACCTATCAGCTTATGCACCTTTACCAACAAAATCATCTCCAAGATCATCACAACCCGTATGTCCTCCCTCCTTCCCAAGATCATATCCGAGGAGCAAAGTAGTTTTGTCCCCGGTCAGAACATCACCGATAACACCCTTCTTGCCCAAGAGATGATTACGTGCTTAAAATTCCCGGCTAGGAGGGAAATGTCACCATCAAACTAGATATGGAAAAGGTATATGATTGCCTGGACTGGCAATTCAGGATTTACGTGTTCAGGGCCTTCGAATTCTCCAAGAGCTGGATAGACGTCATCTTCGGATCTATTAGAAACTCTTGGTTCTCCACTGTTATCAACGGGCAAGTCGAGAGTTTCTTCAAATCTAGCCACGGAGTCCAGCAAGGTTATCCTCTATCATCCGCCATCTTTATCATTGCGGCCGAGGCGCTCAGCAGAAACCTTAATAACATGGCAAATACCCCATGATTTTACCACTTCCATACCACCACGGGCTGCCTTTTTATCACACATCTGGCTTACGTTGACGATATCCTCATCTTCTCATCCGATGATACCGGGTCGGTGGAGGTTGTCACTAGTACTCTGGAGAGGTATACCAAGTGCTCCGGCCAGCAGATTAATACTGGTAAAAGTGTTATCTACACACACCACAAAGCCGACAGGAACCACTCGGCCAGGCTTACTGACCTGACATCATTCTCCATCGCTTACCCACCATTTTCCTACCTGGGGTGCCTGCTGGTTTACGACAGATCTAGTTCGGGAACCTTCAACGGGCTAGTGAACAAAATCAAAAACAAAATTATGGAATGGCACAACGCGACTCTCTCACCAGGAGGCAAGATGATTCTCATTAAGGACGTCCTTATCTCTATTTCCATGTACACCCTGGCTGTATGTTCCCACCTAAGAATTATTATCCTCTTTGGGGTCCCTCTTCGCCAGCTTCTTCTGGGGACATCTCGACGGTAAGGACAAACACCACTTGGCCAGCTGGGACTCGATGGCCAAACCTACCAATGCAGGTGGTCTGGGTTTCAACAAATTAGCGCACATCATTGACGCCTGCTCTATAAAGTTGTGGTGGAAGCTTCGTTTGGAAACATCCATCTGGACTAGATTCATAAAGGCCAGATACTTCCGACATTTACACCCCACGACAGCCGTCGCCAACAATTGCTCATCAGCATCCTGGCGCCGTATCCTACTTGGCCGAAGCCTCTCAGATCCCTTAATCCACCTACAACTTGGTAATAGTAACTCGTCGCTGTGGTACGAGAGGTGTCTCGGCCAGGTTACCCTCCAGCTATCCCCGTCCGCCCATCCTAACGGTAAAATCCACAATTTATAGATCGACGGTGCTGGCTGGAACTGGGACCGCGCCAGGGATTGGCTGGGTCTGGAGGAGACGGCCGACCTGGATGCCGCTGACGTCCGACTTAGCGACACCCTCGATACCCTCCGCTGGTCTGTTACGTCAGATTATACCTTCTCAATGGCATCTGCTAGAATCATGGTGTGAGGCACCGATGCACCATCCCCATTAATCGCCCCTTATTGGGACTCATGCATCCCCAACAAATGGTCTATTCTCATCTACAGAGCTCATCGCCGGTAGCACCCAACTGACGATTCACTCACATCTATCGGATTCAGCCTTGCCTCTAGATGCTATTGCTGCACTGACCACCACGTCGAAACGGCCGAACACATTCTGCTCACCGGAAGCTTTGCCTCGCTATTATGGTCCTGTTTCTCCCTCAGTTGCGACCAGGATCACCTGTCGGGTGCTTCAGATCATCGCTGCCGCCGAAATTTGGGTCATCTGGAAGAACCAGAACAAATACAGGTATGAAGGACACCAATTCAACCCTTTACATCTAAACAGGGAGGTACTCCGACAAATCCACAAGATCAGCAGGCGATGCACACACTCATCTGCTCGATTCTGGTCGGCACTGATATAGCTGCTCGGACCAGATAGCTTTTTGGTTCTTTTGTTAGTTTTGTTTCGCAGTTGTCGCGTTTACTTGTATAAGCTTCGGCATTTTACGCCTGATACATCAATAAATTCCCTTTTCTCAAAATTTTCTTTAAAAAAAGAATATAAATAAGATACTTATTTATATATAGTATCATATATACAAAGGAAAAGGAGGGAGGGGGTGTGCTGTATTTGGCAGTGTGTGTCGAGGGTCCAAAACAGTCCCAAACTCACTAAAACCACTACTACCCTACAAACATATAGCCTATATATATATATATTTAGCCTATATATATATATATATATAAGAAACTCAGAAATATGAGTTTGTACTCAGAAAATTGACTTTCAAGCAAAAAATCAACTTATGAACAACCATCCGAAAACACAAAACCAACTTGAAACCCAAAATGCAAAATACACAGCTAGAACTCTTAAAACTTAGAAAATACGAAGATTTATACGTATGTGACATGCTCCGATAATCACAGGGTTAAACCCGTGTCCGTATTGTATCCAGTCCGTGCGTATCGTACGGCACGTACGCGCGTGCACGGTATCAGCCAAATCAGTGCAGACGCAATAACTTCGTGAATACTCAACTAAATCTTATGAAATTTCATGAGCCCATGGGCAGAGACGTGTCCATAAAATTTTATGCCAAACCGTGTCGTATCCATCGAGTTATGACCCTCAGACTTCCGGGGCTGTACGTACGCGCGCGCGACCTCGTGGGAGCGTATCGACATCCATAGCTCGCAACACGAGCCAGATCGTGCCTCGTGGTCGAGTCTAGGGCTAGCCTAGGTCAAGGAATACGTGTCCATGGTCCTGGAATGAGTCCTCGTTGCGTCGTGTCAACAAACGAAGGTCGTGTTAGCGGCAATTTCTTGCGCACGTGCACAGTGGGCTGAACCCGTGCGCGTTGGGTTTCTCCATGCACACTACAAGAAAGCCCATGAAATTTTAGGAGCATGTGGGCAGAGGTTGCCCCCACATTTCCATGAAATTTCATGTGAAACCGTGTCCTGGGCATCGAGTTATGACACTCGTACAGCAGGGCATGCACGGGGCTGTGCACAGGCCTCGTGTACGCGTATCCGTGTCCGATTCGGACACCAAAAACCAACCAAAACGAGATCCGTCTTCACGAAAGTTGTTTCAAATATACACAACAACAAATTCATGAAAATAGAATCGAAAAGTATTAACTTTCAATTCTAAGCGGCATTTCGTCGAACACGTGTTCGAATAAACCGACACGTGCTCAATACGCCTATCAAATGAATACAAAAACCAACCAAACTTCATGCACAGGTCCGGGATACCTATATGGATTCATCTATGAAGAAAATCAAAATTTACAGGTGTTTATAGGTTTTTTCTATTGAGAGTCAATATCTCAATGAAACAGGCCTCCAAACGCGTCGATGCCTATTTCCTCCGGTCCAACGCCTCCGATTCCTTGCTAGCAAGTCTGCAGCAAGTTTCTCTCCTCCCAACAATCGCAATGCACTTCGTTTATAAGGATTGTGATGAGAATTGAGAAAACTGGACTTTTGGAGGAGAAGGAGAATTCTAGGGTTTGTGAAACTTGACGGCTACAAGTTTTTCACATAAAAGGGGGGCTGCTGTTTGGTCGGCCATAGGGGTTAGCCAGGGTTAGATTAGGGTGGCCACCATGCAATTAAAACCCATGTGAAGCCCATTAGCAAAAAGGCCAAAAAGCCACAAGTAAAAATGGCCAAAAATTGATTTAATTTGTTTCCTAATGTGGACTAAAGCTCTAAATTTAAATCTAATTAGCCAAATAGGATTCCAATCACATGGTTAGTCTTCTAATCAAGGTTGACTAAGTTTAAACCATTTTCTACTACAAAAAGCACTAATCAAGAACTACACACCAATCAATTTAATAATATAATAATAAAAATTTAAATTAGCACACAAAGACTAAAATACCCCTAATCTAGAAAAGTTGAAGTGACACTTTTAGCAAAAAGCCCAAAAAGTCAAATAACTTAAAACCCTAAAATCAATTGAAGAAGTTTTCTAATTAGAACTAAAAACTTAAAATTCAAATCTAACTTGGTAATTAGGTTTCTAATGTCATGTTTAGTCTCTAATCATGGTTACCTAAGGTTAAACCGACTACTAAAACAATTCCAATTAAAATATTATAAATCAATCCAAAAATAAAAAAAAGTACATAATTACAAAAATGTCCTTATTTTAGAAAAGCCTTGGTTACAAATCTACCCTCCTTAAAATAATTTGGTCCTCGAAATTAAGGGTGGTAGTACTCCTTCTTGGTCAATCTCCCAAAAATCAAAGTCTTAAGGAAATTTATTTAAATCATGCAATTTGAAAGAGTAGCATACAAGGTCATGGCATACAGTAGTAGTTGAAAGTCTCATCTAGGTATACTAGCCATACTACATCAAAATAGTCATAAGGTATCAAAACACACAAGCAATCTGGGGTGTATCAATCATCAAAGACATTCTAGGATTTAGGTCCAAAACTCACCTCCAACTAGGTCTGGTGGCTGGAACTCCCTCCTGGAGGTGGGGCCTCGACTAGGGTAGGTACAGTAGGACAGTGTAGTATCCTGTGTCTAGCGGACCAACAGAACAGGCACAATCCTAGTCTCTTCCTATAGTCCTTCCATACGTGCCCAGGTTTCTTACAGAAGGCACAGGTAGGAACTCGCTCAACTGGCCTCTGCTGGACATGAATCTGAACTGGATAGGCTGGTCTAAGCTGGAAGCCTGGGTACTTTTGAGGCTCAGGGTATATACTGCACCTCGCCCTCTTGGGGCTAGGTGTAAAACCCTCAAAATTTAAAGGAATATTTAAATTATTAATTTTTTGATTTTATTTAATTCTAATTTATTTTTATCTTATTTATATTATATAAAAGGATTATAGCCATGATTGAGTTTGAATATGAAAGACGACTAGAAAGTATGGCATGCCTCGCGTAGTCGGGTGCTTTAACTAGCATGCTAGCCATGTTAGGAATGCCATGGTCATACTGTAATCTCTTGCATGCTAACCATTCAAATTATGGCACAAGTTATATTTTTTATTTAATTAATTTGTTAAGAAAGCCTTTATGACTTTTTAGGAGACCCGGTTGCACCAAACCTTCCCAAACCTCTTCCAAGCCAAACCCAACCATATGTAGGCATATTGGGCATTAATAAATATTAATAATTACATATATTTGTATTTAATTCAGATTTGGATTGAATTTCATAGATAGAATTAATTAGTTATAAATTAGGAAAGGCCTTTTTAAATCCTCAATTGTAAAACCCCTAAATTTCTACTATATTTTTAGTACTGGTTTTTTTATTTATATGTCTCATAGTCGTATTTTACGTCGCACGAAAATTTGCGATTTTTGTATTTACTCGTCAAGGGCGAATATGTACGAGTTACATATTTTTTTGAAAAATAATTTTTGCTTTTATTATAGTTTTTATTAAAAGTTGTGAAAAACGTCGCATCAAAATTTCAAAAATAATTTATTTATTTTTATTATTATAAAAAGTTTATTTTTATTATTATTTTTAAGAAATGATATTCTCCTTTGTAAAATAATGTTATATCGTATGCAAAGTACGAGAAATTTAATTCGTGTATATATAATTTTTTTTTCGAAAGCTAATCGCATTTATTTATTTTTAATTCGCACATATTTTTATTTTTTGAAAACTAATTGTTTTATTTATTTATAAAAATGTATTCCAAATATTTAAAGTTTATTATGAATTTCAAAATTATTTATTAATATATTTTTATTATTTATAAAAAGTTATTTTGGAAATTGTTTAATTTAATATTTAATTAATTATGATGATTTAAATTGGAAAATATTATATTGGTTTTATTTTATAATAGTTTTAATTTAAAATAAGTTTTATCTAGATTGATTTGGATTCGTCAAATTTATTTTAAATCTATTTGAATAATTATGGTATTATCTAATTGGGTTTTAAATCAATTCTAATCCTATCTAAATGGGTATTCCTACATCCTATATATAGGCAGGTACTCATCCATATTTCTACCATTCACAAATTCCTCCAAAATTATTTATCTACACGTGCGTGCATCGTGTCCGTGCCAACCCAAACTGCGTGCACCGTGTTGGTGTCAAATCTTATTCCAAGTCTTGTACAGTTATCTGTCTCGCGTCGGGACACACCCCCGACACGACACCCGCCGACACATCGACAAAACCCTCTCTCCTTGGAAGAAATCCCCGTACCACCGGAACCGGCCACCCCGTCACGACCACCATCACTGCCATCTCCTCCTTCCCTCTCTGCCATATCCACAGCCCTGCCCCGACACTCCTCGTCACCCCCATCATCAACCCAGAACCTACGACACTCCCACACCATCGCATCCTCTCCCGAACTCGCCATCCCTGCGTCTCCGCTACCACAGCTACCAAATTAATCACCAGCACCACCGTCACCAAAACTACCACCGCTAACATAGCCATCGGCCACCCCAAACCCAACCATCACCACAGAAAAAAAGAAAAACAAAAAGGCCAAAACCCTAACCCCAACTTACCCCGCCGGCCGCCTCGCCTCCAGGACCGCACCGCCGTCTTCAACCGGAGACCGCGCGCCGCCGACAGCTTGTCCTAGCTCGGCCTACACGTCGCTCCATCGCAGCCTCATCCGACCACGTCCTGGACAGACCGCGACAAATCTGCGCCACCTCCTCCAGCCCTCCGGCAGTTTGCCGGTGGCCGGTGCCACCGCGGGTGTGCTGCTCCGCCCCGCCGGAGCCACGGATCACCGTACAGCGCACGGGAGCGCCGCTGCCTCCGTCAAGCCGCGCCGTGCATCGCCGTGCAGCGCGCGGGCGCGCTGCTGCCTCCGCCGAGACGCGCGTAGGAGCTTCTCTTGTAAACCCCGTCCCTCTCATCTCTCTCTCTCCCATAGCCTCTCTCTCTCCCCTCTCTTTACTTTTTCCCTCTTCTTAACTCTCTCTCTCACTCTTACTGTTTGGGAAAGAGAAGTTATTAATAGGGGTTTTATTATTATTATTATTATTATTATTATTATTATTATTATTATTATTATTATTATTACTATTATTATTATTATTATTATTATTATGTTACCATTATTATTATTATTGTTAGTATTATTATTATTATTATTATATTATATATGATTATTGTTATTATTATTATCATCATTATATTATATTATTATTTTATAAGTAGTACAAATATTGTCTAGATAATTTCAAGCAAATTTTAAAATATTATTCTCGATTTGGGGTATATATATATATTTAACAAGTTTTGGTCTAAATTATTTAGTACTATTTTTAATTATTATCAAAAATATATTTTAAATTATGAAAGATAGTTTCCACCTAAATCATATTTTACAACTTAAGAGTTTTCTACCCTAAAAATATTTTGACTAATAAAATATAATTTCCACATTATTATACAAGTATTTTCCTCAAAATTATTTTTGCTAGTAAAATATATTCTAAGCATTATAAGTATTTTCTAAAAATTAGTATAAATATTTCTCTCTGCAAAAATCATACTATCTATCAATCCTGATCATGACTGACCATATTCCTGCTTTTCTGCGAATTTGGACCTCTTCACCTCGACCCCGGCTATTGGACAAAACTGGACTTGTCGGATCATTGCACCACACTAGGCGTCACTACCAGGCAAGACACCTTGTCTTTACTATTTAATTTCTTGCTCAATATCATGCATGTTTTATTTCTTATAAGTTGTTCTTTCAAAATCCTATGTAGTTGCAAATTATTATATTTTAGTTTTCTTTATGCATTTGGCCTAGAGTTAAGGGACCACCTTTGTTTGTGGAACATTCATTGGCCGACACCTGTGTGCCACGATGTCATGTGTCTCATATAGATTCGGACTTACGTACCGACCGTACATCGGTACGTACAGGACGAGCGTTAGGGGATAACTGCTAATATAATTGCCTAGAAGACTTAGCGGTTATTAGGAATATCGTGGTGTGGATTCAGCACGAGTAGTGCATGGGGAGGGTAAAGAATGTTATTAGGCGCAGGTGCTTTCACACATTTACCTTCGTCTAACTGCCATTTGTGACACAGTCGAGAGCTAGTGGCCGTGCATTTATTTATTTTTCTCTAGATGCCACTAGTGCCTCGGTTGAAACACAAATGTGCCGTGTATTTACCCTTGTCTAACTGCCGTTAGTGACTCACCCTAGAGGTAGTGGCTGTACATTTATTTTTCTCTAGATGCCCCTTAGTTCTCACTCGAGTGCTAATGGGCCGTGCATTTACTTTTCTCTAGACGCCACTAGTGCCTTGGTTGAAACGCTAACGCGCCGTGTTTCTAGTCTCGAGAGCCCTTGTGTGGAACGTTGTCTTCAAATTACATTTACACAAAGAATAGTTAATGACCTTTATCTGTTTAGACATATACTTTTCTATTGAGCTTTATTTATTCAGTTATTGGCATGATATTATGTGTCTTGTTACGTCCCTCTGAGGACCTGGTTATCTCGCCAGGTGTGTGCTCTTGTCTTTCGCAGATGTTCTAGCTCTAGCCATGATCATCGTTATTTCCTCGAGGATGATTGCATTTGGATCGTCTTCGCTTCGCTCGCCAAACTTGTCACGACCCGCACCCTAGAGTAAGGGCACGAGACGTGGGTACGTCCAGCCTACGCCGCAGTGTCGGCGGTAGAACGCTGTCCTAGGTCACAACATCTAGCAATGTAATATCTAAACAGTTTATACTCCCCGAATGGGGGTAACAAAACAATAAAAACTCAATCACAACTAAGGAAGATATAGCACGATATGAACAGAACTCAAGGAAATGAAATAGATAAAACAGTAGTCTAAGATAATCCCAGCAGTACAAGTCTCAGATAAAAGAATATATACAGAACTGATCTCCACATAAAAGTCTAACTAGAACAAGTCTCCAGACTACAAAGATAATAAACTATCTAGACTAGTCTAAACAGTCGGGGGAAGGTCCTCAGCTACTACTGGATCCTCCAGAGGGTCCAGCTCACAAGTGTCGTCTAGGGCTGCCCCGTAGTAGGTATCCAGGCAAGCCTCCTCCTCGTCCTCTGTAATATTTTCAACAGGTCCAGTCAGGACAGGAGCGAGCACAGTACATCTCAACAGATCATAGCAGGTTAGAAAATAAAAACATGCAGTAAAGTAAGATACGAGTACTGAAGAAGTGCAGTATGTAAACAGAGAAAGAACTGTAATAGAAATATCTACTATACATAGAGAACTAGCAGTGACTAGTGAGTCAGAGTACAATCATGAACATATAAATGGCCTGGGATGATTCTGATAAGACACTAAGGAATGATTCTGATAAGAAACTACGGGTGTATTATTCACATGTCCACTTATACTCCCCCGTACCCCCAATCAATACACAAGGATCCAGCCAGGTTATGTTATATGATGCTATGTAACAGACCCCGAAGGTGATAGACCCCGAAGGTGATGAACCCCGAAGGTGATAGACCCCGAAGGTGATACATAGTAGTCCCATGAATGGGATAAGGATTCTAGGAAGACTCTACGATCATAAGAGTATATGTCGTAAGTGATCAAAGAACCAATGAAGCATATGATACGTCATGTAAGTGAAACGCACAGAACATGTAGTACCGGATGCTCCCTAAGGATAACATCTCGAGAAAGGATCCATATAGTACCAATCCGTGTGACCATCGTGACAGTACAAGTAAAGTAATCTACTGCAGGAAATAATTCTAAGCAAGATATGAAATGATCAGAGAATGTACTCGCCTGTAACTGAGTGTCCGGTATGAAACGTACTGTCCAAGGAGTGGTGTCTGGCTCCTAAACAGAACAGCACAAGTCACAACAAGTCCAGAATAGTAACAAGGAGTCCTACTATGCATTCTACATGATTCTAGGTCAATTTAGGCCAAAGTCAACTCTTGGTCAACTTTGGTCAACCCTAGAAGTCAAACTAGGTCAATCAAGTCTAGTTGAGTCTAAACTAGGCCTAACTAGTCCATACTAGTCTAACAATGCTAAACTAGCCTATGCTAGCATACCAAGTCTTTACAACCTATAAAACACAAGTCACAACAACATCCCACAACCTATATGGCATCTAGGCCAACACATGGCAACACATAATATATGTATATATATATATATAGCTATCAATAGGTACACCACACACATAACTCATGTATCATGCATGGGTTCCTACATATAATGTATATACATGATATAAACATAGAGAGAAACATGTGTGTGTGTGTCTCAAAAGTGTGGACAGTGAGCAGGCAATGTGCAGGAAATAGAGCAAGGAATGACAGTGCATAACAAAAACAGTGAAGAACTGGAAACAGGAAACCATGTGTGTGCATGAGTAGGTGGGGGAACAAAAGACAGGTAAGTAGGGCTGTGTGGACTGCTACAATGTAAGATGCAGGAAATAAAACATGAGGCTGTGTGTATCTCAAAATGCAAGAAATACAAGAACAACTCAAACTGAACCAATGTTCAGTCCCAAAAAAACCCATTCCCAGGTTCACAACAATCTCAGGTTATAAATCCTACCTTAGCAAATTGACAGGAACATCAAGGAAGGAATCAATTCATGCTATCAAGTTCACAGTGTTGGTATTAACATACATTCACAACCATTTTAAACTCAGTTCATTTAGTTCCACCAAAACAATCCACCTATATTCAAAACAGTCCAAACAGTCCCTACACAACTCCATTTCACACCAAAATTGACATGGCCTTAGCCAACACATAGATAAATATGTTAGGGGCTGAATATCATGCAACAACAGTGTTTTAATGAGGTAAAATGATTGCCAAAGTTCATATTCACCAAAAGTCTGAAACTGGAATATAACAGTGAAGAACATTTGTTCAGAAAATAGAAAAAGAGGAAAATGATAATCAAAATTGGTTTTAAATACATAACAATGATTTGTAACATAAAAACACAATGCACAAGTGTCCCACAAGTGATTTGTGTCCACATTTGTGGACACAGACGTGTCCAGAAGAAAGATACACAAGCAGTGCACTGAGACTTGGACAGTCTCGTGCAGGGGTGCACGCGTGTCGTGCACCCGACACGACGAAATAGAGGACTAGTGGTCACCAAGTTAGGTTCACCTACAGTGTGGCCTCGTGTCCAAGTGTCTGCACCAAGACAAAACGTGTCGTGTCCAAAGAAATCAAGCCGTGTCAGTGGCAAATAATACAGTGCACAGACCCAGTGTCAAACCAGTGCACAACACAAAACTCCCAAACCAGAGCACAAAATCTAATGAAAATTGGGGAGGATGGTGTCAGTGGATGCCCCAACATCCTCCCAAAAGATGGTGTCCAGAAGAGCCGTGTCGTGTCCACAGTGGCCCCCGAAATGCAGGGGAAAACAGTGTAGCCGCGCGCGGGCTAGTGCGGCGCGTGTCCAGACAATGAATCCGATACAAAACGACACAATAAGCATCACAGAAGATTAGGGACCAATAAACCATGATAAATCTATATTTCCTATTTAAAAACATTGAACAAATGAGATCGAAATGCCCTTTGTGGCATTTCGACAAACACCTAGGTACCCCCCTCTGATACGTGTCCAAAAGGACACGAAACTTATGAAACCCGACACGACACCTATACAGACACTTAGGGGACTCCTAGGGCTTCCTAATCATGAAGACAAATCGAAATTTCATGGAGTATGGAGAAAGTTACCTATGCTTGAACTTTCCAAGAAAATCCTCTTTCAATAGCTCTTCTCTTGATGTCCCAAATCCTCCAAATTAACTCCAAACTGAATCAAACATTCATAGCAGCAAGAAAACCCTCATTAGAAACTATTGCAACAGATTCTAGGATTTTAGGACCTATATTGGAATTAATATGGATTTTTTTTCTATGCAAGAACTCACCTCTTTCCAAACTTGAGCTATTCTTCCAAGAGAGGGAGGCTAGCCCTAAAACTAGGAGGATATTTATAATGGGGAAGTCCCTATATGGATAAGGTGGCCGGCCACTTGGCATTAGGATAGGGTTGAGTCCAAGTATAAGGCTTGAGCTAAGTTACAATTAGTTAAGGTTGAACCTAATCAATGTTCTAAACCATAAGTCATGGCTCATGACTTTCTAACCTATTGCTAATTTGACTAAACCAAGTCTTAGGATAGGTTTTACTAGAGTCACTTGACCTTAACCATGGCCCACTAACTAGGGTTAGTTTCTAGGTAGGTCTACTAGTCAACACTTAGTCAAAAATCAACCTAGTCAAACAATTTCAATAAATTCCAAAAAATTCTAATTAATTCTAATAAATTCAAAAATACCCCAAAATGACAAAAATACCCTCACACTAGAAATGTGGTAGTGACAAAACTCATCTCAATTCCATGTATTTCTTTCCTGACTTGTTGGTAGTGGATTTGTCTCCGCCCAACATATTGTATAAAGACAATTCATTATCATTATATGATATCTTTTATTTATTTATTTTGTGTGGATGAGATTAGCTATGGTTCTACTATATTTTATAGCTTATGTATTCGTACGAAGTTTCCATATATTGGAGTGTACTTCGTATGTATATAGCTGGTATGTCTACGTTCCTAGTCCTACGTATTTGGGACTGGGCGTTACATCAATCCAATCAATTAGCCAACTCACCAAACAACCAAATCATGCCATAGTAGACCCCCAACATAGATTTCGTCTAAGCAACCCCCCATGGTCGAACACCCCATAGGAAAAGGATTCCCTCTCCTTTTTATACATGCAATCCAATAAAGCCCATATATATACATCGTGGGGGTCTACTATGGCATGACCACTCCTTTCCCCTCCATATTTTTGGCAGCACTTCTCCCCCCATAGCCTCCATACATCATCTCCTCCATTGCACATCTCTCCATCATTCACAAAAACTCATCTCCTTCACCATACATCCACCCAACCCCTCAAAACAAACCCTAAAAACTCTAACTTCTCCATCCAACCATCTATAGACATTGCCAACCCTTACATACTCACCAAAATAGGATTTGCAAGTAAGGATAGCGAGAAAGGTTGGAGCTTTGTTCAAGAGAAGTCGTCATAACCTCTCTAGCAAAGACCTTTGGTAAGAAATCCTAATCTTTCCATCTCAAACTCTTACTAAAATTTTGTAAAAAATATGTTATTAAATATATAGAAATCATATTTTGATGGCTTTTGTTATGTATAATCATCCAAAAAGGTTTCATAAAATATAGACGTAATATTCAGGTTTCGGTAGGACCAAAATTAACACCATTGTGAAGAAACTATGAGTTATTTATGCCTATTCTCGAAACCAAATATTATGTGTATTCATATACATAAATTAGGATTTTTAAGTATTTTTCTATGATTTTAGCAACTCAAATCTGGTCGAGAAAATTGTAGGTCAAAACTAGCTAATTTCGGGTAACCGGCTTACCTCGAATTTCCTAAACTTGTAGTATAACTCAACCCTTTTTCCTCTGATATTATTCTATAAAATAAAGTATTTTATTGCTGTTTAAAATATATATATGGTTATTTTAGAAATTTTGAGTCATTAACTATGTTCCAGACGAGTTTCTGGTAGACTAGCTGACTTAGTAATCAACCAGTCATAAATGTCTTTAGAAATATTAGTTCTAGAATTTCAGAGATAAATCTTTAAAAAATTAGTTTAAATATTATTTTTATGATTTTGATATGATTTTTAAGTATGTTATTGAAGTAGGGGCATAACCGACTAATTAAAAGTTAGAAACCCTAAAACTGTATTTCTATGTCTCGTGGAACCTGTGTGTGATTGTATGGATCTAAATAATTTCATGAGAGATAAAATATAATTTTAACACATTACTTTGACTAATTAAGTCATATCGTAAGTTTCGTAATTAGTGAATTAATCTAGTTAATTAATTATCTAGGAGCATCGGGTACCGGAGGCGTGGACACGGGAGCGGCGTTTCATATTTACAGCATGGAATCAGGCAAGATACCTTGCCTTATTTACTGTTTATAATTAGATGCATCTTTATTTATTTATTTACTGCATATTTATTATATTTTTTCAGTTGGATCCATTACTTGCTATTTTTAGTTTACTTTATTTTGCTTTCAGTTATTTTTTCTTCTTGCCTTTTTTGTATGCATAAAGACCTAGTCTTAGTGAACTACCTTCTGTTAGTGACCTTGGGAGGGAGAAGACAGTTAAATGTATGGGTGACCCAAATCCAAAAGTCGTAGTAACTGCGTACTACGGTTTTCGTGTTACGGTGGTCACTAGCCTCGAGCTATGTGGACTGATAGGTCACGTGGGCCGCTAGCCTCGTGTTATGCCGGCCGATAGTATTGGTTCTTGACATGTGCATGTTGTAAGTCGTTACCTTGTAATGGAGGAGTCAGCCTTTATCTGTCCATACATCGATATGTCTTCTAAATTTCCTACTAGAAAGGTTAGAAGACCTTAGCAAATTCATGTGCCAATCAAGGCATAGAAAAAATGTCACATCACGGAATAGTATGTTACCTCTTGTCCTTGTTTGGTTGTAGGGGTAGCCTACAGTTTTGATAATGAGATATTGAGTCATGGTATGGTTTGGACACTTTACTTTATCTTTATTTTATGGTGCATTTATATCCAGTTTATATGGCATGTTCTTCTTGTATCTTGTTACGTCCCTCTGAGGACCTCGTGATCTCTCCAGGTATAGGCACTTTCCCGTAGGAGTATGGATCGGCACTGGATCCTTCATACCTTGATGACGAGGCGTCTCCCACTGATATCTAGATTTATGTTATTTTTTGAGATTTATAGTGGACATCTACTTTATTTAAGATTATTTCATAGTTTTTTGGTGTGGGCATGTCCACCCTGCTATCTTTTGACTCACTTATTTATTCTATTTGGACTTCTATTATCATCTTAGTGTGCTGTGGATGAGATATAGTTTTATGATGTTCTGGCCTGCGATTTATATTATTACAGCTTATGTATATATACGACGATTCCTTACATTGGAGTATTGTTCGTATATATGCAGCAGGCATGTCCACGTACTTGGTCCTAAGTATATTAGGATCGGGGCGTTACAGTAGGCTCTCCCCTCGAATCCATGTAATCCCACAACAATTGGATACTGAGACTCTGCTCTCTCATAAGCTCAGCCTGAAGTCTCTGTACCTCCCAAACATCCTGAAGAAGTCTGTAAATCTGAGCCCCAACAAGAATGGCATGGGGTAGCACTCCAGGAGGCAAAGGGAGGCCCTCAGCCTCCGGCTGAACTGCAACCCTCTCCTGAAGGATAGGAGATGGAGAAAAACTTGTCACTACCACATTTTAGATTGAGGATATTTTGGTCATTTGAGAATTTTTGAATTTATTTTGATTTATTAAATTGGTGATTGCTATTTTTGACTTTGACTAGTTGATACTTTGTAGACTAACCTAGATGTTGACCCTAGCTATGGTGACTTGGTTAGCATGGTAGGACCCTCGTCTAACTTAAGTCAATCCAATTTTAGTCATTTAGAATCTAGTTTGAAATAAGAGAATAAAGACTAGGTTCATGACTTATGACTTATGATTTTAATTCCATGACTAATGCAACTTGGCCCATAGGGCTATTAGTGAAACCCTAACCTAGCCATTAAGTGGCCGGCCAACATTGGAAACCCCCTTATATAAACTCTCATCCCTTGTTCTTGCCTCTTTTGTGTCATTCCAACTTTTAGAAAGAAAAGGTAATTCCCATCTCCCCTAATTCATATTAAATCTATTTTAATTCCTTTTTGATCTAAATCTTTTGCAATAGATTCTAATCATCCTCTATTTGATATTCATGGAGAGTGATTTCAGTTTGTGAGCAATTTGGAGGATTTGGCTAGCAACGGAAACCATCCTATTTGGGACTTTTCTTGGTCATTTGCAACCTATAGGTAAACCCTTCAAATTGTATTTTAATTCTATTTTCTTTTATTCGTAGCCTAGATCTAGGTTTCCCCTAGCTGTAGTGAAGGTTTGGTGTCAATTGCATTTGATTTCGTGTTTGTATCAGACACGTATCCTAAACTAGAACTAGGTGTTCAACGAAATGCCACACTCAGTGTTTTGTGCTATTTATTGAAATGTTTTTGAATGGATTTATAGGTCTTGGGTTCGGCTTTGATTTCGTGTCCTTGGTCTGTGATTTTAGTGTTATATCGTGTCAGTATGTGGACACGAACATGTTGTTGCAGTCGCGGAAAGACTGTCCTGCTATACGGGTAGGATTCTTCGCTGGACACAGCAAATGGACACGCGCCACTTGGCGAGGACCAAGGGGCAGTGACTAACATGAGTCCCCTCAAGTCTAGGGTCGTATCGTGTCGAGTCAAACATGCTTTAGTCCCCGTACTGGATTTTGCCTGCACTATGTACGTGACACAGGCGGCTCTGACACAGACTTCGTGTCGCATCTTAGAGTCACATGGACACGGTACAGTGTGTCCATGTTGTAGCCCTAGAGGTGGCGAACCTAGGTGCACACCCACGCCATGACTCGTGTCGTGTCCTAGACACGAGTGCATGCGTGCACGAGACTGTGTATTCGTGTGTGCACGTATAGTGTTCGTGTGATGTAGACACGTCGTATCCGGCACTGGATGACACGAGATGACTCTATGGACACGTGCACATGTGTGTCTTTCTTTACCAACCCTTAATTGTGAGTTTTTGATTGAATTTGAACTTCGAATTAGGTTTCGCCAATTTTACTGATACACAGTTCACAGATTTATTATTCTGAGATTAAATTATTTCTTTAAATTACTTCTAAATGATAAATTGCCATGATAAGTTCATCCATATATGTAAGGATTAATGTACATGATTGGTTTCATGATAGCTAGAGGTTATGGGGTTTTGAATTGAATTGGACTGATTCACTGAATCCTGAACTATTAATGTGTAAACTGAAATCGAAATTCCTGAGTTTAATATACTAATTTGTACCCACATGTTCACTGAGATTTAACACTCATAGTTGCACACCGTTCTTCCCATATTCTATACACACACACACACCTATCTACAAATCTGAGCACATTGGACTATCACCTATATACTCTTTGCACTGATTTCATATTCATGTACACACACACATAAATACATCACACACTGTAGCTGCCCTTCCCAGAAAATTAGAATAATTATTATTATTATTTATTTTATTGGAATGGTGATTTTTAGATTTTTTAAATAATTACTTAGTTAATTAGTACGATAGATGACTTTAGCCATGGCAGAGTTTGGATGTGCATGGTGACTAGAAATCGTGGCACTGATAGTGCGATGGCGTGCTTTGACTAGAGTACTAGCCCTGGTAGGAAAGGCCGGGCCATAGCGATGTCCTAACTAGGAAAACCAGGCCAAGATGCGACTTAACCCTTACCGAAGACTTATTTATTTATTATTTATATTATTGAGTTTTAGGGAACCTGGCTGTACCGAATTAGTCCAGATAGGGCCCAAGACAAGCCCAAGCCCATGTAGGTCATGCGGCACGTCCAATGACATCCGTATGGATATAATTTGGTATGAGCCTGTTGTATTCCATTTAATGATTTAATGAATATTCCTAGATATTCATAATTTAGATATTATAAATATTATTATTATTGATGTTCAGTAACTTTTTGTATGATGGGACCTTGTGCATTATGGGATTATTAGACTGTGCAAATGATATATATGCATTGTTGATTTATTGCATTATTATTAATATTATTATTATTATTATTATTATTATTATTATTATTATTATTATTATTATTATTTCTATTATCGTTATCATTGAGGTTATTATTATATAATAATATTTTATTATTGGTTGTATTATTATTATTATTATCTAATAAAGGTATAATATATATAGATTATATATTATTATATTTTTATATATTAATATATGTTGATGAAGTATATACATAGGAGTATACAGTTATGCATACATATATATATATATATATATATATATATATATATATAGTGAAATAAAGAAAAAAATAATATATTAACAACCAAAGCAGCCCACAGTAGCCCGCGCGTAGGCTTCTCCCCCAACCGCCAAAGTAAAACCCGAGAACCGGGGGTGGAGGGGTCGGGTATTATGTATAGACGAGAGCGTGAGAGAGAGAAACATCGACAACCACAAAACCCTAAACCTGCGCACCAACCCCTGACGACCCGACCACGCACGTCACCGCCGCGAGCGCCGCCGGCCAGGCGCGGGATTCCGACCACGCGCGCGCACAGGCGCAAGGTTGACAGCAGAACACAGCCGCGGCGAGCCCCACTTCGCGTAGAGATTCCCGCTTAACCGATCATCCATTTCACGAACGGGTTCCGTAGGTATGAAGCTAATGTAACCCTCTATAACTTTATTTAAATAGATCTAATTCGTTTATAGTATTCGCGTCGCAAATCGAAACCAAAATTAGTGAAAAATCTGTTCAAGAACGAACAGTCTAATAGTTACAGACCCCATGTTTGAAGTCAGATTTCTGTCAAACCGACAGTCAACTTGAAAACCTAATTGAACAATCTTATAGATAACTTATAGGGCTTCGAATCCTTTTTTGTAGAATCGAATTTCGTCGACTGTGCGTCGACAAATCTGATTTCCAATTTGGCAAAAAACCCGTGTTTAAAATATTAAAATTATGAAAAATCCCTCGATACGACGTGCGTCCCGCCAATCCGGGCGGCGTGGTCGTGAAACAAAAGCATCAAAAGCTACATATCGGCTTCGTGGTCGTGTGGGCTTTGGCAGAATTCAAATTGGTCGCGTGTGCGCGACGAATTTGATGTGTATCCGTCAAAATTTACCGTATCGGCCTCTGTGCAAATTTTTTAATTAGTTTGCGCACGTTCGTCAGATCGAGATGAAACTTGCGCCAATAGGCCCGTATCGTTTTTCTAGTCCTGTATGACAAGTTTGGTCCAATTCTGAGACAGTTGAATCGGATCGCCGTTTTGTGGGCCCCACGGTCCGATTCAACGGACGATTTTGTGCACGGCCTGCCGAAATCCAACTCTGGACATACGGTTGGGTTCGTATCGAAAAACCGGATTTGTAGATATGTAGTTTGACGACTTTAGAGACTGTTGACCCTGGCAAGCTTTTCGGTGCAAAGCGGGTCCAACGGCGGACACCGTTTTGGCCTAAAATTACTGTTTTGCCCCTGTGTCCAAAATTGGACTTAAGGACAGGCAGTCCTAGCTAATTTGACTATTCTGAGATCATTGGTATTATCTATTTCAGCATCCGGGGATTGTTGTACGGGTTTTGACTATTGTGGCGCAGTGAGTAGTTAAGACTGCCGGTTTCACCAGCAGAGGACCACAGGCGAGTACAGTTTATTGCCTGTATTTCGATATTAATTTTCACTATATTTCATTGATTGGCCATTGGTTATGTGATTATTTTCTATTATAAATTGTTGAATCGGGAATGAGAAGTACCAAGGATGTGTGATCTGACCTTAAACAGTGTAGACAGTGATTTATTATTGCAAAGTAGATGATGTAGACAGTAATTTATTATTGCAAAGTAGACAGCGTAGACAGTGATTTATTATTACAATTAGAAAGTGTAAACAGTGATTTATTATTTCAAAGTATACCATGTTTCGTTATTGCATTATTTGCTGTAGACAGTGTAACTTTATACAATGTAGACAGTGTAACTTTAGACAGTGTAGACAATGTAACTTTGGACAGTGTAGACAGTGTCGCATAATTGTCCTGAGACCGATCATATATCAAAGGTACTTCTAACAGTTGGGAAAAGTATTTTGTGTCTATTTATTTGCTATTGGTTTTCCGTATTTTCTGTTTATTTTCAAAAACATGTAATTGATGTCTAACCTCTGTTGTATAGTCATTTTCTTTATTTGAAATTGCATTCAATGAATTGTGATCATTCCATTCCTGACTGGAAACCAACATTTTTCAGGTTAGCCGTGGATTCACTTAGCTTGTGGTGTGATGGGGAATACTTAGAGACAAAAGCCTAGAGACTAGCTAGATAGTTGAGTTGTAGTCATTCATTTATTTGTACAAGTTTATATTTTTTTTCAAATATAAAACTTGTGATCATTGTAAGTTAAACTAATTATGTGAATGAGCATTATTTGTAGTTTTGATCTCCATGGTCGTGACAACGTTCTACCGCCGACACTGCGACGTAGGCTGGCTTGGACACATCTCGTATCCGTTTAAAAATAAATTAAAAAATAGGTACGGGTCGTGACAAGTTTTTGTGGTATCCCATGCAGGTCAGTCTTTGCAAGTTGTGCGAACTCGTGGTAGTACTATATTTATCGTACTACTGCGAGCCTACGCCTAGCAATGCTCATTCACGAATTAGAAATTAATTTAATTTAAGAGAATGACTAGGACTAGGAGTCCCTTATACAAATTGACCGATGGGTAGTTTAGGCCATGTAATTTAGATGAAGAGTTATTAATGTTGATGGTTTGTCAGATCCCCATAGGTACACTCTTATCTCTCGATATGACGACACGATCTAAAGTGGATAGATTATTCACTTGGTGAGACAGGGCTTGATATAATTTATGATCTAACCTTGATGAGTTGGGCAAATCCTTCTCCTTGCCCCTTAGATATCATCCTCATATCTTAGTCGAACTGCCTATTTAGTTTCTATTTGCCCTGGGAATTATTATTTTGTATAAATTTTGATTATTGTTATCCCCATATGGACCTCGAGTTAGTTTCGGTTCAAAGTTTTCCTCAATGTTTGAATACACATGGAATAGACATTAGAATATTTGTATTTCTTTGTCTTCAGACATTTCCTCCTTGTTCCTCTTTTATTCTAAGGATTATGACTGATAGATACTTACGCTTTATTTCCTAGTCAACTTGTTTGAATCTCTAAAAGCCCATGAATTATTTTTTTACAGATATAGTTAAAGGAATGTTGATCAGCTCGTAATGGCAGGACAGCATCGTACTGTCGCTATTTATTTAAAGTATGGAGACTATGAATTCGTTGCAGCCAGTAGTGCACTGGCGAAGCACGACCCCTAGAGTTAAAATTAGGTTAAAAAAATATAGGTTATCGAACATTCCTGAAACTATGGCTAGTGGCCCTCCTTGATCGTAGTTATCCTGGTGTCGAGATAAGGTAGAGTATTTGATAGCATATCACCCCTGAATCACGAAAACAAAAGTTTACCATCGCCCGGGTATACGGACGAGGCATAACTCTCGGCGAAATGACTTCAGTTGTGATTACAAGTTTAGGATACTATGAAAGATAGGACGATGCCAGGTATGTCCCATAAGATCCAAGGCCAATACTAGTGGAGGTTCTGTGAGATTGGGTAGCGTGTCTCCCTGTAATGCCTGTGGTTCGTATTACGTATTTCTGGAATACGTGTACGTATTTTATTCTGTATTGCATGATTCCTTATTTAGTTTTCTTCAAGGCTTGGCTTGGTTTATTCTTGGCCCAGGTTGGCTTGGTTCGGTTGGGATTATTTTTGGTTCATCGTGAACCATGGATGAACCCCCTACCTACCACCACCTTTGATATTTATTGCCATTTCTTCTTTCTCTCTCTTCATTATTTATCTTCTTCTTCCTCATTTACTTCCTTACCTACCAGAGAGAGGAGAGAGAGGTCTAGGCAAGTGCATCTTGCTTCATGAAGGAACTCCAATTTTATTACTTCATTCTCTTCCTTACAACTTTCTAAAGCACTTTAGTACTGGGCATTTTTACTTTCCATGGATAGATTCTTGTAGATCTAAGTTTATTTTATTTTTGGAATTTCTTGGGTTTTGATCTACTTAATCTTGTTATTTCTGAGTTTTGATGGTTCCATGTTGTAGAGAATTTCGTTCTACCCCATTTTGACCTATGGAAGTTCGGATTTAGGCTCCGGATGATGGAGTTATGGAGCTTGAGGACTTGGCTCTCATGGTGTTCTTCTTCTCTGAAATTTTGGAGAAGATAAACAGTGCTTGACTTGACCGCATGAATATTCATGCGGCAAGTGTTCTATCCAGCCGCATGACTGGAAGTTCTTGAGCCGCATGAGAGTCGGACTCACTTAGCCGCATAACTCGCTCAATTTCCAGCCGCATAAGTTCTGAACTCTCTCGAGCCACATAAGGCCCGCTAGTTTCGCGAGCCGCATGGGACTCCGTCCGTCCGGCCGCATGAGTCCTACTACCCTGGCCGCATGGGGCTCAACTCAGTTGTGCCGCAGAGGCATTGCTCTCCTAGCCGCATAGACCCCAGTCACTTGCTGCCGCATGAGGACTCGAGTCCTCTCAGCCGCAGGACTGTCTGGATCCCCGAGCCGCATAGGCCCTGATCCTCGAGCCGCATGAGAACCCCTCCAGATCTGGCCGCATGGGCTTCTGAGTCCGGGCCGCATGACCCCGATTAAACCTAGCCGCATATGCTCACCTCTCTCTTGTGCCGCATGGGCTCCTATTTGAGCCGCATGTGCCCCCTCCTTTCCTGCCGTATATGTCTGAGCTGTATGATTTTCCAATAGCCCTGTGTACTATTATTTATCATTATTGCCCATGTTTTGTAACTCCTTATTGTATATTTTTACGTCCATTTTATATCCTTACGCCTTTTGTCCTGAACTTGAAAATCATGAATTCATTTGATATATTTAGAATTGATAATGGAGCACGACCCGACAGAGACCCGTAGTGGTGCACTCCTGACAAGTAACCTGGCATGACCTGATAGTGGCCCGTCGTGGCGCACTCCTGACTATTACACTTGACATGATAACCTGACATGATTATCTCGAATGGCTGTTGCGACGGCTACCTGACATGACATGACTTGTATAAGTAACCTGGACACCGTGGGCGATTGTGCTTGTACAAATAATCCAGTCCTGTCTTGCATCATGTCAAGGAGGGGACTCCTGAGTACAACGGTCAGGAGTACCTACTGAAATGGACTAAGGTTAATGACTAGTATATTTCATTAGACATGAAGAGACGTTCCCCAGTTACAGGCGATCCCGTTATCCAGGCCGCAAATGTTTGGACTTGTAGCCTACCGACGAGTTGGGCACATTTCCAGCCCACTGTCATGTAGGGCACTCTTAATTGTCACTTAAAATGATTGAACTATCTAAATTGTCACTATAATGATTGCCTGGATAACCTGGATAGCTGCAGGGCCTGTGACTTCTTGGAGCATCTCATTGCATCTTGCTAGTAACTAGGATTGTGATAACCCAAGTTAGTTAATATAGAAAGCCGTAGGCAATGATTGGCCGTGATTGATTGGATGGAGTCTAGTCCAGTATAGTATTGTCTAGAAGTGATTGATTGCAAGATTGTACCAGAATGATTGAATGATTGTCACTCCAGATTGTTACTATAATGATTGTACTCTATTGTCACTCTAGCGTATTTTACTCTTCATTGTCACTTTTATCATTGTACTCTCTCCTTTTTACCTTAATGATTGTCACCTTTAGCAATAAATGATCAGAGACTAAGTTCTGTTCAGGCGAAGGGTTACAATCTCGGTCCTTGTTTGGTTTAAGGATTGTAACCTGGCTTCCGGAATAGTACCTTCGTTTTCTCTTCATATATTGTCCAGCTATGTTTTATTTAGCATGATTCTCTAGTTCTTTTATGTCAATGATGCTTCGCTTAATTATGTTCTCTGATTGGGATAAGTGCATTGGTAGTGCACAAATCTCAATCTGTGTTATTTATTGTTGTTTTCTTACATGTTGAATGCTAATGAATTATTGGTTTTTAGTTCTTAAGTGAAGCCTCCTTTGTGGCACTTGCTCTTTCTGGGGTCTGACCCAGCTGGTTTTGTATGGCCAGATACCGGAGCAGCACCAAAGGATCTCCCTGCTTTCCAGCCCGATGGTGGTAACCAGGCGTAACCAGGGCATCGAGTGGGTTTCTTTTGTTCTTCTACTGTAATATTGTAAATTATTCTTTTCAGACGTTTAGCCGACGAGCAAGTGTTAGCTCGATTGTACTTACCTACAGTCTGCCTACGGGCTATAACATGATTGACAAGCCCCGGGGGTTGATCATGTATGACTGAACTCTTGCTAGTCCTCATATTTTGTAACGACTAGCTTCATGATCATTCCGAATATATAATGTATGGGATGCCTTACTATTGTGTATTTGGTGGTCTGATATCTTGTAACTATTTTTTAGTTGGTTGAGATTGAGAGAATAGGCTATCTATGACCTTAAGAGACTGATGGATTGTAGTGAAACCCTCACATATCTAGACAGCCGTGACCGTATAGCGGTGTGGATTCCATTCCGTTATATGTAGCTGGCTATGTCTGCCCCCGCTCTCCAGTATTCTGGTTCTGGGGCGTGACATGGTTTAAGTGGTGGCCCATGCAGGTCTTGTTAATCAAGATGTGTGAGGGTTTACCGAATAGATGTCTCAATCAGTACTCGCCCTTGATCTCTGCTCGTATCCTCTTGATTCCTGAAATTCTTGTCCTGATCACATGCTTGTAATCGTTGACCTGTCCTGGTCCTTCCTTATTGTTCCCATGTCATCTTCTTCAGCGACATTGAAGCTGGACCTGCCGATCAGTAAGGAGGAGCACCTCCCGTGGACCAGCAGCAACCAGAAGATCAGGCCCAGCACTCAGGAGCAGCCTCCCGAGTCGTACCTACTAGAGAAGAGCCGCCAGTTCAGCCAGTCCAGCCTGCAGATCCTGATGATGGCACTTTGGTGGGTCTCATCAGATCATTGTTAGCTTCCTAGGATCGTAGAGACGATGCCTTGCACCAGGTAGTAAAAGATGCTCTGAATAAAAGTGGTCCCCGAGGGAACAGTGCGGTCAACAGTTTTAAGCGCTTGAACCCTCCATTCTTCGATGGCAGCGAGGATGCTATTGCTGCTGATGCTTGGCTACAAGGCATAGAGGTGATTCTCGAAGTCGTGAAGACTCCAGAAGACGAGAAGGTGGCTGTGGTGCGTCTACAGTTATTGGATCTAGCCCGCAGTTGGTGGGCCGCACAAGCAGTAGGATTGGCAACACCTGTCCCCTGGGCAGTGTTCAGCAAAAAGTTCTAGACCAAATATTATGATGTAGTGGCTCGATATGACTTACAGACCAGGTTCAGTAATCTTAAACAGATGGGGAGGACGGTCGACGGATATGCGGCCGAGTTTTCCCGACTCAGTCGGTTTGCTCCCACCTTGGTGGCGATCGAGTTTGATAGGTCCCAGCGGTTCCAGCAGGAGCTCTACTTGGAGATCTTGTTGGCAGTAGAACAGTTCGAGCATCAGACCTATGATGCGGTGTTACGAGCAGCTAAGAGGCATGAGTATACCTCCCAGAGAATCGTGGACAGCACCGGAGGTCGAAAGCGGTCCCACCATCAAATGAATCAGTCTTCAGCACCAGCCCCGGCAGCTAGGGCTTTGACTATTGGAACTCCGAGGCAAGCAACCTCAGTTACGTCGGTCCAGTACTCGACCCCGACGTACCCTCAGCAGAAACAGAAGCAAGCACAGTCTTCCGCCGAAGGCTATTCTTATTGTGGGAAGCCTGGACATGTGGTAGCGGAATGTCGCAAGGCGTTGGGATTGTGTTTATTGTGTGGAGCACCGGACCATAGGGTGGGGTCCTGCCCATTCAGAGTTGATTCAGCATCGACAGTATCTAGTCCCTCGGTTAGGGGACCAGCACCAGCACCAGTACCAGCTCCAGTTCACCAGCAACAACAGTTCCCGTTTCCGAGGCCATTGCCGACTCAGGCCCAGACTTTCCAGCAACAGAACCCGCGGCAGTTTGCCCTAGCCCAGGCTCAGGTTCAGAATCGACCGAGAGGTATATGTGTCCTCTCATCTTGCTTTTCTACCGTCATTATGCGGGGTACATGGCGTATTTCATGTATCCTAATTACAACGGTATATTCCGGACCAGAGCCATATCCTAGGTCATTCGAAAATGGTTATTGGTACCAACCTTTTCGTATGAGGATAGGCCCGTGTCCCTGTTTGACCAAAGAGAGAGACCTCAAGCGCAAGACTATCAGTTTAGTTCGTGTTGTTTGAGTTCATCGCTCTTTGGGGGAGTCAACGTGGGAGCGTGAGGATGATATCCGATCGCGATATCCTGACTTGTTTGACTCGTGAGGTATATTGTCCTTCTTATGCCTTATGCCTTCGATTCCTTGCTTGAATGAGTGATTGTATGCCTAGTTATAGCTTGCATGTGATTAATGTAGCTTGTCATTGCTCCTCTAGCCTCTTGATTAAATTTCGAGGACGGAATTCTTTTAAGGTGGGTAGAGTTGTAATACATGTGGTTCGTATTACGTATTTCTGGAATACGTGTACGTATTTTATTCTGTATTGCATGATTCCTCGTTTAGTTTTCTTCATGGCTTGGCTTGGTTTATTCTTGGCCCGGGTTGGCTTGGTTCGGTTGGAATTATTTTTGGTTCATCATGAACCATGGATGAACCCCCTACCTACCACCACCTTTGATATTTATTGCCATTTCTTCTTTCTCTCTCTTCATTACTCATCTTCTTCTTCCTCATTTACTTCCTTACCTACCAGAGAGAGGAGAGAGAGGTCTAGGCAAGTGCATCTTGCTTTATGAAGGAACTCCAATTTTATTACTTCATTCTCTTCCTTACTACTTTCTAACGCACTTTAGTACTGGGCATTTTTACTTTCCATGGCTAGATTCTTGTAGATCTAAGTTTATTTTATTTTTGGAATTTTTTGGGTTTTGATCTACTTAATCTTGTTATTTCTGAGTTTTGATGGTTCCATGTTGTAGAGAATTTTGTTCTACCCCATTTTGACCTATGGAAGTTCGGATTTAGGCTCCGGATGATGGAGTTATGGAGCTTGAGGACTTGGCTCTCATGGTGTTCTTCTTCTCTGAAATTTTGGAGAAGATAAACAGTGCTTGACTTGACCGCATGAATATTCATGAGACAAGTGTTCTATCCAGCCGCATGACTGGAAGTTCTTGAGCCGCATGAGAGTCGGACTCACTTAGCCACATAACTCGCTCAATTCCCAGCCGCATAAGTTCTGAACTCTCTCGAGCCGCATAAGGCCCGCTAGTTCCGCGAGCCGCATGGGACTCCGTCCGTCCGGCCGCATGAGTCCTACTACCCTGGCCGCATGGGGCTCAACTCAGTTGTGCCGCAGAGGCATTGCTCTCCTAGCCGCATAGACCCCAGTCACTTGCTGCCGCATGAGGACTCGAGTCCTCTCAGCCGCAGGACTGTCTGGATCCCCGAGCCGCATAGGCCCTGATCCTCGAGCCGCATGAGAACCCCCCCAGATCTGGCCGTATGGGCTTCTGAGTCCGGGCCGCATGACCCCGATTAAACCTAGCCGCATATGCTCACCTCTCTCTTGTGCCGCATGGGCTCCTATTTGAGCCGCATGTGCCCCCTCCTTTCCTGCCGCATATGCCTGAGCTGTATGATTTTCCAATAGCCCTGTGTACTATTATTTATCATTATTGCCCATGTTTTATAACTCCTTATTGTATATTTTTACGTCCATTTTATATCCTTACGCCTTTTGTCCTGAACTTGAAAATCATGAATTCATTTGATATATTTAGAATTGATAATGGAGCACGACCCGACAGAGACCCGTAGTGGTGCACTCCTGACAAGTAACCTGGCATGACCTGATAGTGGCCCGTCGTGGCGCACTCCTGACTATTACACTTGACATGATAACCTGACATGATTATCTCGAATGGCTGTTGCGACGGCTACCTGACATGACATGACTTGTATAAGTAACCTGGACACCGTGGGCGATTGTGCTTGTACAAATAATCCAGTCCTGTCTTGCATCATGTCTAGGAGGGGACTCCTAAGTACCACGGTCAGGAGTACCTACTGAAATGGACTAAGGTTAATGACTAGTATAATTCATTAGACATGAAGAGATGTTCCCCAGTTACAGGCGATCCCGTTATCCCGGCCGCAAATGTTTGGACTTGTAGCCTACCGACGAGTAGGGCACATTTCCAGCCCACTGTCATGTGGGGCACTCTTAATTGTCACTTAAAATGATTGAACTATCTAAATTGTCACTATAATGATTGCCTGGATAACCTGGATAGCTGCAGGGCCTGTGACTACTTGGAGCATCTCATTGCATCTTGCTAGTAACTAGGATTGTGATAACTCTAGTTAGTTAATATAGAAAGCCGTAGGCAATGATTGGCCGTGATTGATTGGATGGAGTCTAGTCCAGTATAGTATTGTCTAGAAGTGATTGATTGCAAGATTGTACCAGAATGATTGAATGATTGTCACTCCAGATTGTCACCATAATGATTGTACTCTATTGTCACTCTAGCGTATTGTACTCTTCATTGTCACTTTTATCATTGTACTCTCTCCTTTTTACCTTAATGATTGTCACCTTTAGCAATAAATGATCAGAGACTAAGTTCTGTTCAGGCGAAGGGTTACAATCTCGGTCCTTGTTTGGTTTAAGGATTGTAACCTGGCTTCCGGAATAGTACCTTCGTTTTTTCTTCATATATTGTCCAGCTATGTTTTATTTAGCATGATTCTCTAGTTCTTTTATGTCAATGATGCTTCGCTTAATTATGTTCTCTGATTGGGATAAGTGCATTGGTAGTGCACAAACCTCAATCTGTGTTATTTATTGTTGTTTTCTTACATGTTGAATGCTAATGAATTGTTGGTTTTTAGTTCTTAAGTGAAGCCTCCTTTGTGGCACTTGCCCTTTCTGGGGTCTGACCCAGCTGGTTTTGTATGGCCAGATACCGGAGCAGCACCAAAGGATCTTCCTGCTTTCCAGTCCGATGGTGGTCACCAGGCGTAACTAGGGCATCGAGTGGGTTTCTTTTGTTCTCCCACTGTAATATTGTAAATTATTCTTTTGAGGTGTTTAGCCGACGAGCAAGTGTTAGCTCGATTGTACTTACGTACTGTCTGCCTACGGGCTATAACATGATTGACAAGCCCCGTGGGTTGATCATGTATGACTGAACTCTTGCTAGTCCTCACATTTTGTAACGACTAGCTTCATGATCATTCCGAATATATAATGTATGGGACGCCTTACTATTGTGTATTTGGTGGTCTGATATCTTGTAACTATTTTTTAGTTGGTTGAGATTGAGACAATAGGCTATCTATGACCTTAAGAGACTGATGGATTGTAGTGAAACCCTCACATATCTAGACAGCCGTGACCGTATAGCGGTGTGGATTCCATTCCGTTATATGTAGCTAGCTATGTCTGCCCCCGCTCTCCAGTATTCTGGTTCTGGGGCGTGACACTCCCGACCTAGCATTTCGTCGTCCTTGTGATCTATTGACGAGGTAATTGACTGACACTAATAGGTTTACCTAGAATATGGAATTTAGAATGTCCATAACCCATTAGTCGACCAAGGCCTTGGATAAGAAGATAGTAGGATGACCATATAAGCAAGAACACCTGGTAAAATTTTTGATTCTCATGAAACTCGAACTACTTCTGTCTCCTTTCAAAATCTCGCGTACTCGTATTTTGGCTATCTTGACCAATGCTGCTATTACAGCCTAGTTTTGCAAGCTCACTCTGTTCTCGAGCTTGATTCAAGACATATGTTTATTGGGGATGTCCATTAACATATTTTCTAATCAGAATCGATGTATTACGGTATGATCAACCGTAGTGCACCCAGTTCGCTCTCCTTCTGATTAACTTACGTGGATTAAGATATAGATGTCTCTAGGATCTCATCCGAGACTGCTTTGACAAATTCCTCTTAAATTATATGTTCGCCTTTGAATCACGAAATTGTGTTCAGTAACATCTCCCTTGAACTCTTTGTTGTTTTTTACTGATTTGGAAAGACGAAAGCTCGTGATGGTAGAAAGATACAGAGTAACCCCATGGCTATAATAGGTTGTATACACAAGTGAAACTATCATCGGCCAGCCATGAGATTTGAGTTGTTCGTTCTCCTCTCGACCCCCAAACTACTATTGAGACCTTCTAGCTACCTGAATTTGAGAATGATTAGGGTTTTACCTTTAGTCGTAATGCCAACCTAGGAGACTACCTATTCTCTAGAGACCAAATGTTGTGAACCCCTAATTATTTGTTGAAGCTTGCTTTAGACTAGAGCCCTTGTGGCAATAATCTGACAGGTTTGACACAAATAGAAATGCACGATTCAGTTGTTAGAAAATCTTTTCATAAGATGTGCCTTAGAATTGGTTACCCCGTCGATAACTCTTATACACTATGGACGAGTAGATCATTCAATTTTATCGACCTTGTGTCATTATACACCTCGTTCTTATTTATTGAGGAACGATCCTTGACTTGACTTATATCTACCATACCCCGTTACGCCGTGCCTCATTCTTTATTAACAAGAATCGAGGTACAATATCCGGACTTTGGAATCCTTCTAACCCCATTATTTCTAAAACTATATCCTAACTCCTAAGATGGGTAGACTGTAAGCCTTCTAGAATTTTTGGGTTATGCAAGGATTACCGATTAATTAGAATAATTTCCATTAGGATGATAGTTAGTGTCTCATTGGACTCCCACTTTCCATTTAGATCATTTTGTGTCCCCGGCCGTGTCATTAACAATCGGAGCACGAGACCAGCTGTTACCTTCCAACAAATTTTAAGAGCAAGATCTAGACGAGTCCACATTCATCTAGGTATATCATGTCCCACTCAAACATGTCCCCTTGTACTCTATTTTTATGGTATGACTTTCGGGTTAAAATGGACTAGCTATAACCCTTACCATAATACCGGTATACTTTCTGACTCCAATTAGAGACTCAACCTCGACTCAAACCTTTCGACCCAGTATATGGTTGTGGTTTACCCGAAGCCCACTACGCACACGCCACTAGAGTGCCATTCAATTGTGTCTTTCCGTGCTACTTAAACACAAAAGTCACGGAAGGCGCATCTTCAGGGCTTACAAAACCTATTAATCAGTCCTAATGCCAACTAGCTCAACCACTTGGGAGGAATCCTATGATAGGTTACCTTAACCTAGTAGAAATAGTGTTACCATTGGGATCTTGTCTAGTCAATATAGATTGAAATCCAAGATTCATTCAACCAATGATTGATGTCCAATCAGGAAAACTATTAAGATCAGTAAAACCATCCATGCATACCACCATAATTGGATTATAAAACCAAATTATTTGAAATATGTCCCTATACCTATTAGGTAGTCCCCACCTCTTAGGATGTGAGGTCATTCGTAACCCTTATTCCATCTACTTGAAAGTTGTGATACAATCTTGTATTGTATTTTATCCCTTGCTCGTATGTTTAAATAACCCCGAAAAAGATTTTTATCTTGATTTCTCAAATCTTGTTCTATTATGGAACCTTGCTTAGAATTTTGAGAACAAAACTTCTGTACTGCGCGGATTGCAAGCCTCTAAGAAACAAAGGGTTCTTCGATCTCGCAAGTGACTGGACTAGAGTAGCCCAATCTAGCAAATAAGCCAATGGTTCATAGACTTTCATCCTATCTGCATCATTGGATACTCTCTACCGCTCTTAAAACTTCATAATTGCTCTCGATTATTCTTCCTTATCTTCCTGTCCTTCCTATTGTAGAGTGACGATTGGTCATGCTTATTAGAATTTACCAATATTTCTTAGCTACTTGTGTAAATTTTGTAGCTTTTTAGATTTTTGGTTGCGTGATGGATATGAGAGAACTATAGAGGCAATAAGCAAGTAGATATCTATTTAGGAAGTAGTTGGATGATTATAAAGCTGTAGGAACATACCTCTGAAGGAGTAGTGCGACCAAAGGTGGGTAGAAGTCCTCGAAGTTTCGTAGTTACAAAATGGTTAGGAGGAGGATATAAACTATTTTTGAGGAATTAAAAATTCGAGGAGATTAAGGTAATGGTAGATTCCTTTTGAATTTAAGGAATAGTTGTGCATTAGAATTTCGAGCACAAAATTATTTTTAAGGTGGGTAGATTTGTAGCTGCCTTTCCCAGAAAATTAGAATATATTATTATTATTATTTATTTTATTAGAATAATAATTTTTAGATTTTATAAATAATTACTCAGTTAATTAGTACGATAGATGACTTTAGCCATTGCAGAGTTTGGATGTGCATGGTGACTAGAAATCGTGGCACGGATAGTGCGATGGCGTGCTTTGACTAGGTACTAGCCCTGGTAGGAAAGGTCGGGCCATAGTGATGTCCTAACTAGGAAAACCAGGCCAAGATGCGACTTAACCCTTACCGAAGACTTATTTATTTATTATTTATATTATTGAGTTTTAGGGAACCTGGCTGTACCGAATTAGTCCAGATAGGGCCCAAGACAAGCCCAAGCCCATGTAGGTCATGCGGCACGTCCAATGACATCCGTATGGATATAATTTGTTATGAGCGTGTTGTATTCCATTTTATGATTTAATGAATATTCCTAGATATTCGTAATTTAGATATTATAAATATTATTATTATTGATATTCAGTGACTTTTTGTATGATGGGACCTTGTGCATTACGAGATTATTAGACTGTGCAAATGATATATATGCATTATTAATTTATTATATTTCGTCATTATTATTATTATTACTATTATTATTATTATTATTTCTATTATCGATATCATTGAGGTTATTATTATATAATAATATTTTATTATTGGTTATATTATTGTTATTATTATCTAATAAAGGTATAATATATATAGATTATATATTATTATATTTTTATATATTAATATATGTTGATGAAGTATATACAAAGGAGTATATATATATATATATATATATATATATATATATATATATATATATATTTTATATATATATATATATAGTGAAATAAAATATAGTGAAATAAAAATATATAGTGAAATAAAAAAACAAATATATATATATATATATATATATATATAGTAAAATAAAATATATACATATATAGTGAAATAAAGAAAATAATAATATATTAACAACCAAAGCAGCCCACAATAGCCCGCGCGTGGGCTTCTCCCCCAACCGCCAAAGTAAAACTCGAGAACAGGGGGGGTCGGGTATTATGTATAGACGAGAGCGCGAGAGAGAGAAACATCGACAACCACAAAACCCTAAACCTGCGCGCCGACCCTAGACGACCCGACCACGCACGTCACCGCTGAGAGCGCCGCCGGCCAAGCGCGAGATTCCGACCACGCGCGCGCACAGGCGCAAGGTTGACTGTAGAACACAGCCGCGACGAGCCCCACTTCGCGTAGAGATTCCCGCTTACCCGATCATCCATTTCACGAACAGGTTCCGCAGGTACGAAGCCAATGTAACCCTATATAACTTTATTCAAATAGATCTAATTGGTTTATAGTATTCGCGTCGCAAATCGAAACCAAAATTGGTGAAAAATCTGTTCAAGAACGAACAGTCAAATATTTACAGACCCCATGTTTAAAGTCAGATTTCTGTCAAACCACAGTCAACTTGAAAACCTAATTGAACAATCTCATAGATAACCTATAGGGCTTCGAATCCTTTTTTGTAGAATCGGATTTCGACGACTGTGCGTCGAGAAGTCGGATTTCCAATTTGGCAAAAAACCTGTGTTTAAAATATTAAAATTATAAAAAATCCCTCGATACGTCGTGCGTTTCGCCAATCCGAGCGACGTGGTCGCGAATCGAAAGCATCGAAAGCTGCATATCGGCTTCGTGGTCGTGTGGGCTTTGACGGAATTCAAATTGGTCGCGTGTGCGCGTCTAATTTGATGTGTATCCGTCGAAATTTACCGTATCGGCCTCTATGCAAATTTCTTAATTACTTTTGCACGTTCGTCAGATCGAGATGAAACTGGCGCCACCAGGATCGTATCATTTTTTAGGTTCTGTATGCCAAGTTTGGTCCAATTCTGAGACAGTTGAATCGTATCGCCGTTTTGTAGGCCCAATGGTCCGATTCAACGGGCGATTTTCTGCACGGCCTGCCGGAATCCAATTCTGGACATACGATTGGGTTCGTATCGAAAAACCGAATCCGTAGATATGTAGTTTGACGACTTTAGAGACTGTTTATCCTGGCAAGCTTTTCGGTGCAAAGCAGGTCCAACGACGGACACCGTTTTGGCCCAAAATTACCGTTTTGTCCCTGTGTCCAAAATTGGACTTAAGGACAGGCAATCCTAGCTAATTTGACTATTCTGAGATCATTGGTATTGTCTATTTCAGCATCCGAGGACTGTTGTATGGGTTTTGACTATTGTGGCACATTGAGTAGTTCAGACTGCCGGTTACACCAGCAGAGGACCACAGGCGAGTACAGTTTATTGTCTGCATTTCGATATTGATTTTTACTATATTTAATTGATTGGCCATTGTTTATGTGATTATTTTCTATTATAAATTGTTGAGTCGGGAATGAGAAGTACCAAGGATGTGTGATCTGACCTTAAACAGTGTAGACAGTGATTTATTATTGCAAAGTAGACAGTGTAGACAGTGATTTATTATTGCAAAGTAGACAGTATAGACAGTGATTTATTATTGCAATTAGACAGTGTAAACAGTAATTTATTATTTCAAAGTATACCATGATTCGTTATTGCATTGTTTGCTGTAGACAGTGTAACTTTATACAATGTCGACAGTGTAACTTTAGACAGTGTAGACAGTGTAACTTTAGACAGTGTAGACAGTGTCGCATAATTGTCCCGAGACCGATCACATATCAAAGGTATTTCTAACAGTTGGGGAATGTATTTTGTGTCTGTTTATTTGCTATTTGTTTTTCGTATTTTCTGTTCATTTTTAAAAACATGTAATTGATGTCTAACCTCTGTTGTATAGTCATTTTGTTTATTTGAAATTGCATTCAATGAATTGTGCTCGTTCCTTTCCTGACTGGAAACATTTTTCAGGTTATATTTTTATGAAATATATGGTTAAACTAGATAGTTGAGTTGTAGTCATTCATTTGTACAAGTTTATATTTTTCTACAAATGTAAAACTTGTGATCATTGTAAGTTAAATTAATTATGTGAATGAGCATTATTTGTGTTTTTGATCTTCATGGCCGTGATAGCGTTCTACCGCCGACACTGCGGCGTAGGCTGGCTTGGACACGTCTCATATCCGTTTAAAAAAAAGGTATGGGTCGTGGCACACACACACACACACATTCTCTATTAAAACCTGGGAACACAACACCCTATCTACTGTCATATGTTACACTGTTTTAAATGACACTACACACACATACAGGTACACAGCACACACTCTTCCTGTCACACACTCTAGGTTGTATACACACACATGTAAACTGAAAACCTAGTACACTGTTAGCCCACCGACACACACATGTAAACTGATATACACAGTAGCCCCTGTCACATATACACAAACTGTTATCATGTTCTCTACACACACACACATGGCTGAACCCTCACACTATTTTTCCATTTCATATACAAACACTCACCATTGATGTCACTCACACATACTCATGTACACACACACACACACACATGTCGCTCTCTCTATTTTGTATACATATGTAATATCTGTTATCTATGTGATAATAATAATATGATAGATATATATGTAGCTTATATTAATTTAGATATATATAATGTGTGAAATGTGTGTGACTCCAATATAGACTGTGGCATATAGCCTATGGGATGTAGCCCAATATGATAGCCTATGTGTATGACATGTATATACATGAGATTTGTGTGTTGATAGACTAGTATGGCCTTGTGATGATGTGTGCTTGCTAGAATAGGCTGGCCAGGCTTAGTGAGACTTGTTTGGGTTAGGCTTGACCTAATTTGACTAAGGTAGTTGACTAGAGTTGACCAAAGGTTGACTTTAGCCTAGGTTGACACAAACATCATGTAGAATGCATTGTAGTAGTCTATTTTACTATTTTGGACATGTAGTGACTTGTACAGTTGTAAATCCCCAGAATTTTCAAAAGATTTTATTATTATTCTATATTGCTTTTTTTGAATTAATTGATATATATTTATAAATAAAGTCTTAGTCATAATTAAATTTTGTTACACCCATTGACTAGACGATGTGGTATCGTGTGCCCTGACTAGCTTCGTACCCCTCTAAATTACTTGTCGTAATATTCAATTATTTTAAGAAATAGTTTATACTTGTTTATAAATTTCTTTTTATGTATTATTTACTTATTTTAGATATAATTAGAAATTATATTTGTTTAATGATATTAGGGTTTCAATATTAAGTGAGTTATTTTTATATATAGAGTAAATAAATGCTACAAGGTATTTTAGGAATTTATAAATATATGAAATATATTTTTATGAAAAATGTGGTTAAACTAGGATTTTATATATAAATAATATTTATATATTTTGTTGATTTAAAAAGGTTTTTTTTTTGTAAAAGAAAAAAAGAAAAAAAAAGAGATATGCTGACGTCAGCATGCCGTCAGCACTGTTCCATGCACAGTTTTCCTCGTCCAGCCGAGCTGAAGTTGCCATACAGGGACTCAAGTAAGGAAAAAAACAAACAACTACCGAGTACTGTTCCCCAAAGGGAACAGTAATATTCAAAACCCGATCCCTGCTGCTTCCCTTGTGCGAGCCTGCGAACCTAAATCCCCCGACAAAAATGTGGACAGAGAATGAGATTCTCTGATGGATTCAAAATCCAAACCAAATTCAAATATTCAAAATATTGATCCAAATCCCAAATCAAATCCTTTCTCAAACCAAATCCCCATCACAATCTTTATCAAATCTCAAAATAGAATTTAAATTTCCTGTTTAAATACAAAGCTGATCGGATGATATTTCATCCAAATCCCGAGCAATTCGAGTAGCCCAAACCCAATCTTCTTCAACCCCAACCTTGGACGACCTACCTCGCTCATCCCCAGCCGCCTGAAGTCGGCCGTCGACCACTGGAGGGACCGTCGATCGGCCACCCATTGCCGGAGCTCCTCGCAATCACCGGAAACTGAGAACCAAAGCAGGGTCCCCTGTTTTTGAACCTCTCTAGGTACCCAAGTTCATCGCGCTATCCCTCTCTGTATACTCCATTAAATATCGATCTATCAAATCCTATGTAAAGCCAATATAACCCCCTTCCATCCCCTTTAAGTAGGTTAATTTCTCGTGCATTAAATTGTTGTAGAAATCGAACCAAAAATCCCAAAAATCTGTTCAAACGTGAACAGCAAACCCGGTCCAGACCCCCAACTTGGAAGGTGTTTTTCGAACTAATTACTGAGAACTTTCAACAACTAGTTTCAAACAGTCCTAGTTAACATATATGAGAGTTGAACCCAACTTGTAGATCCTGAATTCGTTAATTATGCAGGAAGTTATTTGATTGCAAACTTACAGGAAAAACTGTTTAGAAAACTGAAAAAATTAGAAAAATCTTCCCGATACGGCGTGCGTCCCGACAAATTGGGCGACGTGGTCGCGTACTATATGCATCGAAAGGCGCGTATGGATGTTGATGACGTGTGGGAACTGACGGAACTCGATTTCGTTGCGTGCGCGCGACAAAATCAGTACGTATCCGTCGAGATACCCCCGTACCGACCTTTTGCAAACTTGGCCATAACTTCGTGTATGTTTGTCGTATCGAGACGAAACTTGCGCCAGCAGGACCGTATCATTTTTCTGGTCCTGTATGCCAAGTTTGGTCCGATTCTGAGAAGGTTGATTGGAACGCCAAAATTGACGGGCCTGTGACCCGCTCCCACGGGCGAATTTGTACACAGCTCATCGAAATCCAAAACTGGACATACCGTTGAGTTCGTCTCCTCAAACTGGACCCGTAGACATGTAGTTTGACAAATTTAGAGATCGTAGGTCCTGACACGCATTTCGGTGCAAAACGGGTCTAACGGCGGACATCGTTTTGACCCGAAATTATGATTTTGCCCCTGTTCCAGAATTTAACTTTTGGACAGGCGTTTCCTAGGTATATCTTTTATTCCAAACTCGTTCGTGATGTTTGTTTCAGCATCCGGAGCTCCTTGTGGATTTTGACTTTCGTGTTGACGATTCTGACTGTTGGATTTTGCTACATCCCGCACCACCCTCAGGCAAGACACCTTGCCATTTGCTGTTTAATTATTTTAGCTCATATTTCATGCACGTTCATTATTTTCTTTATGCAAAATAAACTGTGATACATGGCATAACCTGTTAGAATTTACTGTTCAGTTTCTTGCTATGTATTATTTTTTTACACATTAAACCTAGATTTAAGGGACCACCTTTGTGTGTTGCATTCATGGCCTTGACACGTTGTACCATGAAGTTGTGTGTCGTATGTAGAACACGGAAGTGCGTGATTGGCTGGCCACCAGTACGTACCAGCCGTGCGATAGAATAACCGTTAATAGAGGTTGCATGCTAGTTTGACTTAGCGGTTATATAGTTAGCATTGGTCGGGAAGAACATGATTGGAAGTTGACTACCACCCTATCTATCGTAGACTCACTCGCTACTGAGGAATGATAGGTAGACTATATGCTATAGACTCGCTCGATACTGAAGAATAGTATATAGTGTTGTGACTCGCTACTGAGGTACTGCATTGGTATTTTCTTGACTTGACCCGGTAGTCATGCGACCATGAACTGTTCTTAAAACTGCATTCACTTAGACTGGTTAGGCTACCCTTATCTGTTAGGTATGAGTACCTTTGGTTTGGGTACTTGTATCTGACCGTGGCTTGGAACAATAACTTGTCGCGGATTAGTTCGTCACATCTTGTCCTTGTTTGGTTGTAGGGGTGACTTACTACTTCGATGAGAATTTATTGAACCTTGTTGGGGTCCGGATACCATATTGGATTTATGGCATGGAAAGATACGTCGTCGTGAATTAGTTTACCATCTCCTGTCCTTGTTTGGTTGGGGGGATGGTATGCTCGTTCAGTAGGTGCGTATTAGACCATGTTATAATTCGATTTACTTATTTATTTGAGCAATATTTATTCAGTTTATATGGCATGATAATATGTGTCTTATTACGTCCCTCTGAGGACCTGGTTATCTCTCCAGGTGTGTGCTCTTATCCTTCGCAGGTGCTTAGGCTCTAGTCGTGATCATCGCTATTTCGTCGAGGATGATTGTACTTGGATCGTCTTCACTTCGCTCGCCACTCATTTCATTTTCTATGCACTTTTCCTTATTTTGTTGGTAGTGGATTTGTCTTCGCCCAACATATTGTATCAAGACAAATTCATTCTCATTATATGATATTTTTTATTCATTTATTCTGTGTGGTTGAGATTAGTTATGGTTCTACTGTATTTTTACAGCTTACGTATATTTATTATACGGCTGGCATGTCTACGTCCCTAGTCCTACGTATTTTGGGACTGGGCGTTACATGTTCTTGTGGTGGCCCATGAAGGTCAGAGCATATCGTATCGACTACATAACTATGCTGATACGAGCCTGCATATAGGATTAAAAATTTGGCGTCTCATCCACATGTTTGATACCTTTCTTGATTTCTCATCAAACTCTCATTTTGATTGCTTGACTTGCATCTAGCTTGAAATTGTTCTAACGAAAATTCTATATCTCGTGCCAGAAAATGAATCCTCATAGCGGTAGCACTGCACCACTTGCCGTCACACCAGGAAACTCGGCAGCCCAAGAGGAGCAAATTCACATACAGCATCCTATAGCAACCTCAACCATGCCTTCTCAGTCAGACCAGACGACCCTATCTACTCACCAACATCCCCAAGCCTCTGAACCCCACTTAGTTCAGCCTGTTCAGCAGACCCCTGTACCCCAGAGAGGGCATACTCCACCACCCCTTCATCAGAATCTACCTCAAGCTGGACCGCAGATGCCTATGCCCCCGATTGATGGAGATGATACCAATCGGTTCTTTTATACTTTATTGCAGGCTCAGTGGCAGCAAAATGAGCTATTGAGACAAGACGTGATGGTCCTACGTAATAGACCCCCATCTCCACCACCAGCCCAAGTACCAGCACCTCCACCAGGGCCCCATTCAGACGTAGGCAGTATTCCAGATTTCACCCAAATGAATCCAAAGACTTTCAAAGGTACTGAAGGGCCACTAGAAGTTTCATCATGGCTTATTAGCACCGAGAAGAAGTTAAGGGCGTCACAGTTGCCTAAAGAAGACTGGATGATCGCAGTTGATTTATTACTCGAGGACAATGCTCATCATTGGTGTAAAGCGGAGGAGAGGCGCTTGGGTACCAATCAGTCATGGGAAGAGTTCTACAAACTCTTCAATGAGAGGTACTTTCCAACTGTTGCTCGAAATGTATTGTATGATCAGTTCCTCCACCTCAAACAAGGCGACAAGTCGGTTGATGAGTATGATGCAGAATTTAGCCGACTAAGCAGATTTGTCGAAGGATTGATGCCAACGGAGAAGGAGAAGGCAAAAAGGTTTCATAATGGATTAAGGCCCGAGCTTAAAACACACACCACTGTGCAATCCAGAATTTTGCACGCCGCAGTATTAGAGGAAGCGAGAAGTCAGGAGATCCTTCATATGGAAGTACAACAAACTCAAAGATACTATGCCCCAATAGACTTTCCAGTTCAACTTGGTTCAGGAGGCCCCGAACGATGACTTACTGCACAATATCAACAGCAAGCCGTGCCCTACCAAGTTCCAAGTACAATAACCTGTCAGTTTTGTGGAAGGAGAGGGCACCAGCAGAAGGACTGTCGTCGGCGACTAAAGTGTTGCTTCAATTGCGGTTCCAATGAGCATAAATTTCGAGATTGCCCCAACCAACATGCCACACCCAGTTTAGCTCCAGCACCATCACAGAAACAGTTACGAGGACCAATAACTCTCAGGCCAGGTGCACCACAACCACTTCCCTTAGAAGAATATCAGGAGGGACCAGCCTTGGAGGGCCATACACTAGAGTATAGGCCTGCTAGAGAAGAGATGAATAATTCGAGACAAGGACGAGCACTCACCATGACAGTGCTAGACACCCTTCCCGAGTTGACAGATACCACCGGTATTATTCTAGCTAATATATTATTGATGCACCTTCATTTGTGTCTTATCCATGCATAGAATAGTTATCTCGTCTTCCTAAACACATTGGATTAAGAGTTAGCAATTGCACTGCAGGGTACTACCTATAAACAACTTTAGTAAACCCATAACCCGTATCATAGCCAGACTTGCGTAGAATAACGATTAAGGATTTGGTCAAAAAGGATTTCCAATACAAGCCTTAGACTTATATACCTTATTGTAGACCTTGTATATGTGAAATGGCCCATGTCCTCGGTTTGTATGTCATTATAGTATTTCATGCCAAAAGGATTCCCATGGGAACACAAGGATGACATACACAATATCCTTCTATCTACTCGAAATCACTTATCCTTGAATCATATCCATCGCAGCATGTTATCTGTTACCCTTTGATATCAAGTCAAGGTATGATACCATGACTGGGAATATTTCTAACTTTATCAATCATAAATTTGTGCCCTGGTTTTAAATTTTAAGAGAGAAATTTCTAGAGATTATAGATTGAATGCCCTCTAGACTTCTTTTACAAATTGATTAGGATAAATTGGTTTCCACTAGATGATAAATTAGTGCCTCATGAACACCCACTTTATATTTAGATCATTTGGTGTCCTCGATCGTGACCTTGCTATTCGGAGCACGAGACCAGCTGTTACCTTCAAACAAATTTTATATACGAGATCTAGACGAGCTCACCATCATCTAGGTATATCATGTCCCACTAAAGCACGTCTCCTTGTACACTATTTTTTTTGATATGATTTTCTGGTCAAAATAACTAAACTATAACCTCTACCATGATACCTAAATACTTTTTGACTTCCATTAGAGATCCAACCTTGACCAAGTCTCTTGACGCTATATGTGATTGTGTTCTACTTAATTCCTTAAATGCCTTACTTTGTACTTTATCTTGATTGCTTGACCCGTTGTCCCATCACACTATTAGTTGAACTCTTGTAAGTTGGGTAGAATACCTCACAACCTAACAAATCTTTTGTCCTTATGAATCATGTTGATGAGTTTACTCAGACTATAAATTCAGAGGACACTAAATTAGCTAGCCAACAAAGCCAACTGCATAGGCCCACACTTTGGACAATACTTGATTTTAAAAAGATCTTGGACTATTTAATTTCCTTCATCATTACCTCCGAAATATTTTGACTACCTTATGCTGATAATTTAGTTTTAATTTTGCAAGCTTATTCTTTATCGAGCTTGTTCATGACATATGTGTTATTGGGTGCACTCACTAATATATTGTCTATTCAGAACCGGTGCATGATGGTCTGATCAACCTATTGCACTTTGGTTCGCTGTACTTATATTACCCTACGAGGATGGAGACATAGTAAAACTTGCCCTTAGAGTCTCATCCGCGACAGCCTTGGCAATTCTCTTTTGAATTATTTTTTGTCGCCTATGAACTACTCATTCGTACTCAATAGCATCATCTTGAACCCTTTATTGTTCTTGTCTTAGAGAGACAATGCACTATACGTGAGAAATGGATCCAAGGTATCACTTCAGTCATGTGGCTATATCCTCGCCATAAACTACTCCTTCTACCCCTTAACCCCATCTACCCTATTATTCCTAAATTTCGAGGACGAAATTCTTGTAAGTTGGGTAGGATGTAAACCCCCAGAATTTTCAAACGATTTTATTATTATTCTATATTGCTTGAAAATATTTTTTTGAATTAATTGATATATATTTATAAATAAAGTCTTAGTCATAATTAAATTTTGTTACATTCATTGACTAGACGATGTGGTATCGTGTGCCCTGACTAGCTTCGTACCCCTCTAAATTACTTGTCGTAATATTCAATTATTTTAAGAAATATTTTATACTTGTTTATAAATTTCTTTTTATGTATTATTTACTTATTTTAGATATAATTGGAAATTATATTTGTTTAATGATATTAGGGTTTCAATATTAAGTGAGTTATTTTTATATATAGAGTAAATAAATGCTACAAGGTATTTTAGGAATTTATAAATATATGAAATATATTTTTATGAAATATGTGGTTAAACTAGGATTTTATATATAAATAATATTTATATATTTTGTTGATTTGAAAAGGTTTTTTTTTTGTAAAAAAAAAAGAGATATGCTGACGTCAGTATGACGTCAGCACTGTTCCATGCACAGTTCCCTCGTCCAGCCGATTATTTTAAGAAATATTTTATACTTGTTTATAAATTTCTTTTTATGTATTATTTACTTATTTTAGATATAATTGGAAATTATATTTGTTTAATGATATTAGGGTTTCAATATTAAGTGAGTTATTTTTATATATAGAGTAAATAAATGCTACAAGGTATTTTAGGAATTTATAAATATATGAAATATATTTTTATGAAATATGTGGTTAAACTAGGATTTTATATATAAATAATATTTATATATTTTGTTGATTTAAAAAGGTTTTTTTTTGTAAAAAAAAGAAAAAAAAGAGATATGTTGATGTCAGCATGACGTCAGCACTGTTCCATGCACAGTTCCCTCGTCCAGCCGAGCTGAAGTTCCCATACAGGGACTCAAGTAAGGAAAAAAAAACAACTATTGAGTAAGTTCCCCAAAGGGAACAGTAATATTCAAAACCCGATCCCTGCTGCTTCCCTGGCGCGAGCCTGCGAACCCAAATCCTCCGACAAAAATGCGGATAGAGAATGAGATTCTCTGATGGATTCAAAATCCAAACCAAATTCAAATATTCCAAATATTGATCCAAATCCCAAATCAAATCCTTTCTCAAACCAAATCCCCATCACAATCTTTATCAAATCTCAAAACAGAATTTAAATTTCATGTTTAAATACAAAGCTGATCGGATGATATTTCATCCAAATCCCGAGCAATTCGAGCAGCCCAAACCCAATCTTTTCAACCCCAACCTTGGGCGACCTACCTCGCTCATCCCCAACCGCCTGAAGTCGGCCGTCGACCACTAGAGGGACCGTCGACCGGCCACCCTTTGCCGGAGCTCCTCGTAATCACCGGAAACTGAGAACCAAAGCAGGGTCCCCTGTTTTCGAACCTCTATAGGTACACAAGTTCATCGCGCTATCCCTCTCTGTATACTCCATTAAATATCGATCTATCAAATCCTATGTACAGCCAATATAACCCCCTTCCATCCCCTTTAAGTAGGTAAATTTCTCGTGCATTAAATTATTGTAGAAATCGAACCAAAAATCCCGAAAATCTGTTCAAACGTAAACAGCAAACCCGGTCCAGACCCCCAACTTGGAAGGTGTTTTTCGAACTAATTACTGAGAACTTTCAACGACTAGTTTCAAATAGTCCTAGTTAACATATATGAGAGTTGAACCCAACTTGTAGATCATGAATTCATTAATTATGCAGGAAGTTATTTGATTGCAAACTTACAGGAAAAACTGTTTAGAAAACTGAAAAAAATTAGATAAACCTTCCCGATACGGCGTGCGTTTTGACAAATCGGGCGACATGGACGCGCACTATACGCATCGAAAGGCGCGTATGGATGTTGATGACGTGTGGGAACTGACGGAACTCGATTTCGTTGCGTGCTCGCGACGAAATCAGTGTGTATCCGTCGAGATACCCCCGTATCGACCTTTTACAAACTTGGCCATAACTTTGTGTACGTTCGTTGTATCGAGACGAAACTTATGCCAGTAGGACCGTATCATTTTTTTGGTCCTGTATGCCAAGTTTCGTCCGATTCTGAGAAGGTTGATTGGAACGCCAAAATGGGCGGGCCTACGACCCGCTCCCACGGGCGAATTTGTACACAGCTCATCGGAATCCAAAACTGGACATACAGTTGAGTTCGTCTCCTCAAACTGGACCCGTAGACATGTAGTTTGACAACTTTAGAGACCGTAGGTCCTGGTACACGTTTCGGTACAAAACGGGTCCAACGGCGGACATCGTTTTGACTCAAAATTACGATTTTGCCCCTGTTCCAGAATTTAACTTTTGGATAGGCGTTTCCTAGGTATATCTTTTATTCCAAACTCGTTCGTGATGTTTGTTTCAGCATCCGGAGCTCCTTCTGGATTTTGACTTTCGTGTTGACGATTCTGACTGTTGGATTTTGCTACATCCCGCACCACCCTCAGGCAAGACACCTTGCCATTTGCTGTTTAATTATTTTAGCTCATATTTCATGCATGTTTATTATTTTCTTTATGCAAAATAAACTGTGATAAATGGTATAACCTGTTAGAATTTACTGTTCAGTTTCTTGCTATGTATTATTTGCTTACACATTATACCTAGATTTAAGGGACCACCTTTGTGTGTTGCATTCATGGCCTTGACACGTTATACCATAAAGTTGTATGTCGTATGTAGAACACGAAAGTGCATGATTGGCTGGCCACCAGTACGTACCAGCCGTACGATAGGAATAACCGCTAATAGAGGTTGCATGCTAGTTTAACTTAGCGGTTATAGAGTTAGCAATGGGCGGGAAGAACATGATTGGAAGTTGACTACCACCCTATCTATTGTAGACTCGCTCGCTACTGAGGAACGATAGGTAGACTATATGCTATAGACTCCCTCGATACTGAGGAATAGTATATGGTGTTGTGACTCGCTACTGAGGTACTGTATTGGTATTTTCTTGACTTGACCCGGTAGTCATGCGACCATGAACTGTTCTTAAAACTGCATTCACTTAGACTGGTTAGGCTACCCTTATCCGTTAGGTACGAGTACCTTTGGTTTGGGTACTTGTATCTGACCGTGGCTTGGAACAATAACTTGTCGCAGATTAGTTCGTCACATCTTGTCCTTGTTTGGTTGTAGGTGTGACTTACTACTTTGATGAGAAGGTATTGAACCTTGTTGGGGTCCGGATACCATATTGGATTCATGGCATGGAAAGATACGTCGTCGTGAATTAGTTTACCATCTCCTGTCCTTGTTTGGTTGGAGGGATGGTACGCTCGTTCAGTAGGTACGTATTGGACCATGTTATAATTCGATTTACTTATTTATTTGAGCAATATTTATTCAGTTTATATGGCATGATATTATGTGTCTTGTTACGTCCCTGTGAGGACCTGGTTATCTCTCCAGGTGTGTGCTCTTGTCCTTCGCAGGTGCTTAGGCTCTAGTCGTGATCATCGCTATTTCGTCGAGGATGATTGCACTTGGATCGTCTTCACTTCGCTTGCCACTCATTTCATTTTCTATGCACTTTTCCTTATTTTGTTGGTAGTGGATTTGTCTCCGCCCAACATATTGTATCAAGACAAATTCATTCTCATTATATGATATCTTTTATTCATTTATTCTGTGTGGATGAGATTAGTTATGGTTCTACTGCATTTTTATAGCTTATGTATATTTATTATACGGCTGGCATGTCTACGTCCCTAGTCCTACGTATTTTGGGACTGGGGCGTTACAACAGTTCTATTGGAGCCAGATACCACTCCTCAGACAGTATATTATCTTCAGACATACAGATATCAGGCAAGTACATTCTCTGATTATTTCATATCTTGCTTAGGATAATATTCCTACTTTAGATTACTTTACTTGATGCTGACACGTTGGTAACATAGATTGGTACTATATGGATCCCTTCATGAGATGTTATCCCTCTTGGGAGCATCAGATACTCATGTCTCGTGTGTTTCACTTACATCATGCATCTCATGCTTCTATTATCATGAATCTATCATGAATCTGCTTGTGATTCCTGTACTCTCATAAATCACAGAGCCTTCACGAATCTATTCATGAATCACTCTTTATGAGCCTGTAGCATAGTCATGAATCATAACGTAACTTGACTGGATCCTTGTGTATTGATTGGAGATAGGGGAGAAGAACTAAACATGTGAATAATTCTAAAGTAGTATAGTCATGAATCACCTCTTTAGTATAGCCATGAATCACATCCAGTTGTTCACATGTTTATCTTGTACTATGAATCACTAGTCACTGATAGCTTTCTCTATATATTGCAGCTATTTTCTTATAGTTCTTTCTTTTATATCATGTTGTTCTTCCAGTTTCATGTATCTTACTCTCTAGCATATTCATATTTTCTAACCTGTTATCATTTGCATGAGATGTATTATTTTCGCTCCTGTCCTTACTAGACCTGTTGAAAATATTACAGAGGATGAAGACGAGACGCTCTGTACCACATATTATGGGACTACCCTAGAGGATTGTTGTGACCTGGACTCCAGTAGGATCCATTTGCAGTGGATGACACACTATTAGTCTAGTGTAGTGATTTTCAGTTGTATTTATTCTATGGATTATTGTATTGAGTTAGGATATTTCTGGATTTGGTGTTATCTTAGACACTTAGAACTCTCTATCTATCTTTGTTTTGTGGATTCGTTTCATATCTATCTTTCTTATCGTATTTTGCCTTAGTTGTGATTGAGACAGTATTCTATTATGTCACCTCCATTCAGAGTGTATATACTGTACATGTACCTTATATTATTAGATGTTGTGACCTAGGACAGCATTCTACTACCGACACTTTGGCGTAGGCTGGACGTACCCACTTTTCGTGTCGTTACTCTAGGGTGCTGGTCGTGACACATTTATAGTGGTGGCCTATGAAGGTCGAGTTTATGTAGTGGAATTCGAACTAGAGTATAACAATAACATGCAGTAGAATTATGATATATTTTTGAAGGTACTCAATCACAGTTAGAAATCCTTGAGAGATTCCTGGGACGACCCTTGAGAATCTTATTAAACTTCAATTTGAAATCCTTTTCCTTATTTTGTTCACCCTTACTCCTTGATTATTGAATTTGATTTTTGAATAGATCGTTGTTGATTTTGATTTTCCTATCGAGATGAATTTTTATGGCCTGAGTTATGATATTTTCTGATAAGATATGTTGACGAAAATAACACAGATGGTAAAACGTCTACTTGATTATGGAACCTGTAGTTTATTGCAGCCTTATTTGCTGGCATGGCAAAAATGTAGAGACCTGACTTTGGATGTACATATCTTGGTTATGAGATTGGAATTTCTTGCAGCTATACTAGTCGACATAGCAAAAATTGTAGACGACATGATTATAAAGGTGCATACCCCAGTTATGGAATCTATCGTTTATCGTAGCCTTGCTTACTGGGAGGGCGAGGACTCTGAGTAACATGATTTTGGATGAACACATATGATTATCGGATTGTATCTTGAGAAGGTTTTTAAATATATCATCTCTATCGTACCCTTCTGTTGTTATAAAATTGTATTCCATCATCAAATAGCTTAGGAGTAGGGATTATTTTAGTTTTGTAGAGCTTATTCATATGTAGTTATTTCATAGTATAATGATATGATGACTTGTAAAATGTCTGTACCCTAGAGATGATAGTTAGCATTGGTATTAGAATAGTATCCCATTGTAAAAGATTCCTCTGTTATTTATAATACCAACCAGTTTTCATATAGGATGTTACTATGCCTTACAGCCTTGATAATTTATTATTATTTTCCCTTATCCTTTCCAGTAAGGCACCCATGACTAGGGCCTATCCTTGAGTGTAGTTGTAGTTTCACCTAGGACTGAGAGGTCTATATATATAGATAGGTTACAGATGATATTGGCATATGGGATAGGGGTTTGGTTGGTATCTATAGGTCATTGTTGTATAGGGTATTGACATGTTGTTTAGCCTATATTTGGCCCAGTTTTCTATTTTAGATGAGTCCCCTTTCTGTTGAGTTCAGTCATGTTTGATCGACCTTTATAGGCAATGTTCAGACCCTTCACTAGATACCCTATTCCCTTGGTTCAGACTTGTACAAGTTGTTCACTGCACTCAATATTTTATTACCTACTACGTTGTGTCATAGATTTCGCTGGACCATTGTTTAGACCCCAATTATTGACTCACCAATATAACCAACAACCCCTTAACATATTCTACATATCTGGAGAGTTAGTATCATGCATGTTAGAGGTCTGTACTTATCCTTACTTTCTGTACATGGTGATATTCTGCATCTCTTAGCATTTTACATTACTTGATAGCCTTGCAATACCCTTCATTATAACCTACAGTACCTACCCTACAATAGAGTTTAAACCTTTTTGGGCATGGTTGTTCAGTCCATTTAGGACAGTTGTATACATTGGGGATATAATGTGGGTTGTTAATAAGAGTTCTTCCTTGATCATTTGTTCTGTCCCTCTTTCATTCTTAGATACATATGATACCTGTTTAGTCCATCTGTCCAGATACATGTCCAAACCCTTTCTTTCATTGTTGGTTCAGTCTTCCAAAAGCCTCTACCTGGGCATTAGTTCAATTTTCTATATGTATATGTCCTACATATCATTGTCCAACATATGATTATTTTGCATCTTCATTTGCAGCCATGCTACACAACTATTCTGTCCCAATACACCTTACAGTATCTGACCCCTTCATTGGAGTGATAGGCATCTGGTAGGGTGTGTGTGTTGTTAGACTTGAGTAGAGTTTGAGGGGATGAGAGTTGATTATATGTAGCTTGTATATATGTAATGTATTTAGATTTGGTATGTAGCCTGCACTTATTTGCAGTATACTGCCTATTTCATTCCCTGTACACCAGCTTAGTTCACTTTTTTTAGACCACTGTCCTGCATGTAGTTAGTAGGTGTTCAGTCCAGATAGAGAGGAGAGGCCCAGGTTTGATTTTAAGGCATGTTTCAGTCACCATGTAAATTTTTTTTCACTTTAACTTTACAAGTTGGACCCTAATGTCCTGTCCTTTTTGCTTTATAAATTCAGTCTCCTTAGCATCATCCCCTTTTGCCTACATTGATGTTTCAGACCATTCATCCTTAGCCTAGTTTCTAAGCATTGTTCAGTCCATTATGAGTTTAGCCTACCTTAACACTTTGATGATCAGTTATATATATATATATATATATATATTTTATATATATATATATATATATATATATATATATATATATATATATATATATATATATATATATATATATATATAGATGATATACTTAGGATATATGTAATGGGTTGTTGTTCTTGAGCTTATGTATATGTGGTATTCGGGATTTGTGTGCTTAGATTATATATATATGTGTGTGCTTAGATTATATATATATATATATATATATATATATAGATGATATACTTAGGATTAATGTAATGGGTTGTTGTTCTTGAGCTTATGTATATGTGGTATTTGGGATTTATGTGCTTAGATTATAGGTATTTAGTTATGGTGACTTGATAGGATTTGGGAAATTAAGAGTTAGTCTATTATAGAGTTTATTTTTTTGGGTGTGGATAATTTCTAGTTGCCCACACCTAGATAGCTAGCATAGGCAAAACTCTAAGAAGTTGACCAGTTGTTGACCAAGTACTTGGATGTTGACAAATTGACTAGTTGTTGACCAATAGTTGACCATTGACTATGTTTGACTTATTTTGACTGGAGATAGGATTAGAAGTAGGTTATTATTGTGTTTGTTTGATCATATTTGATTATTTAGTAACTTGAGACCTTGTTTTTGTTTAGGTCGGAGACATGGTTTTTTTGAGGATATCTCTGACTCGTGGTACCATACATTTTGGTGGAGGCGAAAAGCTTAGCCTGCGCTTCATCGGACCTTTCGTGATCAGCGGAAGAGTCGGTGACATGGCATACATGCTAGACTTGCCACCTGCACTAGTGGGTGTCCATAACGTATTCCATGTATCACAATTAAGATGATATGTGGCTGATCCTAGCCATGTACTTGACCATTCGAAGATTGAGGTGGGACCTACTCTCAGTTATCCAGAGCAGCCAGTGGAGATTCTGGATCGCCGAGAGAAGGTACTGAGAAACCAGGTGATACCCTTAGTTCGCATCGCATAGAGGCATCATTCTCCAGGAGAGTCTACTTGGGAACGGGAGGATGAGATGCGCGAGCGATACCCATATCTTTTTGGACCTTGAGGTATGATTGTATATCCTTCTCATCAGTTAAGTTTCGTCTTTTAATTTCGAGGACGATATTCTTTTAAGGAGGGTAGATTTGTCAATACCATATTTTAGATTGAGGGTATTTTGGTCATTTGAGAATTTTTAAATTTATTTTGATTTATTGAATTGGTGATTGCTATTTTTGACTTTGACTAGTTGAGACTTTGTAGACTAACCTAGATGTTGACCCTAGCTATGGTGACTTGGTTGGCATGGTAGGACCCTAATCTAACATAAGTCAATCCAATTTTAGTCATTTAGAATCTAGTTTGAAATTGGAGAATAAAGACTAGGTTCATGACTTATGACTTATGATTTTAATTCCATGACTAATGCAACTTGGCCTATAGGCCCATTAGTGAAACCCTAACCCTAACCTAGCCATTAAGTGGCCGGCCAACATTGGAAACCCCCTATATAAACTCTCATTTCTTGTTCTTGTCTCTTTTGTGTCATTCCAACTTTTAGAAAGGAAAGGTAATTCCCATCTCCCCTAATTCATATTAAATCTATTTTAATTCCTTTTCTATCCAAATCTTTTGCAATATATTCTAATCATCCTCTATTTGATATTCATGGAGAGTGATTTCAGTTTGTGAGCAATCTGGAGGATTTGGCTAGCAACGGGAACCATCCGATTTGGGGCTTTTCATGGTCATTTACAACCTATAGGTAAACATGTAACACCCAGTTTCTGGAATGAGGGTATTTTTAAAATTTTGTATTTATAAATATTATTTAATTGTATTTATTTCACATTATAATTTTTTGGTGATTTTTAATTATTTTTAAAATCAATTTAAAACTGTTTTAAGTCATGGCTTGTGATTTTGATGCCTTGCTAGGGTAACCAGAGAGACTGTCTGGCCTAGTGCCTGACCATGTCATTAGGATAATTTATTTCTACTTTGAGCATGAGGGTATTTTGGTCATTTGGTCTCCTTGAATTATTTTATGATTTATTGCACTGGTGATTGTTGATTTGACTTTTGACTAGCTGTGACTTAAGAGACTGTCCTAGATTTTGACTTTGACTTGGTGACTTAAGTTAACATGGTATGAACCCTAGTCTAACTTAAGTCAACTCAAGTTAGGACACTAAGGATCAAGTTTGAAATAGGAGGATTGGTGTTTTGGTCCATAGACTTGAGACTTAGAAATGGGTTCCATGACTAGTGCAAATAGGCCTATAGCCATTAGACCAAGCCCTAACCCTAATTTTCCACTTTTTAACCAGCACTAGGGCTCCCCCCTTCCCTATAAATAATCTCCTCCTTGTTCTTGCCTCTTTTTTTTCAAGTTTTGAAGAAGAGGTAAATAGACATTCCATAACTTTTTCATTCCAACTCCTTTTTAACCCTAGTCTTTTGCATTAGGACCTAATTATTGTTTATTTATTGTTGGTGGAGAGTAATCCCAGATTTTGAGCAATTTGGGGATCCGAGCTAGCAAGGAGGAACACTTCATTTTGGGGCTTTTTCTTGCTAATTGCACATATAGGTAAAATCCTTTAAATTGCATTAATATTTTGTTTTTTTGCATTTAGGGCTAGATCTAGGAGTACCCTAGCTGTCCTTGAAGTTTGGGTCAATTTCGTGTCCGTTTGGTGTCCGTATCGGACATGTGTCGTAGTGTATGTGTAGGTGTTCGACGAAATGCCTCAACCAACATTTTGTTCTGATTTTTGAAATGTTTTTGAATGGAATCCTAGCACTAGGGCTTGCTTAGTGATTTGTATTATTATTTCCTGATTTTGGTGTCGTGTCGTGTCCACACGGGGACACGAACACGCGGGGACTGAACCGTACACAGTGCCCTGCTGCTCGGGCACTGTAGCGGACACGACACTACACGTATTGGCACAAAATTTTGGGTACACCTAGGACACATGACTGACACAGCACACACAAAATTTTAGGCCATTTCATCGAACGGATTGGGAGAAATCCTACCCACATCGAATGGACACTGCACGTCACACGGTTTAAAACGGGCGCTGATACGCCCGTTTAACTTCGACACGACGATACGCCGACATGGTACAGGGTGTTAGAACCCTAGCCCTACTATGGGCGAACCCATATGCACGAGCTCGACCCACCCCGAGCTCTGTGTCGAGTCCACAATGACTCGGCACGCGTGCACGAGGACTGAGATTTCTGTTTCCTGTCATTTTCGATTTTAGGATTTTGGACACCTCGTGTCCTAATTTTTGGACTCGTGGGTGTCCCATTAGACACGTGTGACAGGTCCCCATGCCTATACACTCTTGACACACCTTAAATTAGGTTTTTGATTTGAAATTGCCCTTTGGATATCGAGCTCAAAAACACTCTGATACACGTTCAGTTTGTGATTTATGGAATTTGAATTTCATTTTTAAATCTAATTTTTAATGTTTAAATTGACAATGTTAGATTCATTTACATTTGTTAGTTCACTGATTAGTTGATGACATCTAGGTGAATGGATATTGGGTTGGTCGGGTTAATTCATAACCTGGGAATCATTCCTGAGTTCTACACACTCTTTACTGTCGAGTGCACAAACACAAAAACTTTCCTGCCATTTGCCATGTTTAATTTCCTATACATATGTGTATTAAATTACTATAGGCTGGTTCATGATTTGGTCGATGTTATCATGGTATTGATAAATGGATTTTTGATTAATTTTGGATGTATGACTGTCTTTGTTCCTGGAAACTGATTTGGGAAGGAAGATGTCAGTAACAGTTACCTGCCATGCCTCACCAAGACCACTGCTTTATCTGTAACTCATGTGATTCACTGCATCCCCATCTAGTCCAGACCCCCTCCTCCATCTGATACTTCCATGTATCAGTTGTAAGAATATGGTATTAACTCATATAGATAGGGTACCAGCTATAGAGTCCTATCCAACTTGATTGATGACTGCATTGCTAAAACCTGTTCTGCCCCAACCTTGGTGTGCCTAAATTGATCACCTGTACACCACAGTCCTATTCTATACACATTCAACCCTACCCCATGTCTCTCTTTGATCTAGAGGTTAAGTATCCATTTCACATCAAAACCTTTAGTTCAGTCCTGTTTTTTTTACATTGATTTCACTCACTTCTTTGTTCATTCATACAATAATTATCTGTCCAGATTGAATATCAGATAGATGTTGAACATTCTCATTGTTCATTGGTATTCCAGAACTTATTATCAGTGACCGTTCCATTTGTAGTTCAGTTCACACTATTATTCGAGTTTAGACATTCAGAGTAAGGATAGACTTTATGATAGTTCTCTAACAATATGGTAGTCCAGGTAATTACCTATTGGTATCAGATGATACACTCACCTTCAGTCTTACATCCATACAATGTTCAGTCAATACATATTAGTCCAAATATGTGCCCTGCTTGCATTTTTAGTTCATCTATTTGTAATCAGTCCACTTGGGTTTCCAACTGTCCAGTTCACACTATTGTGTGCTATCCACATTTATCCTTGAGAGTTCAGTCTCCTCATGTATCTTGTTTATCCCATAGTTAAGTAGCAGCCCTTATACTAATATTCAGTGATGGCCTAATATCACCATATACTGTCCTTCCATGAATGATCTGCCCTACATCTTTTCAGTCCAGATTTCCTTTTGTTAGCCGTTGTATATGTCAATCTATATACCTACCATTCAATTCATGTATCTCTATGTGATGTTAGTAGGGAAAAAGTTTAAGGTAATATACTCTATATGTTTCAAGTAGAATATATTATATGTATGTAAGAAATTGGTGTTTGATATTGAGTTTGAGTATGGTTTCATAAGTTGCACTATAAGATATGTTGAAATCTAGGATTTGGATATGGTTTGATACCCCTTAGCTTAATACTAACTAGTCTACTAGCCAAAACTATAGAGTTGAGTTGACAGTTAACCACCCTAGAATTGACCAAGGTTTGACCCAACAGTCCAAGATTGACTAGAGTTGACCAAAGGTCAACATTGAGTTTAAATGTGACCCGTTGGGCAAGTTTGACATGGACCTAGTTTGGCCTAGACAGTTGACCAGGTTTGACTTTGAGTTGACTTTGACCTAGTTTGGCCTAGATAGTTGACCAGGTTTGACTTAGAGTTGACTTTGACCTAGATTAGCCTAAAAATCATGTAGATTGCATCATAAACTTCACTTACATTATTTAAACACATTTTAACCTGTATTACTCTGTTTAGGACATTGTGACTCCGGTGCCGACATATGATATTACACTACTCTTTTCAGAGTATCAGGCGAGTACATTCTCTGATAGTTCTCTCATTTACTTGTCAATTACTGTATTTCAGTTCTAGTTAGTTGTATAAGATTCTCTGTTACAACACGTATGGATATTTTTGAATTCATGTATACGACACACATACTTTACTCATCTTGTCTCTATTATTCGAATCACCATTCGATCTATTCGAACCACCTATTCGCATCTTCATGTGCTGGTTGGACTTGTATTCGATTGATGTGTCGGATTATGGATTCACTTGTATTAGAATGGGCGGGGAAATACTGATTAGACATGTGAACATTCCTACTATTCGAACCAACCCTCTGTGAATGATATTCGAACGATAGCCATCCCACACTTGGCCAAGTGTACGGTGTGCCGTATTACCCTTCGTCGTTTACATGTCTATCTCAGTATTTTAAAACACACTTGGAGAATTTATTCTAATTATTGTTATAACATCATGTGAATCATTATTCGCACCACCTTATTCGAATAACCTTATTAGAATAATGATTAGAATCACATTCGACTCATCTTGTATTAGACTCACATTGGAATTACACTCGACTTATATTGTACTGTCTGGACTCATCATGTTACCCTGGTTCAGCTAGTTCCATTTTTTTACAGTCTTTATTGCCATGATTCTTCTCTTGTTTAGTTACCTACTTTCCTTGCACTTTATCTTTCTTACCATCACCTAAATATAAACTGCCATGTCCATCAATACAACTGCCTATAACTGCTTTATAGTTCTCTGTCATTTACTTGGTTTTTCTAGATGAGATTGTGCTCGTTCCTGTCCTGACTGGACCTGTTGAAATTTTACAGATGATTGTCCTGATGACACTTGCCCTACTCATTATGGACCTGATGAGGGATTAGCTACCTTTGGCCCCGACACTCAGGAGTGATCGAGATTTAGTTTAGTAGACTTGCATCTGTTTTCATGTAGAGCTCGTTGTATAGAATTGAGACTTGAGATGTATTTAAGATTGTTCGAGATGTCGTTATTATTTCAGTAGTTATTGTTGTCTTCAATTTCTTAGTTATATTTCGGTGTTATCTTATCGTGCTTAGACTGTGATTGAGTTACACCATATCTTATACTTTTCCTCCGTTCGGAGTTGATCATGATGAGTACATTATATATACTGCATGAGTTGAAGGTTAGTTAGAGACTTAGAACAGCGTTCTACCGTCGATACTGCTGCATAGGCTGGGCGCTGTTACGTACTCGTACCCTCAAAGTGGGTGCGGGTCATGACAAAACCCTTCAAATTGCATTTTAATTCCCTTTTTTTTGCATCCTAACCTAGATCTAGGTATCCCCTAGCTGTAGAGAAGGTTTAGTGTCAATTGCATTTGATTTCGTGTCCGTATCGGACACGTATCCTAATCTAGAACTTGGTGTTCGACGAAATGCCACACTCAGTGTTTTGTACTGTTTGTTGAAATATTTTTTAATGGATTTATAGATCTAGGGTTCGTCTTTGATTTTGTGTCCTTGGTCTGTGATTTTAGTGTCGTGGCGTGTCAGTATGTGGACGCGAATACGCTGTTGCAGCCGCGGGAACACTGTCCTGCTACACGGGTGGGATTCCTCGTTGGACACAGCGAATGGACATGCGCCACTTGGCGAGGACCAAGAGGCAGTGACTGACACGAGTCCCCTCGAGTCTCGGGTCACATCATGTCGAGTCAGACACACTCTAGGGCCTACACTGGATTTTGCCTACACTGTGTACGTGACACATGCGGCTCTGACATGGACTTCGTGTCGCGTCCTAGAGTCACGTAGACATGGTGCAGTGTGTCTGTGTCATAGCCCTAGAGGTGGCGAACCTAGGTGCACACCCACACCATGTCTCGTGTCGTATGTCGTGTCCTAGACACGAGTGCATGCGTGCACGAGACTGTGTATTCGTGTGTGCACGTGTAGTGTTCATATGATGTGGATACGCCTTATCCGGCACTGGGTGACACAAGATGACTCTATGGACACGTGCACATGTGTGTCTTTCATTACCAACCCTTAATTGCGAGTTATTGATTGAATTTGGACTTCGAATTAGGTTTCCCCAATTTTACTGATACACATTTCACAGATTTATTATTCTGAGATTAAATTGTTTCTTTAACTGATTTCTAAATAATAAATTGCCATGATAAGGTCATCCACATATGTAAGGATTAATGTACATGATAGGTTTCATGATAGCTAGAGGTTATGGGGTTTTGAATTGAATTGGACTGATTCACTGAATCCTGAACTATTAATGTGTAAACTGAAATCGAAATTCCTGAGTTTAATACACTGATTTGTACCCACATGTTCACTGAGATTTGTCACTCATAGTTGCATACTGTTCTTCCCATATTCTATACACACACACCCCTATCTACAAATCTGAGCACATTGGACTGTCACCTATATACGCATTACACTGATTTCATATTCATGTACACACACACATAAATGCATCACACATACACACATTCTCTATTAAAACATGGGAACACAACACCCTATCTAATGTCATATGTTGCACTGTTTTAAATGATACTACACACACACATTGGTATACATGACACACTCTTCCTGTCACACACTCTAGCCTAGGTTGTATATGCACACACATGTAAACTGAAAACCTAGTACACTGTTAGCCCATCCACACACACATGTAAACTAATATACACCTATAGCCCCTGTCACATATACACAAACTGTCATCATGTTCTCTACACACACACGCATGGCTGAACCCTCACACTATTTTCCTATTTCATATACACACACTCACCATTGATGTCACTCACACACACTCATGTACACACACACAAGTCACTCTCCCTATTTTGTATACATATGTAATATTTGTTATCTATGTGATAATAATAATGTGATAGATATATATGTAGCTTATATTAATTTAGATATATATAATGTGTGAAATGTGTGTGACTCCAATATAGACTGTGGCATATAGCCTATGGGATGTAGCCCTATGTGATAGCCCATGTGTATGACATATATATTCATGAGATTTGTGTGTTGATAGACTGGTATGGCCTTGTGATGATGTGTGCTTGCTAGAATAGGCTGGCTAGGCTTAGTGAGACTTGTTTGGGTTAGGCTTGACCTAGTTTGACTAGTGTAGTTGACTAGAGTTGATCAAAGATTGACTTTAGCCTAGATTGACCCAAACATTATGTAGAATGCATTGTAGCAGTCTATTTTACTATTTCGGACATGTAGTGCCTTGTACTATTCTATAGGAGCCAGACACCACTACTCATATAGTATATTCTCTTCAGACATACAGATATCTGGCGAGTATATTCTCCGATCATTTCATATCTTGCTTAGGATTATATTCCTACTTTAGATTACTTTACTTGATGCTGACACATTGATAACACGGATTGGTACTATATGGATCCCTTAATGAGATGTTATCCCTCCCGGGAGCATCAGATACTCATGTCTCGTGTGTTTTACTTACATCATGTATCTCATGCTTCTATTATCATGAATCTATCATGAATCTGCTTGTGATTCCTGTACTCTCATGAATCACAGAGCCTTCACGAATCTATTCGTGAATCACTCTTTATGAGCCAATAGCATAGTCATGAATTATAACGTAGCTTGACTGGATCCTTGTGTATTGATTGGAGATGGGGGAGAAGAACTAAATATGTGAATAATTCCAAAGTAGTATAGTCATGAATCACCTCTTTAGTATAGCCATGAATCACATCCAGCTGTTCACATGTTTATCTTGTACTCTGAATCACTAGTCACTGATAGTTCTCTATATATATTGTAGCTATTTACTTACACTTCTCTCTTTTATATCATGTTGTTCTTCCAGTTTCATGTATCTTACTCTCTAGCATGTTTATATTTCCTAACCTGTTATGAATTGCATGAGATGTATTGTGCTCGCTCCTGTCCTGACTGGACCTGTTAAAAATATTACAGAGGATGAGGATGAGGCGCTCTGTACCACTTATTATGGGACTGCCCTAGAGGATTGTTGTGACCTGGATCTCCAGTAGGATCTATTAGCAGTGGATGACACACCATTAGTCTAATGTAGTGATTTTCAGTTGTATTTATTCTATGGATTATTGTATTGAGTTGGGATGTTTCTAGATTTGTTGTTATCTTAGACACTTAGAACTCTTTATCTATCTGTGTTTTGTGGATTCGTTTCATATATATCTTATCGTATTATGCCTTAGTTGTGATTGAGACTGTATTCTGTTATGTCACCTCCATTTGGAGTGTATATACTGTACAGGTACCTTATATTGTTAGATGTTGTGACCTAGGACATTGTTCTACCGTCGACGCTATGGCATAGGCTGGACGTACCCACTTCTCGTGCCCTTAATCTAGGGTGCTGGTCGTGACAAAACTCTCCGGTGAGGCTGTTAATACCTTATGAGCAATGGAAGGGGGTAGCACAATCTCGGTCTTATCCTGAACTATAGCAATACGCTGGGGACAGGCTCTGGTCATGGGTGTCATACTGGAAAAGATAAAGAAACTACAAATCGTCAAGGTTGTAAGGCAGTCTACCCTCCTATATAAAAACTTGTAATTATCGAAAAAAATAACTGAGAATTAACTATAAACGGTTACTATTCCAAAGATGATCAAAATCGAAAGTTTAAAGCACGAGTGTCATTAGCATTGAAATCCAATTATGATATATATAAAAGAAAATTTAGTCTCGACACGATCTAAGTTGATTAATCTCTGGGTAAATCAAGATTTGGACAAGATGGGGAAGAAGGTCATCGAAATCTGAGCACGAGCATCCAACGATGGAGATCTAGGTCACAATTTAAATTTAATTCAATTGAGTACGACCCAAGATATTAATATGATAAGAAAAGATGACCAAAGTCGATTGGTCGTGATCAAGGGACTTAGGATTCAATGATATTGAAAACTTAAATGATGATGCAAGGATATGGAAGTAAGTCAATTTTCTTCTTTTGATAGGGAAAACAAAAGACAAGATTTAATAGGGAAGTCAAGTTAATCATCTCTCTGTGTTACTATCAAGTTTATCTAGTCATCATTTGCCAATCATATTTTTATCTCACAAGTCCCAATATGAAAATCAACCTTTATATGACTACCATCAAAATTATATCACTCCATCATAAAGACTTGACCTTGTCATGATCACCATAGGCTTAATTCATAAATTCCAAAATATTACTCATGAAGCATAACCTTCTTATTAGGAATCAACAATAACCACTTAATCATCATAAATCCAAATTCTTCTAGAACATTTACCGACTCGTAACGACGTTTATCGACACGGTATTACGTTGGTAGGCATCGGTATACCTGCTGATATTACAGACGTTTAGCGACTCATAGTCGCTAATCACCGACGTTTACCGACGTAAGTCTGTGTCGATAAGCGACGGTAAGCGTCGATAAGGGTCGCCAAATTTGCCAAACAATAAAAAATAATAAATTACAGAATGTCATTTTTACCACAGAATCACATTTTCTCCTTGCAGTTTAATAAATAACAATAAATACACAGAAGCCCATATTTTCTTCCTTGGTTCGTAGACCCTTTTGGTGGAACACTCAATACCGGTAAATCACAATAGTATAACATAAAATGTAAACCACAACAGTATAACACAAAATATCAAAATACTCTACAACCAATACTCAAAGTTTACAACCAACCAATATCCAAAGTTTAAACAACCAATACCAAGTCTACAACCAACCAACCAATATCCAAAGTTTACACAACCAATACTAAAAGTGTACACACAAACAAGCAATCAACACAAACAAATACTAAAATATCACCTCATCAAGCAGTCCTAACTCTGACTACTACGCATCTGGAGGAGAAGGGGCACTGCCGCTCCTCATGGATAGAAACATCTCGTACTCCTCCAACAAAATTGTCACCGATGAAGAATGTAGTGACGTCGGTGTCGATAAAAAAGGCAGTGACGTCGGCGGATTCAATGACGATGAAGGCACACCCGGAGGACAATAACGCTCTAACGCTGCTAGTCGCTGGTGGTATAAATCTATGGTAGATAACAGCCTCGTACTGCTATCAACCATCGAATCCTGCATCAACGTCAGCCTCTCGCCCATGGACAGCTGTGATGCCTACAGATCCGTCATGCTGTGCTCTATCGACACTCTAAGATCAGTGACGCCCCGTTCTGTCCGCTCAGTCATATCCCTGAGCTCCATAATATTGTGGTCGAGCACATCCAATCGTGCTAGGAGTGCAGCATCGTCCGTATGGTACTGAGACTGGGGCTTCTCCTGGATTCGTCGTAGCAGCTCGTCACAGAGAGACTCCACCATCTGGTTGTTGACACAAAGTCACAGTCAACCAAATATTGACTACATTGACTAAATAATATCTGTATAAATTCAATACGACACACGACGTCTGCATTCAGTTCAGGACAGACAACAGCTCAGTTTCCGACTCTCAGTGTATTTTTCGAGTCTGTACTTTTACATTTTATTGAGTCTAGAAAAATGTACTCTGAGTTATGCTGAGCTCTTGGAACTTAGTCTATAAGCCTACCCAAAATCCCAAGCTCCACCAAAACAAAAATTGCCCACAAGTCCCACTTAGGACCACTCTGTGCTCTGGAGACAGAGTTCGGGCCGAACTCTGCCTCCACACAGAGTTCGGGCCGAACTCTGTCCCCTAGAAATCAGGAACCCTAATTTTAGGGTTAGCTGGTTGCTAGCTGTCCAACGGCCAAATTTTTGAATTTTTCTACCCGAATTCTGGCCGAATTCTGCCTCTAAAAATACTATAAATAGGGCATGAATTCTCTCATTTCAATTCACTCAATCTTCTCTTCTCTTCTCTCCTACAAGCTCAATAAGCCATACCTTTCCCATCTACTAGCCACAAGTCTCCTAAGTTTCGAGTGCTCAGCATCTCTCAGTTAGGATTCTTGTGCAAGAGTCGAAGAAGTCGCTTGGACAATTCCAAGCAAATCGCCACTGCGATCCTCTGTTAGAAGTTGACGTGCTCTTCTGAAGAAAAGGCACGGGTTGTCAACTACTATTTCACAAATAGTGGATTTAATCCTGAGCTAGAGTTCTCAGGCCTGGACTAGTCCTCCACGAGGGAAACCAGGTTAAAATTGCTGTGTTTGCGTATGCTCTTCTGCTCTTCATTTATTTTCCGCACTTTACTCTGATTATTTATTGTTGGTGAAAGAGTTATTTTTAATTGGCTATTTTTCTATATAAACTCTATTCACCCCCCTCTAGAGTTGCCAAACTGTTCTTCAATTGGTATCAGAGCTCTGTTCTCTTTACAAGGACTAACATCCTAAGAGCTGATCCATGGCAACCACATAACCCTTGATTTCCAATCATGGTGAAGGTCAGTCCACTCATAGGCCTCCCCTATTTGATGGGACTAACTACACATATTGGAAAACAAGGATGAGCTTCTATCTTAAGTCTCTGGACTTTGACCTGTGGACTGTCGTCACTGACGGTTACAAAAAGCCCGCCAGAATAGTTGTCGATGGTGACCTCATTGAGAAACCACACGACAAATATTCTGTCGAGGAGAAGAAACAGGCAAGTCTAGATGCTAGGGCTATTAATGCTTTATTCTGTGCTATAGACAGGAATGAGTTCAACAGGGTCTCTACATGCACCACTGCTCATGAAGTATGGAGACTTCTAGAAGTGACGCATGAAGGAACCACACAGGTCAAGGAATCTAAAATAAGCCGTCTCACTCAAGAATACGAAGCTTTCAAGATGAAGCCAAGTGAGACGATCACTCAAATGATCACAAGATTCCTCGACATCATCAATCCTCTATCTTCGCTTGGAAAGCAGTACTCAAACCACGAGAAGATTCGTAAGCTGCTCAGAGGGCTACCAAAGATTTGGAACCCTAAGGTGACAGCCATCATAGAAGGAAACGATCTCACAACAATGTCAATGGAGACCTTGATGGGTAAGCTTATGACTCACGAGCTTGACCTCAAGGACTTCGAAGAGCCTGCTCCGAAGACCAGGGAGATCGCACTTAAAGCTCATCAACGAAGAGCTAATCATGATGAGACCGAAGAAGATAATTCTGATGATGAAGACCAAGCTCTCATGGTTCGCAACTTCAGGAAATTCCTTCGCTTCAATCGAAGGAAGAAGGAACCTCAAGAAGACGATGAAGAAGAACCAACTTGTTACGGTTGCAAGAAAACTGGACATGTTCGAAAAGACTGCCCATTCCTGAAGAAGAGCAACCGCTATGAGAAGCCTTACAAAAAGAACTCATCAAAGAAATATGCCAACACAGGTATCTGGCATGAAAGTGAAGCGAGTGACTCTGAGGAAGAAAAGGACTCTCCTCAAGATACAGCAAATGTGTGCCTGATGGCAACCTCCAACAAGGTATCGAACGAAACTCTGGATGACTTTTCTTTTGATGAACTTGGCGATGCTTTCACTGATTTACTCGATGATCATAAAAAGGTCATCGGTAAATATAAACATGCCAAGGACAAAATCAAAAGTCTAGAAGATGAGATACAAAGAATTTCTTTACTTCTTGATAATGTCAGAAACACATCACCCACAAATGACACTGATGAAGCATCCAAGCTTAAATTAAGCTTACATGATGCTGAAGCACGTATTGAGCAACAAACTCAAGAAATCACTACTCTCAACACGTTGCTTGCTGAAGAAAAGAGTAGACACAAGATTTCCATAACTAAGATTTATGGCTTAAATATTAAGGTTGATGAACTGCAAGCTGTTTCTAAAAGATTAGAAACCAAATTGGATAAACAGGTTGTTCAACCTCAAACCCAATCACATGGGCACAACACCACTCATGCTAGTCAACCACGTCAATCTCATGCAGCACATAACCATGCATTTATATACACAAACTTTCACAAACCACGTGCACGTAAGAATAATTCTCACTCAGTACACACTCATCATGCACAAAGACACAATCAACATCACTCCACACATAAAAAGCACCATGCCATGCCATATAGACAAAATCATCATGCAATGCCATATAGACAAGATCCTCATATACCATATAGACAAAATCATCATGCCATGCCATCTAGACAATATCAGCATGTGACACATCATAGACAATACCATCATTCTATGCCTCATAGACACCATCAACATGCCACTTATTCCATGCATAATCATCTTCACCATGCTAACTCTTCACATCATGTCCATCCTCATCCTGCTGCTTATAGATATTATTCTCATGCTTCTAGTATAAATAAGAATGCTATCTGTACTTATTGTGGATTACATGGACACATCTCACCACAGTGCAGAGTTAGAAGACTTGTAGATAAAAGGATATATGCTTGGTTCCCAAAGACTAACTTTTCAGGACCCTCAAGAATTCGGGTACCAAAGGTCACATCTACTCTTGATGTAGGTGGACCTTCTCTCCTCAACTGAAAGTAAGTGGATTCTCGATAGTGGATGCTCGCGACATATGACGGGAGACGTAAATCTTTTTGCATCACTATCGATGAAGAGAGAAGGATACGTATCCTTCGGTAACAATCTCAAGGGGCACATTATAGGTAATGGTATCATTGGTCATCCTTCTTCTCCTGTAATAAAGGATGTCTGCCTAGTGACCGAGTTAAAGCATAACCTGCTCAGCATTAGTCATCTTGCTGATCATGGATATGATATTAACTTTGGACAAAACAGTTGCTACATCTATGATAGGTCAACAGGAGACATTGCTTTTGAAGGGAAAAGAGAGGACAACATCTACATTTTCTATCTTTCTATAAATACTAACAATGCAGGTAGATGTCTATATGTCCACAAAGACGAACGACTACTTTGGCACCAGCGTCTTGGTCATGCCAACATGGATGCTATATCCAGGCTTTCTACCAAGAAGCTAGTGAGAGGATTGCCTGACATCACATTCAAAAAGGACACGGTATGTGCCGAATGTGAACTAAACAAGGCAACTAAATCCTCATTTCATTCTATCAACTCTGTAAGTACTACTAGACCCTTGCAACTACTTCATATGGATTTATTTGGTCCTAGTAGAATAGCTAGCCTTGGAGGCAAACTTTATGCATTTGTTATTGTTGATGATTTTTCGAGATTTACATGGGTTTTCTTTCTCGCTAATAAGAGCGATGCTATTTCTGCTTTCAAAATTTTTGTAAAGAAAGTTCAAAACGAAAAAGGCTACATGATTACTCGAATCCGAAGTGATCATGGAGGCGAATTCGTAAATTATGATTTTGAAAGTTTTTGTAATACAAATGGTTTTGATCATGAATTTTTTTGTCCTAGAACTCCTCAACAAAATGGTGTTGTGGAGCGGAAGAATAGGACTCTTGGCGATATGGCTAGAGTCATGTTGAATAAATTTTCTCTTCCGAAATATTTTTGGGCAGAGGCTGTAAGTACAGCATGCCACATTTTGAATAGGGTGCTTATTCGTCCCATTACGAAGAAAACACCCTATGAGCTTTGGTTTGGGAGAACCCCCAATGTCTCTTATTTTAAAGTTTTTGGCTGTAGATGTTTTATCCTTAACACCAAAGACAACTTAGGCAAATTTGATGCCAAAGCTGACGATGGTATCTTTCTTGGTTATGCAGCCAAGAGTAAGAGATATAGAGTTTTCAATAAACGCTCACTTATTGTGGAAGAGTCAACAAATGTGACTTTTAATGAAGACAACAGTGCAGCAAGTACTCTTGATGATGACGTTTAGCCATCAACTTCTACTCCAATGAATACTTCAACCGAAACTAATTCTCTGGAGGGTTTGCCTAAGAAATTCTCTTTCAAACCTTCTCATCCAGAAAATTTAGTTATAGGAGAAGTTTCACGTGGAGTAACTACTAGATCATCACTAAGAGACTCCGTTGCTAGCACTGCCTTCATTTCACAAGTAGAGCCTAAAAACATTTCTGAAGCTTTTAATGATGAATTTTGGATTTATGCTATGCAAGAAGAACTCAACCAATTCGAGAGAAGCCAAGTATGGGAACTCGTTCATAGACCGGTTAATCACTCAATAATTGTTACTAAATGGGTTTTTAGAAACAAAGTAAATGAAGATGGTTCAGTCACACGTAACAAAGCTCGTCTAGTAGCTCAAGGATACAACCAAGAGGAAGGTATCGACTACGATGAGACGTATGCTCCTGTTGCTAGACTAGAATCCATTCGGATGCTTTGTGCTTTTGCTAATTTTCAAAACTTTAAATTATTTCAAATGGATGTGAAAAGTGCTTTCCTGAATGGTTTTATTAAGGAGGAAGTTTATGTGAAACAACCCCCTGGCTTTGAAAATCACAAATTTCCCGACCACGTGTTCAAGCTGAAGAAAGCGCTTTATGGCCTTAAACAAGTCCCCAGAGCTTGGTATGAAAGGCTAAGCAGTTTCTTGCTTGAGAAAGGTTTTTCAAAAGGGAAAATTGACACTACACTGTTTATCAAATCTTTCAAAGACACCATTTTATTAATTCAGATTTATGTTGATGATATTATTTTTGGGTCTACTGATGAAACTCTTTGTCAAGAATTTGCCAAGTGTATGCAGACAGAATTTGAGATGAGCATGATGGGAGAGCTCAACTACTTTCTTGGTCTGCAAGTAAAACAACTGGCTAATGGAACTTTCATCTGTCAATCGAAGTATACCAAGGACATGCTGAAGAAGTTCGATCTTGACAACATCAAACCAATCAGCACTCCAATGGCTACTTCAACCAAACTCGAACCAGATAAGAGCGGCAAACCCGTTGATCAACGTAAGTATCGAGGTATGATAGGCAGCTTACTTTATTTAACTGCTAGTCGCCCCGATATCATGTTTAGTGTTTGCCTATGTGCTAGATATCAAGCAAATCCTAAGGAATCTCACATGACCGCGGTTAAGCGCATCTTTCGATACCTTAAGGGTACGGTTACAGTGGGCCTATGGTATCCCAAGTCAACATCATTTGAACTCATCGGTTACTCTGATGCTGACTTTGCTGGATGTAAGGTCGACCGTAAAAGTACGAGCGGCACGTGTCATTTATTAGGAAAGGCTTTAGTCTCATGGTTTAGCAAGAAACAGAACTCTGTTGCACTATCCACAACAGAAGCTGAATACATAGCAGCTGGGCGTTGTTGTGCACAAATTCTGTGGATGAAGCAAACCCTTGAAGACTATAAGTTATCTTTCTTGCATATTCCTATATTCTGTGACAATACTAGTGCAATCAATTTGACTAAGAACCCTGTCTGCCACTCACGCACTAAATACATTGAGATCAGACACCACTTTTTGTGTGATCATCAGCAAAATGGCACGATTAACTTAGAATTTATTGACACTGATCATCAGCTGGCAGATTTCTTTACTAAGCCACTATCTGAAGAGCGCTTCAATTTTCTTTGTCGTGAACTTGGAATTTTAGATAAAGCAGTTATAAATTGAAACTCACCTGCGTAAATATCGAGTATATTGTGATTCTTTTTCGAAGAATTTGGTATGGGTACAAGCCGAAAGGGTCCTTCTGACAACAAGGCGTAAAAGCCTAAGCGACACGGTGCACTAGTCCTCAGGACTACCGCTAGCTGGGATCCGGCCCCTGCAGCTAACCCATGGCAAATTTGGACTATTGAACCACAGTATATGTCCTTATTTATTATATGGCTCGTTTTCGATTTAATATTTCCTAATTGAGAATTTCTAAAGTTCATTTTGTTTTCTGAGTAACTCTCTATCTATTTTTTTTACACTCTTTGTTGTCCTCAACTATCTTTTGTTTAACTCTTAAACTTTTTCTTCATGTTCTTTGCCTGTTTTCAGTTCTGGACCATTGATCCAGAACTCGGGCCGAACTCTGCCCCTATCAGAGTTCGGGCCGAGTTCGGTTCTTAGGTTCCAGGGTCGGGATCTGGCTCTGCCGTTGGATCAATTCTAATCCAATGGTCAATATTTCACCCGACCAAAGACAAAACCCTACTTTATGTCGGGATTCCATCTTCTTTCTTCCAAACCCTAACCCTAGTTCTTGATATAGAGGGCTCTATTTCTTCTCAAAATCAAGGAAAAGGGGTTTTTCAACATTCTCTTCAACTGTTTGGTATTCTTTTCAGGTATATCTTATTTTGTTTTCATTTCCAAGTTCTCCTCTTTATTTCAAATGGCATCTCGCTTGTCCAAACGAGGGAGAAGAACTCGACATGAGGGTGCTTCCTCTTCGGTTCCTCCTCCTCCGATTGAACAAGTAGTTGAACAACACCCCATTCATCCATTGTTCAATCCGCCGCATCCCGATGACCCTAACACTTACGACGACCGTTTATTTGTATCGCTAGAAGCCTCTAATGAATGGTTTAGCGATTTTAGAACTCGTCCAGTGTTTGGGGGCCATCCCATTAATTTCACAATATTTTCTCAATATGCATCTTTATTTCGTGATCTTTGTTTGGATGAACTAGTTGCTTCCAATTCTGTCATTTACCATAGTGCAATCCAAATGTTCTACTGTAATCTGACTCACGATGCAACCCACATCTATTCCCGGGTTGCTGGCATTAACATTGCCTTCAATGATTCTGAGTTGGGAGACTTTCTTGCTCTCCCGAATCTTGATGTGTGGGACAAGCTTGTGGAAGCACGTCAACTTCAATTTGTTGGCGATACTTCCCTTGAAGGATTCAAGGAGGATTTATGTGCTCCTAACGTAAGTCCTCGCAAGCTAAAGGCCAAGCATCTCACCCCCTACTTTTATGAACTTTATCGCATCGTGTTCAATACTATCTTGCCCAAGGCTGGCTCAACAGATGAAGTCACTTATCTTGAGATCTCCACCTTATATCATCTCCACTATCGTATTCCATTCAACTTTCCACGGACTATGATGGATTGGATGATCAACTGTCGGAAGAAACCAAGAGCTTTGGTTTATCCTCTCTATCTTCCTTTAGTCTCTCGTGCTTTCATCATTTCTATCCATGATTGTCCGTTCCTGCCTGCACCTGCCTTTCTATCCAAAGCACGACACCTTCAACCTGTCGCTGCTTCTGAGTCATCTGAGCACTCTGCTGATGAGGAGCATGACGCCCCTCCTTTTGGTCAGGATGCACCTCCTCCTCCTGCCACTCTTGAGTCTCTTCAGATTATGCTTCACGATCGCTTTGCTATTGAGGATGATCGCTGGACGCAGCAGGATTACCGTACCACCTTGCAGATAAGTGCCCTTGGGAACTCTCTGCATGATATACGGTATTCACTTGCTCGTCATCCTGATCTACATGTGCCTATCGAGCGGGATCCAGATCGCGCGGGTCATCGTATAGACGATCCGTAGGTCATGAGGTATATGGATCCTGATGATGCTTTTGTGGATCTTCAGATGTTCCAGGACCTTCTCGATGTTCCAGGACCTTCTCGTGCTCCATGATGGAGACTGGCTTGATATGCTGCTGCCACTGCTGATGGTCTTAGTTGCCTTTTGATTTTAGTTATTTTAGTTTGATTTATGTACTGGATTTATGTCTTCAAACCCTGATGATGTGCTGGTTGGTGGATAACATTTTATGCTATTTTTCGTAGTTCTACTTTATGTCTGTATTATACTATTTCTTCTCTGCTTGGTGTGGTTGGATTACTTTTCATTATCTATACTGCTATTCCCATGCTTTTCCTTATGCAGTCTATATATTGCTAACTGCCAAAAGGGGGAGAAATATGTATATTTGGTGTGCTTGTGTTTGTTTTTGGGAAAATATTTTTATCAGGCCACAGGTTCTATACATTATTTACGGGGGAGAGCTATTGATTCTAGCTCGGCACCATTCACTGATTACGGGGGAGCTATCTTATTCTAGCTCGGCATTGTTTATGTGGGAGCTGTGTTTTAACCAACTGTGTCCAGGTATGAATATTGAAATATATATTTATTATTTTGTCAATTATCAATATGGGGGAGATTGTTGACACAAAGTCACAGTCAACCAAATATTGACTACATTGACTAAATAATATCTGTATAAATTCAATACGACACACGACGTCTGCATTCAGTTCAGGACAGACAACAGCTCAGTTTCCGACTCTCAGTGTATTTTTCGAGTCTGTACTTTTACATTTTATTGAGTCTAGAAAAATGTACTCTGAGTTATGCTGAGCTCTTGGAACTTAGTCTATAAGCCTACCCAAAATCCCAAGCTCCACCAAAACAAAAATTGCCCACAAGTCCCACTTAGGATCACTCTGTGCTCTGGAGACAGAGTTCGGGCCGAACTCTGCCTCCACACAGAGTTCGGGCCGAACTCTGTCCCCTAGAAATCAGGAACCCTAATTTTAGGGTTAGCTGGTTGCTAGCTGTCCAACGGCCAAATTTTTGAATTTTCCTACCCGAATTCTGGCCGAATTCTGCCTCTAAAAATACTATAAATAGGGCATGAATTCTCTCATTTCAATTCACTCAATCTTCTCTTCTCTTCTCTCCTACAAGCTCAATAAGCCATACCCTTCCCATCTACTAGCCACAAGTCTCCTAAGTCTCGAGTGCTCAGCATCTCTCAGTTAGGATTCTTGTGCAAGAGTCGAAGAAGTCGCTTGGACAATTCCAAGCAAATCGCCACTGCGATCCTCTGTTAGAAGTTGACGTGCTCTTTTGAAGAAAAGGCACGGGTTGTAAACTACTATTTCACAAATAGTAGATTTAATCCTGAGCTAGAGTTCTCAGGCCTGGACTAGTCCTCCACGAGGGAAACCAGGTTAAAATTGCTGTGTTTGCGTATGCTCTTCTGCTCTTCATTTATTTTCCGCACTTTACTCTGATTATTTATTGTTGGTGAAAGAGTTATTTTTAATTGGCTATTTTTCTATATAAACTCTATTCACCCCCCTCTAGAGTTGCCAAACTGTTCTTCACTGGTGTGCTCGGGCAGACTCCTGGAAGGGCTGTGGACCATGTACACTAGCATGGGAGGCCCTAGAGACTGTGTCGCAACTAGGGTGCCACAGGATCCTGTACCGTAGTATGTACCCCTATGGAGACCACCAGCGGTGGTCGCCCATAACTCAACCGCCGACGGAACTGGAGCGGGCTGTGAGGAAGTACCAGCCTCTCCCGCTGCAGGTGCACTAGCAGCAGCCCTCTCACGAAGCTTAAGATACGTGGCCTAGAAAAGTATGGATACTCTATAACTTCTAGTGTCTAATGTACTTATTATTACTAACTACATGAATATTTATTTGTATGCATATTTACTAAGTTATAATAAAACTAACACGAAGTATTAAAATTAATAAATAGAATTGTAATACTTACATAGGTCTGCTCGGCCCTCATGTCAATAAGGTTCCCGTCCTTCAGATGTGTTGCCAGGAAGACGGTTACCATATTGGCGTTATCACTCCTCTTTACTTGTAATTAAAAATATTTTTCTAGTACTAATTTATCGGACTTGTATTAAAATAATATTTTTTAAATAAAAAGGCATACCAATCGACGGAAATGTTCCATCATCAGAATCGATCCACCACCCCACTTTGATCCCTGCTGCCTAGCCGCCTTAGCCTTCTTAGACTTTTCTTTGTAGCTTGGCTCTCGAATCGAGCCTTCATCGCAGTCCACTGATCAGGGGTGATCCAATCTTGGATCGTCTTTTCGGTATGATCACGAGCCTTCTCATCATTAATAGCGCCGCGGATCAGCTTAACAGCGACGGCAGGAAACATCTCCTCGATCAGCTCAGCCCGGTGCGTTGGATAGAAAAACATAGCCTAGAAGAGCGCAAACCAAATATTTATCAGTTATATATAATATGCATAAATTATATGATTCATGTTAAAAGCAAATATATTTTGACCTTGAAGCGTGCAAACAAGTAGGACTTCCTATCGTCCGGAGCAACAGAGTAGTTTATCCAAGGACCACCATAATTATGCCTCAAAAAGTGGCTTAGGCGTCTCTGTACCGACGGGGGATGATATCTATACAGACATATTATATTCATGAGAAAAGTTAATTTATGATAAACAAAGAAAAAATAATGATAAACCAAAACACTTACTTTGTACCATCGGCCCAGATCTCCGTCCTCATCTCCTCCGTAGGTGCGCACGCATCAACTGCCAGATACGGGTCGACCGTCGGCCGTCGGCTCAGCCTCCTCCATCTGCTCATCTGTCTCTATCGTCGTATCAACATGAGGAACGCTAGACGAGGGAGCAGTCTCAGGCCTGGAATTACTCGTCCCATGAGATATGCCATGTAACGTCGTGGCAGACGGAGGTACTGTCTGATACATTGGAGTACTCGACGACGAGGATCCAGAGCTGGTACCAGTATGAGGTACTGAAGGAGGACCCCGTCCTCCCCTACGTCGGGACATCCGAAACGATCCGAAACGACCTGTCATACCTGATAACAACATATGATGATACAACAAATAATAGAGACTCGAAATATGAAAGTAAAATAAAGATAAGATAATAACCAAGACAACATATGATGATACATTTTACAAGAAACATCTAAGTCCAGATAGTATATTTTAGAAGAAACATCTAAGTTCAGATAGTGCATTCTACAAGAAACGTCTAAGTCCAAATAGTATATTCTACAAGAAACATTTAAGTTCAGATAATAACCAAGACTATATAATAACCAACTCTACATAATAAGAAAATGAAAGTACATCTCTCTCAATCATCTATAGAATATTCATCATGTTCATCTTTCTCGACCTCATCTTCCTCTTCCTCCTCATCTTCACTTTCATCTTCGCCTTCGTCGGCTACGCCTTCCTCTTCAGATAATTTTACATCTTCTACATTATTAGTCATGTAATGTGTAACTTTCGTGGAGTCCACATCAACAATATTGGTTACAAGAGGTAGCTTGCCCTCCTGATAAGCTTTTTTGTCAACATTAAAAGTATCTCTAGCTTTAGTCTTGCATACTGCCTACCAGTCGGACTTCGTTGTTTCCCGTCTCGGATAAGCTATGAACTACACGAGCTGAGCCTGAGTTGATAGGAAAAATGGTTCGTACAGGAGTTTCTTCTGAAGAGTGCGTGTAGACTTCTCTCGTGATTTTTGTCGTCACTCTATAGAACCTATTCGGGCTGGTAATTCTGGCATCAAGGCCTTGTTGCAGCCTGGCAACTGACGCTTGGCCAATTGTAATGCCCCAGTCCCATAATACATAGGACTAAGTACGTCAACATGCCAGCTGCACATATACGAAGAATACACCAATATGTGGTGTCCCCAGATTTGTACATAAGCTATAAATAATATAACATGATAAGCCACAATATAAATAACTATATCTCATCCACAGCTCAACATAGAATAAATAATAAGTCTCAAATATAAAAGTAGTCAAAGAGATAGCCGAGTGGACATACCCACTCCAAATAGCTATGATAAATAGTCTCAACTAAATGGAGTCCAACCTCCTCAAAACATAAAAATGAAGATAAAAAGATGTTGTCCACTACATAGTCCCAGATAATAAAGAAAAAACTATGTATCAGTGGGAGATGCCTCGTCATCGACGTAAGAAGGATCCAAAGCTGCTCCGTACTCCTGGGGATAGTCCTGTGCGTCTAATCCTGGAGAGATCACCAGGTCCTCAGAGGGACGTAATAAGATACAGAAAAATATACCAAAATAACTGAATGTGTAAACATGCAACTGTGACACTACAGGATCTCCTCACCATCTATGTGAGATGCACTTTGAGGACAATGTTCTATGCAGGGGCTGTAGAATCAGTAAAGTAAATAAAGAATGGCAGTAAGTAGCGCTCATCCGAGTCGCTATCGGCCAGTGGCAGAAAGTAGCGCTCATACGAGTCACTATCGGCCCATAAATGTGTGTAAAAAGTTAATGTAGCCCCTACGATAGTAGCTGTCCTCTTCCCTCGATGCTTTTGTCCAATATATATCCACAGCCTGTCCAGTTGGCAACTGCTACGGCTTCTAACTCGACACACTAATAGCAGTTACCTCCTTTCTGTCGTACGACCCATACGTATAGATGGCCAGTCGAGTACGCATGTCCGTGTCCTATATGAACTCACTCATCACGTGATACACATGTGTCAAGGCTATAGGAGATATGAAAATATCGCACACTCATAAGGTGGTCGTCTAACTCTAAGTCGACATGCATAATAAAATATAAAATAACAAAAACGACTAAATCTAGTCGCTTGCACCCAAGTGTGAATTGGATGCACAATATAAACAAAATGACAAATAAGAAAAAGAAATATGCAATAATAAAATATACTGAAAATAAATGAGCACAATCAGAATCTATGGCAAGTTATACTTGCCTGTGGTGCGAAGAAGGCAATCTAACAGTCGCAGACGACAGTACCAAAACTCACAATTCACAGATGACTCTGGATGCTGAAACAAACATCAAAAACATTTCTGGTGTAAAATATATCTTAGAAAATGCCTGTCCGAAAGTCAAATTTCAGAACAGGGGCAAAATCGTAATATCGAGTCAAAATGATGTCCGTCGTTGGACCCATTTTGTACCGAAATGTGTGCTATCACGACCCACACCCAGTGTAGGGGCACGAGAAGTGGGTACGTCCAGCCTATGTTGCAGTGTCGGCAGTAGAACACTATTCTAGGTCATAACATCTAACACAGTTTAAAATATAACTACACAAGATATACTCTCCGAACGGAGGAACAAGAAGATAGATACAATCTCAATCACAATCTAAGGTAGAAGATACGATAAGATCGATAGATATGATATGAATCCACAAAATGAAATACAAACAGGAGAGAAGTCTAAGTATCCAAGAAAACATCTCCACAAAATATCCAAAAAATACAAGATCCCAAATATACACAGAAAGTATCCAAATGAGATAAGACAACAGAAATAAGATAAAGTCTAAGCTAGCAAGCCTAAACTATGGGGGTATCATCCTCTACTGCTAGTGGATCCTGCTGGAGGTCCAGATCGCAGGTGTCGTCTAAGGCCGCTCCATAGTATGTTGTACAAAAAGCCTCGTCCACATCCTCTGTAATATATCAACAGTTCCAGTCAGGACAGGAACGAGCACAATACATCTCACGCAGTTCATATTATGTCAGAAAATATAAAGCATACAATAGAGTAAGATACATGAACAACTGAAAGAATGTACATGAAGTAAAAAAGATAAGTATAATGGAAATATCTACTATAAGAAATAACTATCAATGACTAGTGATTTAGAGTACAAGATAAACACGTGAAAAGCTGGAAATGATTCATGGCTATACTACAGACTTGATTCATGACTATACTACTTTAGAATTATTCACATGACTATTTCTACTCCCCTAACCCCAACCAATACACAAGGATCGAGACAAGTTATGTTAAGATTCATGATTTTACTGCCTCATAAACGAGAGCACATGAAATTGATTCATGAGGGCTCTGTGAACATGAAAGTACATGAATCACAAGAGTATACATGAATAGTAAAAGCATAGAGATACATGATATAAGTGAAACACACATTACATAAAGTATCCGATGCTCCCGAGGGAGATAACATCTCATGAAAAGATCAATATAGTACCAATCTGTGTTACCAACGTGACAGCATCAAGTAAAGTAATCTAGAGCAAGAATATAAATTCTAGCAAGTATGAAACGGTCAAAGAATTAATGTACTCGCCTGATATCCTGAGTATCTAGTAAGTGTAGATATCCAGACAGAGTAGATGAGTCCTAGTTAGACCAACACAGGTCACAACATGTCCAGAATAGTAATATTGAACTTTACAATGCATTCTACATGATGTCTAGGTCATTCTAGACTAAAGTCAACTCTTGGTCAACACTAGTCAACTACACTAGTCAAACTAGGTCAACTAAGTCATACTAGGTCCAAGCCTATACTAGCACACCAACACAAACAATGCCAAAAGGCACACACAAATTTATATAATATATATATATATTTTCTTTTATATTAATGCATAGTATGTATGATATGCCTATATATATATATATATATATATATATATATATATATATATATATATATATATATATATATATATATATATATATATATATATATATATATATATAAAAATAAAAAAAAAAAATAAAAAAAAAAAAAATATATATATATATATATATATATATATATATATATATATATATATATTTATATAATTTTTTTTTATATTTTATATATTTATATATATATATATATATATATATATATATATATATATATATTATATAAATATATATATATATTATATATATATTATATATACATACTAGTGTAATGTGTACATGGCATATAGTCTAGTGCTCAATTTTGTATCAATACATACTAGTGTAATGTTAACATGGCATATAGTATAGTATTCAGTTTTGTATACATGTGACAGCAAGTGATGTAGGAGGGGGTGTTAACATATGAATGGGTTTAATATAGTAAATAAAGGGGTTAACTAGTGTCCAGTGTCTATGTTCAGGTAGTGTGTGTGTGTTTGGACATGTAGTATACAGGGGGTTCTTGAACCTGAGCAGCATGAAAAGGGGTCTCAAGTTTATGTGTACAATAAAGGATTCTAAATATTGTGTTCAGTTAATGTACATGGCAGTTGTGTGTGTGTGTGTGTGCATATAAGAGTGTTCGAAAAGCCCAGCTCGAAACAAAAACATATCACCATTGAACCCAGTTGCACAAACATGTATCCTAGACATTATGATATGTTCAAACATTAGCAAATAACATTTATTATCAATTTAATTCACATTTTAAAACTCTACAAATATTCAGACTAAACACAGTATCAGAACTCTTAGTAAACCCTAAATCACATCTCGAAATCCAATTAAATCACAAATTAGCAAGTGGTATACTGTCGTGCACATGAAAAGGTGTCACCTGAGTCGTATCGTGTCCATAAAATAGGACACGAGGTGTTCAATCACACGAGAACACACAGAGACATGCCTGCACAGCACAGGCTCGTGCGGCGAGTCTACGTGCTCGTGGACACAATATACGACACATGACACCTCGTGCTCGTGTCCACGTGTTCGTCAGGTATAGGGATGCGTGCATACATGTCTGTCTCGTATCCAAGTGAGTCGTGTCGAGTGAACGAGACACGTATTAGACACGAAATCGTATTCGTGCAGTGTAGGAAAAAATAGGTACGATCGAGATTTCACACGATCCACTCGATAGATTCGCCTCATACTTCGTTTGCAACGTGCCAGTGATTTCCCCTTCTTATCCAAGAAATCTCAGCTCAAAATGTGTCGTGTCCAGTACACACGACACATCGAGGAGCAGGGGATCACAGTATCCCCTGCGATGTGTCCAAACAGCAAGTTCGCGTCCAATTTGAACACGAACTGCACACTAAATTTAACTCAGCCATATACAAAATCAAAGAGCACCTATAGATCTACAAATCTGTTCAAATAGAATTTGAAATTATGCAAATAAATCCCTTGTGGCATTTCATCAAACACTCAAACATAGATACTGATACGTGTCCGATACGTACACCAAACCAAGTCAAATTCCTACCAAACTCACTCTACAGCTAGGGGACACCTAGATGGATGCATCTATAGAATGAAATCAAGAATTAGAGATGATTTGAAGGGATTATCTATAGAGAGTCAATTTTAATAAAAAAGGCTCCTAAATGAGAAGTTTCCTTCCTCAAGCAATGTCTAAATGAGCTCCACTCCTTGCAAGCAAGCCTCCACTAGCCTCCACTTCTGAAATGAATCAAAATACAAGAGAGTACCCACAATTTGGGATCAATTTGGATAAAGGGGGAAGGAATTTAGGGAAGAACAAGTTAGGGTTCTTTGTAGGTAATCAAAAAGAGGCAAGGGGCTACTAAATGATACTTTATAGGAGGGGGTCCTCTATGGCCGGCCACACTAGGAAATTAGGGTTAGTTTAGTGTAGATGTGTGGCTAAGACTTCTCCACATGATTTCAAGTCCTCTTATTGGTTCAATTTAGTCCTAAGGTTTTCTTTCTACAAATATGTTACACTACCAAAATACACTCAATTAGGGACGAATATTTAGCGACGTAAATTTATCGTCAGTGTTGACGGCTTCGTTGCCGCTCAGCGACTGAGTACCGACTACAAGCCTTTGCCATTTTTTATTTTAATTTTAGGGGGAGGAAAGGTCGTACGTCCGTCGCTAGACAGTCAGAATTATAGCGACGGATCCCCAGTCGTCGCTACGTAGTCGATTATTTGGCAGAAATTGTGTAGAGAATTGGCGGGACATATCTTCGACTACGTAGCGATGGATATTCAGTCGGCACGTATCAAACATGGCGACTACGTGGCGACGGGTTTCCTTCCGTCGCTAGTCAGTCGCTATATATACGTACCAGACTTTAAATGAAACGGCGGGGGGAACTTTTTGCATTCCCTCCAAATTCACCCTTTCATCTCTCTCTCTCTCTTTCTCTCTCTCTCTCTCCGGTGTCGGCTTCGGTGATCGGTGTCGGCGTCGGCGTCGATGTCCTCTCCTCTCTCTCTCTCCCGAAGGTAACCCCCCTCTCTCTCTCTCTCGATCTCTCTCTCTCTCTCGATCTCTCTCTCTCTTTCGGGGTCTGGGAAGCGGGCTTGGGGTTGTAGCGTCGGGGGCTGGGCGGCTGGCTTAGGTCGGGGGCTGGGCGGTGGGCTTGGGACGGCGGCGTCGGGGGCTGGGTGGCTGGCTTGGGGCGGGGGCGTCGGGGACTGGGAGGCTGGCTTGGGTCGGGGGCTGGGCGGTGGGCTTGGGGCGGGAGCGTCGGGGTCTGAGAGGCGGGATTGGGGATGGGGCGTCGGTGGCTGGGCGGCTGGCTTGGGTCGTGGGCTGGACGGTGGGCTTGGGGCGGCGACGTCGGGGGCTGAGCGGCTGGCTTGGGGCGGGGTCTGGGCGGTGGGCTTGGGGCGGGGGCGTCGGGGTCTGGGAGGCGGGCTTGGGGTTGGCGCGTCGGGTGCTGGGCGGCTGGCTTGGGGTGGGGTCTGGGCGGTGGGCTTGGGGCGGGGGCGTCGGGGTCTGGGAGGCAGGCTTGGGGTTGGGGGCTGGGTGGTGGGCTTGGTGCGTCGGTGGCTGGGCGGCTGGCTTGGGTCGGGGCCTGGGCGGTGGACTTGGGGCGGGGGCGTCGGGGCTATTTGCAACCGACGCACAGCCATAAGCACTCTTCATATATATATGCAACCGAACTACTGGACTGGGCGGCGGGCTTGGGGCGGCGGGATTTGGTCGGGGGCGGCGGGTTACTTTGCTTCTCAAATTTATCTGAGTTTATATATTGGCTAAATAATGTGTTATCCATATTTGGTGTTCCATTAGTTTGGATTAGTAAATATGAATATGGGGTTTGGATTCATGGTGTGTATATATGTTCACTGTCTCAAGGACAGTGCGAGTTCTATCAGTTGTGTGCTTCTGTATAGATGTATATATCTATACATCTAGCTGTGATATACATATGTGTATGTGACAATCTTAGTTAGCGATGGACTAGTTATCGGTTAACGATGGATATGTCCATCTTAATTTGCATTAATCTACGGTACGACATGGTGATCAGGACATAGTCCCTGCAGCCATTCGACTGGCGAGGCAGAAACTATGTAGCCGTAGATAAAGTTGACTGTCTTCCGACCCTCATCCCTCGACAATGATGATATGATAACCTATCACTATATCTTATATAGTAGTAGATGATGTCTTAGTATTACATTAAGTGAGTTCATCTTGATTCTGTTATATCCTTCAGATACTAGATACGATAAGAACATATACTACACGATATGTATACAGAATATAAATGATTCACACTAATGTATGCTTGAATGATTCTTAGGTTGTGTTCTGAGCCATCCGTTCTCACACTTGGCAAAAAATCGAATTTTTTATACTTTATCGGTTTTCGAAAATGTACTCAAATAACATGATGGTTCCTTTAGTTAGCTTGCTTATGTTATAATTATATTATTTGTGACTATCGATCTTACCAGATGGCACCCATGACCCGAGGAGCGGCACGTCGTTTGAGGAAAACAGTGAATGCTGAGGTGGCTCCTCCTACTGTTAAGGAGGAAGCGGCACCGGTTGCTAGTGAGACCGGGACTTCTATTCATCCAGCACCGGTAGCTAGTGAGACCGGGAGTTCTCTTCAAGCAGTCCTTGCAAGGGACGACATCTCTCCTCACGCCAAAAATCATGTTTTTTCGAGGTGGTTGCGTGATCTTATCACTGAACGTTTGCGTGAGCAGCGTGGTTCTCATTAGCTATTAGTACTTATTTGTATTGGACTATTTGTATTGAGTTGTTTTTGTATTATACTATTTGTATTGAACTACATATATGAACTAGAACTGTGTCAATCTCTGGATTGTATTGGACTACGACATGGTGATCAGGACATAGTCCCTGCAGCCATTCTACTGACGAGGCAGAAACTATGTATTCGTAGATAAAGTTGACTGTCCTCCGACCCTCATACTTCGGCAGTGATGATACGACAACCTATCACTAGAGGATACTCTGAGAGATCCATCTGAGTAGGACGTATACTCTGAGAGATCACCTTTACAAGAATGATATCAGTAGTGGGATTGAGTGCTGGAGGGGATATTATCAGAGTATACGTCCTACTCAGATGGGTCTCTCACCGTTACTATTTTTTTCTGACAGCAAGGTGGATGTTCTCCATCAACAGATTCTTGCTTCGAGACAAAACTTTGCCCTGGAGCTCAAGTGGACATCCTTCGTGCAGAGCTCGAGTGAGAGGTTCCTGACAGCATGGTGGTCGCATTTGTCAAAGTATCTGTGCTCATCACACATTGGTTGTGGGACGAGCACGGATACTTTAACAAAGGAGACCACCATGCTGTCAGGAACCTCTCACTCGAGCTCTACACGAAGAATGTCCACTTGAGCTCCGGGGTAAAGTTTTAGCTCGGAGCAAGAATCTGTTGACGGAGCACATCCACCATGCTATCAGAAAAAAATAGTAACGGTGAGAGACCCATCTGAGTAGGACGTATACTCTGATAATATCCTCTCCAGCACTCAATCCCACTACTGATATCATTCTTGTAAAGGTGATCTCTCAGAGTATACGTCCTACTCAGATGGATCTCTCAGAGTATCCTCTTCGGTTGGGTTGTGTTCTGAGCCATCCGTCCCAGGGATTTGATTCTGTATTTTGGTTTCTGTATTTTGGCTCCAGCTCCATTTGCATTAGTCTACGGTACGACATGGTGATCAGGACATAGTCCCTGCAGCCATTCGACTGGCGAGGCAGAAACTATGTATCCGTAGATAAAGGAGGGAAAAGATAAATCGAATTATAACGACGGATATTAGGTTACTCTTCAGGATAATTGATGTATATTTCATATTAATTTGGTTTGGTCTATATAATTCTTGGATAATTGGTGTGCATTAAATTCGTATGTGCATATTTGGTCTATGTCATTGTTGGATAATTGGTGTGCATTATATATTGGTTTGGTTTATGCATATTTTTGTGAACAGGAAAAGTGCTGCAATTTTTTTCAAAAAAATTCTCAGTTACCGACGGACTAGTGACCGTTTAGCGACGGATATTTCCAGCTCCATTTGCATTAGTCTACGGTACGACATGGTGATCAGGACATAGTCCCTGCAGCCATTCGACTGGCGAGGCAGAAACTATGCAAGTAGCGTTAGATAAAGTTGACTGTCCTCCGACCCTCATCCCTCGGCAATGATGATACGACAACCTATCACTATATCTTATGTAGTAGTAGATGATGTCTTAGTATTACATTAGGGAGTTCATCTTGATTCTGCTACGTTCTTCAGATACTAGATACAATAAGAATATATACGACACCATATGTACAGAACATAGATGATTCACACTAATATATGCTAGAATGAATCTTGGCTTGTGTTCTGAGCCGTCCGTTCTGATCAAGCATCTTCCTTCTCCTCTCCTCCACTATGGCTCTGAACAAATCTGCTCCTCCCTCTACTTCTCTTGTTTTTATTTGACTCTCTCAGCCACATATGACATCCAGCTCAAGTGTAGAGTCGGGGAAGAAGAAGTGGACAGGAAGAGAAGGGGAAAGCAGCACAACCGGCGGCATGACCCGTGACCGTTTTGCAACGGTTACTATCAGTTTCCGACTACTTTTTGACGACTATTCCGTCGCTAACTGGAGATTTGAAAATGTTTCCAGGTAGCGACGGATGGTCGACGGATTATCTGTCGGTATGGTATATTGTTCGACGGAATAGGGACGACCTATTCGTCGCCCTTGTTCTGGAAATACCAAGAATTTCTAGAACAAGATCGACGATTAATCCGTCCGTATTCCGTCGATATATATCGACGGAATAGCGATGACTTATCCGTCGCCATGTTGCTGGAAATGACATGAATTTCCAGAAGCTGATCGACGGATTTTCCGTCAGAAAACCGTCGCTAATCCGTCCTTTGTTATCGAAGGCGTCGACGGCTTAGCGACGGAACGATACGCTGTGATACGCAATTACGACGGGTTACCGACGGAATTTTACGTCGCTACTGTCTACACAGTTCAGTACTTAATAGTTGAAATGGACGACAGTCCGTCGAAAATGCGTCGCTAATGCTTCGTATTGTGACGTCGACAATCCGTCGCTATTTCGTCGTTTGACGACAACTTAGCGACGAACCGTTATTAGCGATGAGCTGATTGCCGATGGATGTTTTTGGCCAAAATCCGTCGGTCATCGGTCGCTATTCGTAATTACCGTCGGTTTAGCGACGGATGGGGCCGTCGATAAAACGATAAATTTTGGTAGTGTTAAGGCGAAAATATCCTACAAAGAAATATCTAGATATTGCTAATCTTGTCACTTAGTAGGATATCCTAATCATGATTCTAAGCTCATGACTAACCTAGATTAGCCTAAGATTCTAGATCAATTCTCAACTAAGCAAATAACATACATTTATATAATAAAATTTCAAAATCACTAAAAAGTCAAAATAACCAAATTCCCTAAAGCCAAAAATGTGGTAGTGACAAATCTACCCTCCTTAAAGGAATTTTGTCTCGAAAGTGAAAGGCGAAACTAAACTGATGAGAAGGATAGGCAATCATACCTTAAGATCCAAAAAGATATGGGTATCGCTAGCGCATCTCATCATCTCGATTCCAGGTAGACTCTCCTGGAGAATGATGCCTCCATGCAACGAGAACGAAAGGTATCGTCTGGTTCCTCAGTATCTTCTCTTGTCGATCCAGAATATCGATAGGCTGCATTGGATAGCTTAGAGTAGGTCCCACCTCGATCTTCGAATGATCGAGCATATGGCTAGGGTCCGCCACGTACCGTCTCAACTGCGAAATATAGAATATGTTATAGACACCCACTAGTTCAGGTGGCAATCTAGCCTGTATGCTACGTCACCGACTCTCCCGCTGATAACAAAAGGTCCGATGAAGCGCGGGCTAAGCTTTTCTTCTCCACCAAAACGTATGGTACCACGCGTCGGAGATATCCTCAGAAAAACCATATCTCCGACCTAATCACAAACAAGGTCTAAAATTAACTACATAATCAAACATGATCAAACAAAATCACAAACAAACAAACCTACTTCTAATCGTATCTCTAAGCTATACCTCGAACTCCAAAGGTCTACGGTGGCTATCGGCCCAATGCCGACGTCTGTCCTGCGCCACGCAAAGTCAATCTCTGATGACCTTCACCTTCTCGGCTGCATCTACAACCATCTCAGGTCCCAATAAAGTTTGCTCTCCAACGTCATCCCATGACAAGGTTGTGTGTCACCTATGCCCGTACTGTGCCTCGAAAGGTGACATCTTAATATTGGCCTGAAAAATGTTGTTGTATGCAAACTCCACTAAGTGCAGGTGATCCTTCTAGGATCCTTCGAAATCCAAGACACAAGTCCGTAGCATGTCCTCGACTATCTGAACAGTCCTATCTGACTGTCCTTCCATCTGAGGGTCGTATGCAGTACTAAACTTGAGCTGAGTGCCCAAGCTAATATGCAGACTCTGCCAGAAATGAGAAGAAAAGCGACTATCCCGATCCGAGACAATGCTCACCGGAACTTCATGAATCCTAATGATCTGTCGCATATACATCTATGCTAGATTCTCGGTAGACAAACCTACTTTAAACGGCAAAAAAGTTGATTTTGTCAACCTGTCTACGATGACCCAAATTGTGTCTTTCCCTCCGGGTGTACGCAGCAATCCAGAAATAAAGTCCATCGTGATGTGTTCCCACTTCCACTCCGAAATGAGCAACGGCTGCAACAAACCTCCAGGCCTCTGCCTCTCTGCCTTCACTTGCTGGCAGACCAAATATCTAGCGACGAAGCGCGCTACTTCCTGCTTCATGCCTCTCCACCAAACATGCTCTCTTAGATCCCTATACATCTTGTTGGCACCAGGATACATAGAGTACTGAGAACGGTGGGCCTCCTGCATAACCTTCTCCCGAAGCTCTCCGTTGGGCACACACAGTCTGGAACCGTGCCTCAATGCGCCATCTTCTACAATGGTGAACTCCTCATCCATCAGTCATGCTCGAGCCTGCTCTCGGATGCACCGGAGAGCAACATCGTCAAAATGAGTCGACATGATCCTCTATATCAAATCTGACTGAATCTACAGACCCCACATCTGCATCTCCATCCCTGGCACTAGCACCTCGATCCCCAAGCTATCCAGATCTGCTAGTAGGTAACGATCTACCATCAAGCACATGGCCACTGGGTATCTGCTCAAAGCATCGGCGACCACATTCGCCTTCTCCGGATGATACTGCAGTGCAATATCGAAGTCCTTCATCAACTCCAACCATCTACGATACGTAATATTGAGCTCCTTCTATGTAAACACATACTTCAAGCTCTTGTTGTCTGTGAAGATCTCCACACGCTCTCCATATAGATAGCGTTTCTATAACATCACAGTAAAGATAATTGGCGCCAACTCCAAGTCGTGGGTAGGATAGTTCTTCTCATGCAGACGTAACTACCTGGAAGCATATGCAATTACCTTCCCATACTGCTGCAAGACACAACCCAAACCCTTTTCTGAGGTGTCACCGTAGATAGTGAACCCGCCTGATCCTGATGGCAATATCAGAATCGGAGCTGTCGTCAACCCCTTCTTCAACTCATCAAAAGTGACCTGACACTCCTCTGACCAGATAAAATCTGCGTCCTTGTGGGTCAGCCTAGTCAACGGCTCTGTAATCCGGGAGAAATCCTGATTGAACCTCCTGTAGTAGCTTGCCAATCCCAGGAAGCTCCTGATCTCCATGACTGAACTCGGTGTTATCTACGCCTCAACTGTCGTGATCTTCTTTGGGTCAACTAAGATCCCATCTCCATTCACAACATGCCCCAAGAAATTAACTCGGTCTAGGAAGAACTCATACTTCGAGAGCTTGCCATAAAGCTTCTCCCTCCTGAGAGTCTCCAGAACTACCCTCAAATGCTCCTCATGCTCCTCTATGGTCTTCAAGTACACCAAGATATCATCGATGAACACCACCACGAACTTGTCCATGTACTGGTGGAACACCTTGTTTATTAGGTTCATGAACACCGTTAGGGCGTTAGTCAACCCAAACGGTATCACCATTAACTCGAACTGGCCATACCGTATCCTGAATGCTGTCTTCGGGATATCCTCCCTCTTCACCTTCACCTGATGGTAACCTAAACTCATATCAATCTTCGATAATACCCGAGCTCCGCTCAACCGATCGAAGAGATCATCGATCTACGACAGTGGATACTTGTTCTTGATCATAAGTTTGTTGAGTGTCCTGTAGTCGATACACATCTGTACCGACCCATCTTTCTTCGGTACAAAGAGCACCGGTGCACCGTATGGTAAAGAACTAGATCAGATGAAGCCCTTATCCTGCAACTCATCCACCTATTTCTTTAATTCTACCAACTTGCTGTTGTCTACCCTATAGACGTGTTGGGAAATCGGCTCTACGCCGGACACCAAGCCTATAGAGAACTCAACGTCTTTTTCTTGTAGAAGTCCTGGCAAATCCTCCAGAAAGACATCCATGAACTCTGTTATCAATGGATGTGGCACTATCTGCTCCGTAGAAAACTTTGATGCTCTGCTCCGCCTGCCGTTGGGTGAACTCTAATTCTGGCTCTCCTGGCACTCTGAAAAGAACTCTACCCCTACGACAATCTACGCTGGCGTGGTGCCTGCTCAACCTATCCATATCGAGTACGATATCGTAGTTCGGTAGTGGCATTACGAGCACTCACATCCAACACTCGGCCTCCCAAAATAACTCTTCGTCCCTTGCAAATATCAATAACGAGCATAATATCACCCCCAGTCGTGATCTTGTAAGTCCTAGGTAATGATTCAGAAGCAAGATGGTGTCTAATGGCAAAAGATACAGACACAAAGCTGTGGGAAGCCCTCGAATCAAACAAAGCAAAAGTTGGAATAGAGTCGAGAAGAACAGAACCTGCAATAAGATCTCCGATGGCCTCTGTGTTCTCAGCTGCCATGGAAAAAGCTCGCCCTGCTGGCCTCCCCTAGCCTATTGCTGATGCTGTACAAACCTCTGCTGCTAAGTCTACAAAGGTCCCTTCTGCTGCCCTGCTGGAGCCTTGGCTCCTGCTCCCTGTATTGCTCGTCCCGTGAAGAGGAAATACTCCTTCAGCTGGTGGTCCACTGAACCACAGAGTAGGCACCTGCCTAGCCTCTTCCTACAGTGGTTCCACCCATGCCCCGGCCTCTTACAGTAGGCACAACTGGTGGGCTGCTATCTCGGAGACTGCTGCTGATGTCTCGGCTGTTGCTACACCTGCTGAAAAGGTGCACGGGCCTGCCCCTGAGGCTACTGCTGAAATGGCCTCTACTGGAATTGCTGCTGGAAGTGGGGCCTCTTGGTCGATCCTCCGCTGCCACTAGCTCCATGAAAGTCCCGATCTTTCTTTAGTTTCAATCCCAGGACGTCCTCGGCCGCCATAGAAGGTATCGTCCCGGTCACTCTTAGTCAATGACCGGACCTCTCTGATCAAACCTCTGCGGAACTTCCTCGCCTTCTTCTTCTCGCTCAAGTCCTCAATGAATCTGTTCAGCTGGCAGAACTGTTCGGCATATTTCCCGACTGTCTGGTTCCCCTGAACCAGGCTCTCGAACTGCTGTTCTATGCCTCCCAGTGCTACGTCTGGAAAGAACTGCTCCTTGAACAACGTATTGAAGGCTGCCCAAGTCTGTCCCTCGGTTTCCACTCGGGGGTCTGTCTGGTACCAAATACGAGCCAGGTCCTGTATCTAGCTGATTGTCGCCTCAATCTGAAGTTGGGCTGGTATCTCTGCTAGCCGAAATATCTCCTCCATATACTCTATCCAGTCATCCGTATAGTAGATGCCCTCTGTACAAAGGAAATCCCTCGGACGCATCTTCTGAAACTCCTGGATACCCGGTGTCCTCAGCTGGTACTGATGCTACTGTTACGCTGGCCCCTGGATGGTCACCATCTCCACTGTCGTCCGGACCAGCTGGTGAGCCTCGTCTATACCCTGACGGAAGTTGGCAGTCTAACCCTACTGCTGCTGCTTGTCGGACTCCAGAATCCTCTCCACAAAGGAAAATAGTTGGGCAGCATCAAACATCCCCGTAGGTGGCTGCTACTGCGGCAGAAACACCTCAGAAATAACTGGGGTCTACCTCTGAACTGGTGGAGGTGCTCCCCCAAAGGCTGCAGATACTCCAACCTGAGTAGGTACTAAGGGAGCTGCCGTCTCAAGTCCTGGATGAACTGGACGAGAAGTGGCAGACCTCTCTGACGTACCTCCCATGATGGGGTGCTACGATCGTGTCTCAATCACCATCCTGGAGACAGATCAAACAAGGCATCAATACTGAGATAGAAGCGATAAATCAAAGGAGGATAGTTTATTTCAAGGGAAGCAATTAACAGCAAGAGTTAAATGGCAGGAATTTAGATAAGAGTTTTTCCTAATGTGATTGAGTACCTCAAAATGTTATACAATATTCTACTGCAGGCTGTAGTGATACTCTATTTCGAATACAACTACATAAACTAGACCTGCATGGGCTACCACTAAAAACTTGTCACGACCCGCACCTAGTGTAGAGCACGAGAAGTGGGTACGTCCATCCTACACCGTAGTATCGACGGTAAAATGTTGTCCTAGGTCACAACATTTAACGCAGTATAAAATATAACTGCACAAGATATACTCTCCGAACGGTAGAACAATAAGATAGGTATAATCTCAATCACAATCTAAGGTAGAAGATACGATAAGATAGATAGATATGATATGAATCCACAAAATGAAATACAAACAGGAGAGAAGTCTAAGTGTCTAAGATAACATCTCCACAAAATATCCAAATAACACAAGATCCCAAATATACACAATAAAGTATCCAAATGAGATAAGACAACAGAAATAAGATAAAGTCTAAGCTAGCAATCCTAAACTATGGGGGTATCATCCTCTACTGCTAGGGGATCCTACTGAAGGTCCAGATCGCTAGTGTCGTCTATGGCTGCTCCATAGTAAGTAGTACAAAAAGCCTCGTCCTCATCCTCTGTAATATATCAACAGGTCCAGTCAGGATAGGAACGAGCACAATATATCTCACGCAGTTTATATCATGTTAGAAAATATAAAGCATGCAATAGAGTAAGATACATGAATAACTGAAAGAATGTACATGAAGTAAAAGAGATAAATGTAATAAAAATATCTACTATAAGTAAAGAACTATCAGTGACTAGTGATTTAGAGTACAAGATAGACATGTGAACAGCTTGAAATAATTCATGGCTATACTACAGAGTTGATTCATGACTACACTACTTTAGAATTATTCATATGACTATTTCTACTCCCCTATTCCCAATCAATAAACAAGGATCGAGACAAGTTATGTTAAGATTCATGATTTCACTGCCTCATAAACGAGAGCACGTGAAATTGATTCATGAGGGCTCTGTGAACATGAGAGTACATGAACCACAAGAGTATACATGAATAGTAAAAGCATAGAGATACATCATGTAAGTAAAACACACATGACATGAAGTATCTGATGCTCCCGGGAAGATAACATCTTATGAAAAGATCCATATAGTACCAATCCGTGTTACCAACGTGACAACATCAACTAAAGTAATCTAGAGCAAGAATATAAGTTCTAGCAAGTATAAAATGGTCAGAGAATATACTCACCTGATATCCTGAGTTTCTGGTTAAGTGTAGATGTCCAGACAGAGTCGATGAGTCCTATTCAGAGCAACATAGGTCACAACATGTCCATAATGGTAATATTGAACTTTATAATGCATTCTACATGATGTCTAGGTCATTCTAGACTAAAGTTAACTCTAGTCAACTACACTAGTAAAACTAGGTCATCTAAGTCATACTAGGTCCAAGCCTAGTCCAACAAGTCTCACTAGGCATAACCAAGCCTGTACTAGCAAACCAACACAAACAATGCCAAAAGGCAACACACAAATATATATATATATATATATATATATATATATATATATATATATATATATATATATATAGGCTAAAGAATATATATACAAAGCAATATATGCATCAAGCCTAACCATCATTCACATCATCGTCATAACTTATACATATATATGTATAGTATATCATTCATACTATGCATTAATATAGGGTGTTGAAGCATGGAAAAGAATAAAGAAAGATCCATGCGGCCAGGGAGCCCCATGCGGCTCAGAGAGTTCATACGGCTCAAGGATCCATGCGGCTTAAGTGTCTATGCGGCTCAAATAAGTTCCATGCGGCTCAGAGAGGAGCCACGTGGCATGCAAATAGCTCTTCCATTTGTCCTTTACTGCATTAAATGCCTTAACGGCTGACAGCTCTGACACATGACAGCCCTGACACAAAAATACAATTATGACTCCGTCATAATGGCAGACTCCTAGGCAAATGAAGAAAATCTCTGACACAATCTTCCGAAATCTAGAAACCTTCATAAGGACTTGACACGTGGACAGTCGCATGCGGCTCAAGTAGAGACCACCCCATGCGGCTCAGGCCGAAGCTGTCCCATGCGGCTCAGACCGAAGCTATCCCATGCGGCTCAAGCAGAGGCTGCCCCATGCGGCTCACAAGGACTGTTTCCATGCGGCTCACAAAGAAGGCACCCATCATACACTCATGCGGCTCAATTCATTACCATGCGGTTCAAATGTTCAGGGGGCCACTCTCAAGCAGCCTTGACACGTGGCCAGTCTTATGCGGCTCAATGAGGAGCAACCTTCCTGCGGCTCAGATTTCTGAAGTGGCTCGCGGTCAAGACACGTGGCATGATAGCGGGACACGTGGCATCAAATCGATCGAAATTCCTCAATAAATCCCAATAAAATATTAGGATCAAATCAGATCATTTGCAATCAAGCAAATTAATGACACGTGTCGGGAAATTCGAGGTTGGTATGACAAATCAGGAGGATTTATGTCAATCATCATTAATTACCCACAAAAGATTTGATGCAATCACATTTATTGCTCAAATGTCTTATATTCAAGATGAACGGCCCAGATCCAGTGATCCTTAGCCGCCGACTTTTAAGAATGGGCAATCATTGTAAACCCTAATGATGCCCCCCACTTTTATAAATAGCAAGGTGCCATTCCCTTGCGAAGAAGGAGATGCTCGGATAAAAAAAAAGACATAGAGAGCCAGAGAGCTAGGGAGAGAATATACAGAGATCAAAAGGAGAGCATTTCTTTATCAACGCCAAGCAGTTCTTCTACAGAGCCAAAGCTGCACCCGATCGTCCAAAGATTAAGGCAGAGCGGCCATCGCTTTCCCGAGCCTCTATCGTCACCCCCAGAATCTAAAATAAACAATTTTACTTAGATTGTTGTACCTAGGTTTTCATCCCTAGGCTTTCTTTGTACAAGCGAGTTTGTATTGTGAAGTAAAAGTCTAGTCCTCCGATAATTGTTTTGTTCTTTTATATTTCATAGCAAACACGATGGCGACTCTGCTGGAGACAAACTTCTCCACGGCTGAGGAGTTGGTGACGTAATCGGATGCAGCCAAACTTGGCTCCACGCAACAGAAGATGGTCGTCCGCTTCGACCAACAGGCATTTGAAGAAATGCTCTCTGAGGGAAGCGCTGGCCCGGTACAGAAGCAGACCCGTACAAAAAAAGCTCGCAGCGAGTGGAGGCAAAAATCATTTGCTCCTCCCCAAGCTTTGGACGGAGTGCTCTCTACTATCCAAGACGGCAAAGGCGACTCTAATACGGCTCCACTTCGAGCCATAGAGGACTCTGCTGTCCCCAAGTCCGGCAGAGGAAAGGACTACGATGCTGGACTTGCAGGGACAAAAAGTGAATTTATGCGCCCCAAGAATAAGCCGAACACTCATGTGGCCAAGTCTGCCAACCGCATGCAGGATGCTCATGCGACTGAAACTGCCAGCCGCATGAAGGAGGTCTATGCGGCCAGATCATCCAGCCGCATGAAGAAAACTCATGCGGCCGAGACTCCCATCCGTATAAAAAAAGCCTATGCGTCTATAACTGCCAGCCGCATAAAGATTATTGATTCCAGCCGCATGACGCCTATTCCACGCGGCTCTGTCTTCGACCGCCTCTCCTATGGTCCTGATCTCTTGTGCTCCCAAGAAGATATGTCTGACTCTCTCCAGCACCACTTAGACTCTTCCTACTATGTGCCTTCATGCACTATAGCGAAGAAGTCTAGGGCAGCGCGAGCTTGGCAAGCTCGATCTGCTGATCCAACCTCTGAACATCCGAGCGTCCCACATACTATTATGTGGGCCTCAGATGGAAAGTTGTACAGAACCACTCGAGTCCAGCCCCCTGCGGCAAATGGACAGAGAGGTTTCCAAAAGTCTTCCAAAATCCAGGGAGCAAACATGGTCGACCCGAATCCATCTGACTTGCGTGAGGCCATCGTCCATAAACGTAAGGAAAGAGAAGGTGCCTCGGGGTGCAAAGAGTCCTCTCACGGATGTCACTGCACCCAAATCATCGTCAACTACCGTTGCAATAATGCGACGATACGAGAAGACCGGCAGTCCGTCTTCCAAAGACTGCAACAACCATGTTCAAAAGATAAGGCACTTCTTGTCGTCTCCTGCAACTCTGCTCAGAAAATCCCCGCCGATGGGAGAGGAAAGAAGACCAATGTTTCCAGCCCAAAGACTTCAACCACCGTGACTAAGAGACTACTGTCTAAACGGGTGCCCACCACAGGAGTTTTCTAAGGTACCCGTTCAAAGACGAAATCTGCTACAGTGGGAAATTCATCGTCTATGCCACTGGGGGTTACTGGGACTTGGGGTAGCACTCCTCCGAACCTCCACGACAATCTGATGTTCCAAGAAGACGAGCCGGAGGAAACAACTCTCCCATCAGATGCAGCAAATCCCGACGTCCTCGAGGACGTCCACAATTCCCAAGATGAGGCAAATTCGGAAACTGGGGGTACTGTTCCTTCTGAGTCCGAACCAGAGGAAGACATTCCCATATACCCCGATGATTTCTTATTATAGGGGTATGATTCAGAGTATACGTCATCCACCGTCCCTTCCACTTCTACTCATGTCAGGACGACAATCATGACAAACGACGAACATAACGGACCCAGTGATCGCCAATGCATCGATACTCTGGAGGCCATACTGCGCTCTTTTGTCAAGTCCGTGGACGAGATCAAAGAAGCCCTCCCTACTCTGCAAGGGGGGGCGCCTGGACAGACAAACTTGGGTCCCACGATCAATGCAAACTCGAACTCAGCGGCATCGAACCCGGGCAGTAATCCTCCTGAGACGTCAGTTCCTACCGCCGTGGATGAGGCCCGAGAAGCGAGAAGAGAGGACCAGGAGCTTCGAGCCATGTTTCACGCTCGAGAAAACTCTCAAGACCTCAGAATAAGGCAACCGTACCCTGCTGCATGGAGGGATGTCCCCTTTCCGCCAAGATATAAGCCGTTCAACATCAACCCTTATGATGGCAAGACCTCCGCAAGTCGGTACATCACTTACTTCGAGGTCACCACCGACCATCTACACCATGACGATGCCATCCTCACACGATTATTCATTGGGGCATTGGAAGGAGTCACCTTCGACTGGTATCGCAACTTGCCAGACAACTGCATCCACTCCTTCGTCGGCTTCAAGCGCATGTTCTTGGAGAGATTCTACGAAGTAGGGCAGGACATCACAATGTCCACCCTCATGGACGTCGTCCAAGGGGAGAAAGAGCTGACAAGGAACTATATCGAGCAATTTTTCCAAACCGCAATGAAGTTGCCGTCTGGTAACCTGGATTCCTCTTTAATTGAAATTTTCCAAAAGAGACTGCATCCAACAATCATCCTCTGGATGGGCGAAAGTTAATTCAAGGACTGGAAGACGTTTATCATCAGTGCCACTAGCGCCGAAGAACGATTGATGAAGGCTCGCCAACTGGGATTGCACATCTTAGAAGAAGAAGACAAGGGCAGGCGTCCCAACGCCAACACCAACAATGGGGGTGGCTCCACCAACAACCGAGACAACAAGGGCAAGCAGGCTATGGTGGCCGACACAGCACAAAAACTTGAGCTAAAACCGGCAGACAAGCAATGGCCACAAATGACCTACTCCTTTGAAGATGGCCACGTCAAGCCCATCTTGGACATGCTCATACAAGGAGACAGAATTCAGCTTCCTCCACCAAGACGGGAACCTCGGCCGGTAGAAATAGAGAACCCAAAATACTGCCACTACCACCGCTACGTCTACCATGCTACACACGACTGCTACCAACTATAAGGTACATCCAAAATCTCATCAATTCGAACGCTCTGGCCATCGATTTCGAGGAGGTAACTGTGGCAGCCAATATGGTGTCAGTAGAATTTGGCAGCTTCTCTCCAACGGAAACTCAAGACGGTGTGGTCCCCATCCCTCTGGCGACAATGGCGATTGCTAATCTTCCACCTCCCCGAGATCAGGCAGCTGGTCTAGTGCCCCTCACCACATCATGAAGGGAGGTCATATGGGTCCATTCAGACTTGGTATCTGATGTGACTCAGTCCACACCATCTTCCATTCGCAAGAAAAAGAGTGGAAAAGTCAGATCCTGCCGCACAATCTCGGTAGATACCAAAGAAGTCACCGCTGTCGTTACTCGGTCTGGGCACAATACCAACCTATGGCTGATAACTCGGCTGAAGATCATCAGCCTGCTACAACTGACGCTCTGGGACCTTCTCAGCCTCCGACGACCGACAAGCCTAGGCCGAAGGAGACTCAATTTGACAAATCCCTCCGAAAAGAGACACCACAAGGGCTAGAGAGGCCCTACAACTTCGATATCTTGGCGCAATTGGCCAACACACCGGCCAAGTTGTCATTATACGAGCTTCTGAGACTCTCAAAGGATGTTCGTGCGGCTTTGAGCGATGCACTCCAAAATGCCGACGCGTACCTGGCTCAGGTCAACCTTTCGGGAGAGAGCCCGCCTACAGATCTCCAAGACAGCGCTTACACGGGAGCGATGCCCATCATTGTCTTCACTCCGTAGGATATGCTCATCAAAACCAACATGCACGATCGCCCGTTATACTACACTGGATACATCGGCGACGTAAAGGTGGATCGGATACATATTGATCCTGGTTCTTCCATAAGCATCATCCCAAAGGGTCTATTACATCATCTCCGTATCCCTATGTATCGTCTGACACCTACAAGCACCGCCATCAGCGGTTTCAATTCGGGCAGGAGCTACCCAATTGGGAAGATTTGTTTGAAGTGTCAAATTGGCGATCTCCAGTCAGAAGTCACCTGTTACTCATAGATGCAGACACTTCTTACAACATCCTCCTGGGGTGCCCTTGGATATACGATTATATGATCGTGCCTTCCACACTGCACCAATGCTTCAAATATGTTGACAAATATGGCTTCGTGAGGACAGAATTTACCGACATCGATCCCTTTAAAGGGGTCGAATCCTACTACTCAGACTCCTGCCTGTATGAAAAGTCGAAGAGGCACCTTGGTGAAGGAGATGTGCAAGCTTATACCGAGACAGCCACAGGATCAGAAGAACCCCTAACGATCCACCTCCAAGCTCGTAAACCTGGCAAATCCGTACCCCTTATAGCCACTCTGCATAAGGACACAATCAGCCTTTCGGCACAAGAAGAGCAAATGATAATCCGGCTGCCAAGGTCGGGCCAAGTGCCAAGACCCACAACGGAGCCACTGACAATCAGACTGCCAAGAGTCGGCCAGCCACAAACGAAGAAGCTCAATCCTTCCGACAAACCAATGACGATACGCCTTCCCAAGAAGAGTCGTCACCCCGATGCAAGGTCTGGGGCTTCTAGCGAACCAACCACTCCCCACCCAGCATCAGGTACCAAACTGGGGGTCGCTAGTCTTCCAACAACTCCACGTTCTGCTCTACCAGCTGAACACCTGACGATCAAGCTGTCCAGGTCGTCCTCTCAGTCTTCGTTTATACAGGGGGCAGCCGAAGAGGAACTGGAGCTAGCCAAGTATGTTGCTGCCCACACTGATGTTCCCTCCGCAGATGATGTAATCTCGCTAGAAAAGGTACCTTACTTCTTCAATAAAAGGCTATCTTTGAACTACCTCGAACTCAATAAGCTTTGTACAATGTATGCTATGGAACACGGTATAAGCATTCACCTACACACACAGGTGACAAATGTGTACACCGTAAAATAGCTTACTCCAATGGAAGATGCTTACCGCATAATCGAGAGAGGGGACCATCCAATCATCTTCGGCCGAAAGGACGATCCGCAGCCCTTCACCATAGAAGAAGTCGACCTTGAATCAGATGCCGGGAGACTGCCTTTGTATCTTTATAGCCCTCAATCCAAATATCTCATACAAAAATAGGGGTACGATCTGGCAACTACGCCAGGCTTGAACTACGGCACTGGGCGACGATTACCTCTAAAGCCACCAGTCCAGGCTGGCAAACCATGGGACTACTATAGCAAGACTCGATGTGGATTAGGGTATGTTACACCAACAACGACCCCTGAAAGTTCAGATGAAGAATGTGACTGGCATTCACATTCAACTGGGTCACCAACGTCTGACTCGGATACCAGCATCGGAGACGTATTCAGACAAGTCCTGTCAGTCAATATGGCATTCGCCGACGCTTACGAAGAAGATAAAGACATTCTGAAAATCCTCGAGTTAGAACCGTGGGCCCAACAGTTGGATGCACAATGGGAAAAGCTGTTCGAACAGAGAGAACCGCCTACTGAAGATGAAGTTATACAGGTCGACCTCGGCAGCAAATCTTCTCCAAAACAAATCTTCATCAGTAAAAGCCTAACAGACGAAGAGCGAGAATCGCTGCTGGAACTTGTCAAATAATATATTGATGTGTTCGCCTGGAGCTATGAAGACATGCCGGGGTTAAATCTCGATATTGCTCTTCACAAACTCAACATTCGGCCATATGCAAAGCCAGTCAAGCAACAACAGTGACGCTTCCGCCCAGGCATCATGGATGCGATCGAAGCCGAAGTCAACAAACTAAGCCAGCAGCTTTATTCGTGAGGAATAACATCCGGATTAGGTTGCCAACATAGTACCAGTCCTCAAGAAGAATGGAAAGATTCGAATCTGCATCGACTTCTGTAATTTGAACGAGATATGTCCCAAAGATGAATTCCCCCTCCCTATCACAGACATCATGATTGACAACACCTGCGGCTTCGAACGTATGTTATTCATGGATGGCTTCTCAGGGTACAACCAAATCAAGATGTCTCCTGATGACAAAAAGCAAACATCATTCCGAACACCGATTGGCACATACTGCTACACAGTCATGCCTTTCGGTTTGAAGAATGCTGGTGCCACATATCAAAGAGCTATGAGTATCATCTTCAGGGATCACTTACGCAAGATCGTGGAGTGCTATGTTGATGACATCGCCGTCAAGTGTCGCTTTTAGGAAGACCATCTGCAGGATCTAAGGACGGTATTCGACCTGATGCGAGCACACAACCTGAAAATGGATCCTACAAAATCTTTCTTGGGCGTATACAGCAGAAAATTCAAGGGTTTCATCATCACCGCCCAGGGTATTCATGTAGACCCTGAGAAGACAAAGGCAATTATGGAGATGGGTCCCCCGAGAAATCTATGTGAACTCAGAGGCCTTCAAGGGAGGCTAGCTTACATCAGGAGGTTCATTTCTAACCTCTCCGGGCGATGTCGACCATTCACCCATCTCATGAAGAAAGGCGTCTCATTCGTATGGGACAAAAAATGTCAGCGTGCCTTCGACAGAATCAAAGAACATTTGTCGAACCCTCTAGTCCTGGTGGCCCCGGTTGCTGGAAAACCATTCCTGCTCTATGTACGCACAATGGAGCATTCCCTTGGCGCCCTGCTAGAACAAAACAACGATGCAGGCCATAAACAAGCCATATATTACCTCAGTCGAATGATGATTGGGCCAGAGCACCGATACACCGCCGTAGAGAAGGAATGCCTCGCCCTGGTGTTTGCCAGTTAGAAGATGCGGCACTATGTCACTGGACAAACCATACATGTGATCTCACGAGTCAACCCTCTCAGAGTCCTCATGACTAAACCAGGGGCACTCAGCTCTCGCCTCGCTACATGGGCAATATTGTTGTCCCCTTATCATATGATCTTTGTCCCACAAAAGGCTGTTAAAGGTCAAGCCCTGGCAGACTTTTTGGCAGCCCACCCGGACTCGGAGTCGTCCAGAATATATAAAAAAATCCCAAATGAGGTCACCGACTCGCATGCAACCTCTCACGATGATGTATGGCGAATGTTCTTCGACGGTACCTCAAGGACCGGACCTAAAGGCAACATCGTCGTCGGAGTCGGGGTGGTGCTGGTCTTCCCTTCCGGATTGGTGATTATCACGACCCGCACCCTAGAGTTAGGGCACGAGAACGTAACAACGCCCAGCCTACGCCGCAGTGTCAGCGGTAGAACGCTGTCCTAGGTCTCAATGCATATAACAATATAAGACTAAACAGTTTATACTCCCCGAATGGGGGTGACATAGCAGATACAGTCTCAATCACATCTAAGATAGAGCATGATAAAGATAGATAAAACATGAAATCCAAGAGATACATGAGATAGAAGTCTAAGTGTCTAAGATACATAAACCCATAAATACATCTCAAAACTCAATACAGTAATCCACAAAGTAAAATACAACTCCAGACAAAATAAAATAACTATCTAAACAACCTCTACTGTGTCTCCTCTAGGCTAGCAGGCAACCTCCAAGCTATCTGTAAAATTTATCAACAGGTCCAGTCAGGACTGGAGCGAGTACAGTACATCTCAACAGATCATAGCAGGTTAGAAAGTAAAAACATGCAGTAAAGTAAGATACAGGTACTAAGGAAATACGGTATGTAAACAGGAAGAGAACTGTAATATAAATATCTACTATACATAAAGAACTAGCAGTGACTAGTGAGTCAGAGTACAATATGAACATGTAATACTCTTCCGGTACCCTCGATCAATACACAAGGATTCAGCCAGGTTATGTTATATGATGCTATGTAACAGACCCCGAAGGTGATAGACCACGAAGGTGATAAGCCCCCGAAGGGTGGTAGACCCCGAAGGTGATACATAGTAGTCCCATAAAAATGGGATTTCTGGGGGTAACCCAACAGTATAAGTCCCATAAAAATGGGGATTCTGGGGGTAACCCAACAGTGTAAGTCCCATAAAAATGGGGATTCTGGGGGTAACCCAACAGTGTAAGTCCCATAAAAATGGGGATTCTGCGGGTAACCCAACAGTGTAAGATTCCAGGAAGACTCTACGATCATTAGGGTACATGTCGTAAGTGATCAAAGAACGAAGAAGCATATGATACGCTATGAAAGTGAAACGCACAGAACATAGAGTACCCGATGCTCCCTAAGGATAACATCTCAAGAAAGGATCCATATAGTACCAATCCGTGTGACCAACGTGACAGTACAAGTAAAGTAATCTACTGCAGGAAATAATTCTAAGCAGGATATGAAATGATCAGAGAATGTACTCGCCTCGATAACCTGAACAACTGATAAGTATAGGAGGTTCCACTGAAGCTATAGAGTCCTATTTAAAGCAACACAGATTACAAGGTGTTCAAGTTGTAATAAATGAATCTCTATAATCAATCTACATTATTCTAGGTTCTTCTAAGTCAAAACAACTCTAGGTCGACTCCGGTCAAAAATCTAGTCAAACTAGGTCAAGTGTTGACTTACAGTTGACTTTGGGTCAACTGGTCAACTCTGGTCAAACAGGGTCAATTCTAGTCTAATACAAAGTGTACTTCGTTATTTGTACGTCGAAACTTACGACACGCAAATCGAGATAAGAAGATTATCGGTAAGGTTGATAATCTTATTATAGTGATCCACGTGTCCAACTTGTCAATTTCAGCGATGTGAGATCACCGGAATTGACTGATCTCAGTTTCGTTGTACTAATCCCGAAATACGAACATTATATGAATTAATTATTAATTAATTATAAAAAGGTTAAACTCAGAGAAATTATCAACAAATATTGTCGGACGATGAAATGAACATCGCCAACGTGTCCAGAATGGTCAAATTAGCTAGGATAGCCTACCCAACGGTCCAATTTGGACACAAGGACAAAAAGGTAATTTCGGGTCAAAACGGTGTCCGTGTCGGAGCCGTTTTGCACCAAAAAATGTGCAAGAAAATAAGTCTATAAAATATAATAATTTATATGTCCACGAAACCAGAATGTCGATACGAACCCAACGGTATCTCCAGAATTGCATTCCGTTGACCCGATCTCAATTTGGCCCGTTGACTAGAACTTGGGATTCCGATTTGCACGGAAATGCGTGCCGGAGCCAAGGTTCTCAAAACTTAGCAAACTACCTGTCAACGAGTCCAGAATGATGATACGAACTCAACGGTATCTCCGAAATTGGATTCCGATGAGCCGATCTCAAAATGACCCGTTGACCCGGATATTGGTATCCGACTTGCACCAAAATGCGTGCTAGACCCAATGTCCACCAAAACCTAGCAAATTATATGTCAACGAGTCCAGAATGACGATACGAACTTAACGGTATATCCGGAATTGGATTCCGATGAGCCGACGTCAAAAAGTCCCGTTGACCCAGAAAGTGGGACCAGCTTTGTACCGAAATGCGTGCCCAGGCCCACGTTCTCCAAATCTAACAAATTTTATATGAAAACAAGCCAGAACGATGCCACAAGTTTAATGGTGGTGTCAGAAATGAAATCTGGAGTCCCGTGTTCAAAAATGGAATTTTACAAGTTGGAAATTACGAATTCGGACGACCAACTTTGGCGTCGAATTCAACCAATTAAACAAGCTCACAATGAAACGAAACTAGAGGGGTAGTAAGAGGGTTATACCAGCTTCGCACAGGAACTGGTAGCACGACAAAAGGAGCTGCGGTGGAGGAGATACAAGCTGACGAAGTTGGCCCCGCAAAACTGTCCAAATTTAATACAATTTAAACGGTCAACTTGGTGGCCGATTTTGATGTATCAAACGATAAAATTAACGGATAAAAATTGACAGGGATGAAGGTGGATGTACCGAGATTGCGACGGAGCGAAGAAATCGCCGATCCAACGGTCGGATCTCCAGAAAAATGCGCGCGAAGTCGCTGCGACGGGGCACGATTTCAGCGTCGTTTCTGAGCTCGTCACAACGGGACGTCGTGCAAAACGCACGAATCGCCTCGACGGCGCGTCCCGGAGGATGTTGGCCGCCATGGGAGGAGATCCTAGGGTGCGGCACGCCCATGGGGGTGGTCGACAGCGACCACGGCGGTCGACGGCGGCGGCGGTGGCGCCATGCACGCACGCGCCGTGGCTCGCGCCGCTGCTGCTGTCACTGTGCGCCGTGTCGCTGTGCGGGGCTGCACGTGGCCAGCTCGGTCGGCGACGGCTCATCGGGGGCAGCCAGGCGCCACGCACGATGGCGAGGGGTGGTGGTGGCGACGGTTGAATGGTGCGGTTGGAGGATGAAGGAAGAATGGAAGGATGGTGGTGGTGTGGTCGTGAGGTTGAAGAGGAGGAGGAGATGGCCGTGCTCGTGGCCGACGGCCCGGTGGGGAGGAGCACGGCGGTGAGGCTGTCCAGGGGAGGAGAGGTGGTCGGACTGGAGTGGGTGTCGGGTTTGCATGGGAGGAGAGTGGTTGTTGCTGTTGAAGTAGTTTTTGTTGTAGATAAATGGAGAGAGAGAGAAAGGATAAGTAATAAATGTGAAAGAGAGGAAGAGAGAGAGAAGGAAAAGTCTTCCCTAGGAATTAGGGCCGGCCAACTTGGCTATGTGAATGTGAGGGGGGGAAATGAATGGTTAGGATTTGTTTAGGTGAATCAAAAGGCTAGGATTGATTTGGCTAAAAATAGATCATTCCAAAAGATTTAATTCAAGGAAAATTTCAATAAATAAATTAAAAATGGGTAGAATGAGTATTAATATTTTTGGGCAAGAATTATGAGGGTGTCATGATGGAGAATAATATGGAGCTGGACTGGACTCGGTGGAGCCGGATTGGGTCAAAACTGGACATTGTGCAAAAATTTAATTAAAAATAGGCGTCGATGATCATGGAGAAATAAGTAGCACATGGGGATTCCAATAAATAGGACACAAGTGGCGGTCGGATAGTAGGCTCAAAGTGGGCCATGTCCATAGTTAGGGCCGACAGGTTTTGGTCGACAGGGGACCCACAAATCAAGTTGGAAGATAAATATGACGCCGTGGGGTAAAATAAAATCGGGTCACGTGTCGGAAAAGTTGTGCGAATCAAATAGAGCACAAAATGACGTGTCTGAGTGGGACATGAAGGTCATGGGTGACGAGCGTCTCGAGTAGATCATCAATGAGGAGTTGGTTTCAAGAAACTGACTGGTCTTGCGCTCCAAAATTAAAAGTCACGGTAACGTGCTAAAAATGATCAAGGAAAAGAGTGGGAAAATCAATTAATAATCAAACGGTCTAATTCGACCCGAAGTTCAGCGAAGCAAAAAGAGCACAAGGGAACAAGTTTGGGTGGGACACCATATACCGTCATGAAGGTAATCGTGTCCACTCCAAAACTCGTGAAGAAGATTTCCAGAGTTGAACATCCCTGATACTACAAATATCAATGGCACGGGAAAGTACACTTAAAGATAAATAACAAAATAAAATATTTATCAACCAATCAATCAGAAAATAAAATAAATGAAAAAAAAATCAACCCGAAATTCAGGGTGCTAACATCCTACCCACCTTATAAAAATTTCGTCCTCGAAATTAATATGTCCCTACTCCCTCTAGGTCAAACCCCCACAATCAAAGTCCCAGAACTTAAACAAATCATACCATCAAAAAAAAGACAACGTCCAGGGTCATGGCATACGGTGGTAGTGAAAGTCTCATCTAGGTATACTAGTCATACTAACTGATTCGGTCATAGGGTATCAAATACACAAGCAGTCTAGGGTGCTAAACGAGAAAAGTTACAGAAATAATAAATCATCAAAACTGTAAGGCAGTCTACCATCTATATAAAAACTTGTATCATCAAAATAAAATAAAAATAAAACAACGGTAACTACCAATTATCTGAAAGGGGTACTAATCAAAGAAAAATCAAATCACAAGTTTAAGAATGAAAGTCAATTTCATGGAAATCCAATCAAAAAATATATATTAAGAACATTTAGTCTCGATACGATCTAAGTTGATCAATTCTGGAAAATCAAGATTTAGGCAATATACAGGACAGTTCATCAAGCCTGAGCACGAGCTTACAAGGATGAAGTTCAGGCCATAATCAAATTTTAATTCAATTGAGTACAACCCACGATATTAATATGATAAGAGAAGATGATCAAATCCGATTGGTCGTGATTAAGGGAGCTAAGATTCAATGATATTGAAAACACTTTGGGGAAAAACAAGGGAAGATTTCATAAGGAGTCAAGCTAATCATCTCTCTCTAATACCATCAAGTCTGTCATTTGCTAAATCATTTTTAATTTTTTTCACAAGTCCCAATATGAAAATCAACCTTCATATGACTATCATCGAAATTTTATAACCTTTAGTCATCTAAACCTTTACCATAATCACCATAGACAAAATTTCTAACTTCAAAAAAAATTATTTTCCACGAAACATACCCGTCTTAATTAGGAGTCAACACTTATTCATTTAATCAAATTTTCAAATTCTTCCACCTCGTCCTAATTTAGATCCGAAACCCCTAAATCCAGTTTATGAAATCCTTGAACTTGTTTAAATCGAGTCTCGTAGTTACTCAATCCCAATACCACTATGTCATACAAAATTATTCTTATTTATAGATCAACCTTCATATTTCTTCAACATTCACCTTCAATTATTATCTTTTTGAATTCTACACATTTTTTTTTCATCCAGAAATAATTCCTATAACTTAAAATCCTTGTGTTCTCTCTGTCTCTAGTCATTTCTTACAATACCTTATTCAATTTCATATCATTATTGCATATAGTTAGACTCTCTTCCCTATTACTAAATCTCTAAATTTAACATCATAGTCTTAAGGTGTAACATCTCAAGAATTAATAACCAAAATTGATTCAAGTTCTCAAAACTAAATTGACCCCGACTATCATTATCAGTTTTTTTTTTGAAACACATCTATGAATTACTCATAACCAAGTTTTCTGCAATTGTTTCTAAATTGATAACATTTATCACTCAATTCTATTCTAAACCTTTACCACATCTCTATCTCAAATTTTTTTTTCACATTTGACATCCAATATTTTGATTCCTACTAAATTATCATATGATTACCAATTACGTCATTTCTGCACTAGATGATTTACGTCACTTCCTCTACATTTCTCAGGTAAAGTTATATGAAGATCCAAGAGTTTTCAAGGTATAGCTGACAGAATTATATATGAGACAGGGAATTGATGTAATCATGATAGTTATATAAGACAAAGATTGATGGGAATAAAATATTGGCAGGAAGAGAATGATAATAGAATCTGTTCGGCTTATCTAAGAAGAAACCGTTTTGAAATCCAGAGTTAAAATATCAATTTCAAGATAAAGTATAGAAAAATTATCGATTCATTGTATTATAAAAAACTTATAGCAAAAAATTTCACAAGGTTTATAAAACCAACTAAACTTACTCCTGAGTTAAATAATAGAAAACTAGACAAAACAAACAAATAATAATTCTTTTCTCTTTTTTTTTTTGAAAGACTGAAACAAAGTAGAGAAAACATGTTTGAAAACATTTAAGGTACAATCTGATAATCATACGCGTCTATCCAAAATTATGGTACTCTAAATCCTCGTCATACTAGTAAGCAAGGCTACGATAATCACAGAGCCCTCGACTTATGCACATATCTCTAGAATCATGGTATTTAATATTTTTGCGGTGCCGCATGCTTGGCTGCGAAAACCTTAAATTTTCACACCCGAGAAATATATCCAGAGTCAGACTGTATGTCCTCACCATGCTGGCTAATGTGACTATAGAAGAATAGATTTTCATAACTTAGATGACCTAGCCCATATAATTTCATCTTGCCAAAAATTAAATTAAATCAACAATGAATACCCAAAAATCAAACCAAATTATCAACAAACATCAAAATTCAAAAATGAACAAAAAACCATCAAAATACAAACTTAGATGCAATAGCTATCATCAAAATTCAAATTCGACAAACATCCATCAAAATTAATAATTACAAACTCGAATTCATCAATAATATATAAAAATCAAATTTAATAACAGAAAATAAAGATAAAACAAATCATGGAAAAAGAGTTTTTAAATTAATTTTAAATAAGATTCTCCAGGGTCGTCCCGGAAATCTCTCATGGGTTCCTATCTGCGATTGAGTACCATCAAAAATATATCCTAATCCTACTACAGGCTGTAGTGGTACTCTAGTTCGAATACCACTACACTTTTAGTTCGAATACCACTACACTTGTAGTGTCTAAGATACATAAACCCATAAATACATCTCAAAACTCAATACAGTAATCCACAAAGTAAAATACAACTCCAGACAAAATGAAATAACTATCTAAACAACCTCTACTGTGTCTCCTCTAGGCTAGCAGGCAACCTCCAAGCTATCTGTAAAATTTATCAACAGGTCCAGTCAGGACTGGAGCAAGTACAGTACATCTCAACAGATCATAGCAGGTTAGAAAGTAAAAACATGCAGTAAAGTAAGATACAGGTACTAAGGAAATGCGGTTTGTAAACAGGAAGAGAACTGTAATATAAATATCTACTATACATAGAGAACTAGCAGTGACTAATGAGTCAGAGTACAATATGAACATGTAATACTCCCCCCGTACCCCAGATCAATACACAAGGATCCAGCCAGGTTATGTTATATGATGCTATGTAACAGACCCCGAAGGTGATAGACCCCGAAGGTGATAAGCCCCCGAAGGGTGGTAGACCCCGAAGGTGATACATAGTAGTCCCATAAAAATGAGAATTCTGGGAGTAACCCAACAGTGTAAGTCCCATAAAAATGGGGATTCTGGGGGTAACCCAATAGTGTAAGTCCCATAAAAATGGGAATTCTGGGGGTAACCCAACAGTGTAAGTCCCATAAAAATGGGGATTCTGGGGGTAACCCAACAGTGTAAGATTCCAGGAAGACTCTACGATCATGAGGGTACATGTCGTAAGTGATTAAAGAACCAAGAAGCATATGATACGCTATGAAAGTGAAACGCACAGAACATAGAGTACCCGATGCTCTCTAAGGTTAACATCTCAAGAAAGGATCCATATAGTACCAATCCGTGTGACCAACGTGACAGTACAAGTAAAGTAATCTACTACAGGAAATAATTCTAAGCAGGATATGAAATGATCAGAGAATGTACTCGTCTCGATAACCTGAACAGCTGATAAGTATAGGAGGTCCTACTGAAGCCACAGAGTCCTATTTAAAGCAACACAGGTTACAAGGTGTTCAAGTTTTAATAAATGAATCTCTATAATCAATCTACATTATTCTAGGTTCTTCTAAGTCAAAATAACTCTAGGTCGACTCCGGTCAATAATCTAGTCAAACTAGGTCAAGTGTTGACTTACAGTTGACTTTGGGTCAACTGGTCAACTCTGGTCAAACAGGGTCAATTCTAGTCTAATATAAAGTGTACTTCGTTATTTGTACGTCGAAACTTACGATACGCAAATCGAGATAAGAAGATTATCGGTAAGGTTGATAATCTTATTATAGTGATCCATATGTCCAACTTGTCAATTTCAGCGATGTGAGATCACTGGAATTGACTGATCTCAGTTTCGTTGTACTAATCCCGAAATACGAACATTATATGAATTAATTATTAATTAATTATAAAAAAGTTAAACTCAGAGAAATTATCAACAAACATTGTCGGACGATGAAAAAACATCGCCAACGTGTCCAGAACGGTCAAATTAGCTAGGATAGCCTACCCAATGGTCCAATTTGGACACAAGGGAAAAAAGGTAATTTCGGGTCAAAACGGTGTCCGTGTCGGAGCCGTTTTGCACCGAAAAACGTGCAAGAAAACAAGTCTATAAAATATAACAAATTATATGTCCACGAAACCAGAATGTCGATACGAACCCAACGGTATCTCCAGAATTGGATTCCGTTGACCCGATCTCAATTTGGCCCGTTGACTAGAACTTAGGATTCCGATTTGCACGGAAATACGTGCCGGAGCCAAGGTTCTCAAAACTTAGCAAACTACCTGTCAACGAGTCCAGAATGATGATACGAACTCAACGGTATCTACGGAATTGGATTTCGATGAGCCGATCTCAAAATGACCCGTTGACCCGGATATTGGTATCCGACTTGCATCGAAATGCGTGCTAGATCCAATGTCCACCAAAACTAAGCAAATTATATGTCAACGAGTCCAGAATGACGATACGAACTCAACGGTTTATCCGGAATTGGATTCCGATGAGCCGGTATCAAAAAGTCCCGTTGACCCAGAAAGTGGGACCCGCTTTGCACCAAAATGCGTGCCCGGGCCCACGTTCTCCAAATCTAACAAATTTTATATGAAAACATGCTAGAACGACGCCACAAGTCTAATGGTGGTGTCAGAAATGAAATCTGGAGTCCCGTGTTCAAAAATAGAAATTTACAAGTTGGAAATTACGAATTCGGACGACCAACTTTGGCGTCGAATTCAACCAATCAAACAAGCTCACAATGAAACGAAACTGGAGGGGTAGTAAGAGGGTTATACCAGCTTCGCACAGGTACTGGTAGCACGCCAAAAGGAGCAGCGAAGGAGGAGATACAAGCTGACGAAGTTGGCCCCGCAAAACTGTCCAAATTTAATACAATTTAAACGGTCAACTTGGTGGCCGGTTTTGATGTATCAAACGATAAAATTAACGGATGAAAATTGACAGGGAATAAGGTGGATATACCGAGATTGCGACGGAGCGAAGAAATCGCCGTTCCAACCGTCGAATCTCCGAAAAAACGTGCGCGAAGTCGTTACGACGGGGCACGATTTCAGCGTCGTTTTCGAGCTCGTCACGACGGGGCGTCGTGCAAAACGTACGAATCACCTCGACAACACGTCCCGGAGGTCATTGGCCGCCATGGAAGGAGATCCTAGGGTGCGGCACGCCCATGGGGGTGATCGACAGCGACCACGGCGGCCGACGGCGGCGGCGGTGGCGCCATGCACGCGTGCGCCGTGGCTCGCGCCGCTGCTGCTGTCACTGTGCGCCGCGACGCTGTGCGTGGCTGCGCACGGCCAGCTCTATCGGCGACAGCTCGTCGGGGGCGGCCAGGCGCCACGCACGACGGCGAGGGGTGGTGGTGGCGGCGGTTGAATGGTACGGTTGGAGGAGGAAGGAAGAATGGAAGGATGGTGGTGGTATGGTCGTGAGGTTGAAGAGGAGGAGGAGATGGCCGTGCTCGTGGCCGACGGCCAGGTGGGGAGGAGCACCGCGGTGAGGCTGGCCAGGGGAGGAGAGGTGGTCGGACTGGAGTGGGTGTCGGGTTTGCATGGGAGGAGAGTGGTTGTTGCTGTTGAAGTAGTTTTTGTTGTAGAGAAATGGAGAGAGAGAGAAAGGATAAGTAATAAATATGAAAGAGAGGAAGAGAGAGAGAAAGAAAAGTCTTCCCTAGGAATTAGGGCCGGCCAACTTGGTTGTGTAAAAGTGAGGGGGGAAATGAATGGTTAGGATTTGTTTAGGTGAATCAAAAGGCTAGGATTGATTTGGCTAAAAATATATCATTCCAAAGGATTTAATTCAAGGAAAATTTCAATAAATAAATTAAAAATGGGTAGAATGAGTGTTAATATTTTTAGGCAAGAATTATGAGGGTGTCATGATGGAGAATAATATGGAGCTGGGCTGGACTCGATGGAGCCGGATTGGGTCAAAACTGGACATTGTACAAAAATTTAATTAAAAATAGGCGTCGATGATCATGGAGAAATAAGTAGCACATGGGGATTCCAATAAATGGGGCACAAGTGGCGGTCGAATAGTAGGCTCAAAGTGGGCCATGTCCATAGTTGGGGCCGACAGGTTTTGGTCGACAGGGGACCCACAAATCAAGTTGGAAGATAAATATGACGCCGTGGGGTGAAATAAAATTGGGTCACGTGTCGGGTAAGTTGTGCGAATCAAATGGAGCACAAAATGACGTGTCTGAGTGGGACACGAAGGTCATGGGTGACGAGCGTCTCGAGTAGATCATCAATGAGGAGTTGGTTTCAAGAAACTGACTGGTCTTGAGCTCCAAAATCAAAAGTCACGGTAACGTGCTAAAAATGATCAAGGAAAAGAGTGGGAAAATCAATTAATAATCAAACGGTCTAATTCGACCCGAAGTTCAGCAAAGCAAAAAGAGCACAAGGGAACAAGTTTGGGTGGGACACCATATACCGTCATGAAGGTAATCGTGTCCACTCCAAAACTCGTGAAGAAGATTTCCAGAGTTGAACATCCCTGATACTCCAAATATCAATGGCACAGGAAAGTACACTTAAAGATAAATAACAGAATAAAATATTTATCAACCAATCAATCAGAAAATAAAATAAATGAAAAAAAAATCAACCCAAAATTCAGGGTGCTAACAGTGATTAACCGCGCTTACTCTCTCACAGAGCCCTGCTCTAACAATGTGGCCGAGTACAACGCTTTGGTCATTGGTCTCCAACTTGCAAAAGAGCTGGGGGTAGAATATCTTGAAGCATACGGCTATTCTCAGTTAATCGTCAATCAGATTCGGGGTTCGTACGAAGTCCGCCACGAAGACATGATCCCCTATCACCAAATAGCAATCAATATCATCGCGTCATTCGAGGGGTTCTTCATCGAACATGTTTTCAGACTCCGAAATATTGAAGTCGATGCCCTAGCTGGCCTTGCCGCTTCCCTAGCAGTTCCGAACTATGCTCGCCAGTCCGTGGATGTGATAGGCTACGAACTGGTCTGTCCCAAGAACAATGTTCAATTTGTGGCAAGTTATTTTGCTGAGACGATCGACGAAGCACCAGACTGGAGACAACCATTCATAGATTTCGTAATCTATGACATCATGCCCGAGAATTCGAAGGAAGCTACTTCCATTAGAAGGCGTTCTCTCAGATTCTTCTACGATACAGAGACGAAAATGCTGTATCGGCAATCCTACGATGGGTTATTGCTTCGATGTCTGTCAAAAACAAAAGCCAAAGAAGCCGTACGCGAAGGTCATGACGGTGTTTGTGGGGCCCATCAGCTAGGTCCTAAATTGCAAAATCATCTTCGTCGAATGGGCTACTACTGGCCCAATATGGTAGCAGATGCGATAGACTATACAAGAAAGTGCAAAGCCTGCCAAGTCCACACGGACTTCATCCACCAACCATCCGAGTTTCTACATCCGACAGTGGCCTCCTAGCCATTTGAAGCATGGGGAATGGACATCATCGGTCCGATTACTCCACCGTCCTCCCGTGGAAATTGCTTCATACTCGCGATCACGGATTACTTCTCCAAATGGGCAGAAGCTGTCCCACTTGCAGAAGTAAAGACTTCAAACGTAATCAGCTTTCTCAAGCATCATGTCATCTATCGCTTTGGACTGCCCCGAAGGATCATCCACGATAATGGTCCGCAGTTTGCAAGCCACGACTTCTATTGGTTCTGCGACAAGCATTGTATCCAGAATATTGCTTCGACACCATACAATTCGGCAGTAAATGGGTTGGCAGAGGCATTCAACAAAACAATCATCAAACTTTTCAAGAAGTTTGTCTCTTCCAACAAATGTGACTGGAACGAGAAGCTTGGTAAATGTTTATGGGCGTACCATACTACAGTCCGAACGGCCACCGGGAATACGCTATTTTCCCTGTGTACGGGAGTGACGCAATCCTCCCATTGGAGACTCAAATACCCTCGCTCCGTGTCGCGCTCACTTATCAATTATCGACGGATGATAACTACCGGCGCCGACTACAAGAGTTAGAGGCCTTATATGAAAAGCGCCTCCTAGATCAGCAACGGATCGAGCTATACCAAGCACGCATCTCTGGTGCCTTCAACAAGAAGGTTAAAATTAGAACATTCCAAGTGGACGATCTCGTTCTGGCAGTCCAGAGGCCGATGGTCATGACTCACAAGACCGCCGGCAAGTTCCAGCCAAAATGGAAAGGTCCATTTATCATCGAGACTGTATTCTCCAACGGTGCTTATCGCCTCGCAAAATAAAATAGAGACTTGCTCATGTTGCCCGTCAACAGCAAGTTTCTGAAGAAATATTATGTCTAAACGACGCATTTCATATCATTGAGCTATGTACCCACTGGTGCCGCTGAACTCACATCCACAATATTCCAGATCATTGAGCTATGTACCCGCTGGTGCCGCTGAACTCACATCCATAACATTGCAGATTATTGAGTCATGTACCCTCCCGTATCGCTGAATTCACAATCTCCCAGATTATCGAGTCATGTACCTGTAGGTGCCTCTGAACTCACATTTCGGTCACTCTTTCAGATAGTAAGTCATGTATGACCATACCTCTGAACTTTCTTCCTGAAAGAAATCCTCCCTCATGATCCACTACCGCACTCCCAGTGCACAAAAAGGGTAACAGATCCACAAATTTCCAAAACGGCCATGTCCTAATTACCTCTGAGTCATTTCACTTCCGCCAAAAACAAATCCCCCCTTTACATAGAACTTCCATGTCTCATTACCTCTGAATCGTTCTATGTACCCTCCTTCATCGAGCTCACTCCTGCCATGTCCTCATTACCTCTGAGTGGGACGGCTCCGTCGAAGAAACCCTCATGCTTGTCATGTCCTCATTACCTCTGAGTAAGTATGATGATTCTCTTTCGACTTATTATCCGTACCCACTACCGGAGTACGCCAAGGATAATAGGTCCATAAATATTCTCCGCTGAGTCCACTCCTGCCATGTCCTCATTACCTCTGAGTAGGAAGACTCCACGGTAAAACATCCGTACTTGCCATGTCCTCATTACCTCTGAGTAAGTATGTTGGTTCTCTCTCGTCTTATTATCCGTACCCTGAACCAGGGTACACCAAGGGTAATAGGCCCACAAATATCCTTTATTGACCACAAATATCCTCCGTTGAGTCCACTCCTGCCATGTCCTCATTACGTCTGAGTAGGAAGACTCCACGGTAAAACCCTCATACTTGCCATGTCCTCTTTACCTCTGAGTAAGTATGTTGGTTCCCCTTCATCCTATTATCCGTATCCTAAGTCGGGGTACGCCTAGGATAATAGGCCCACAAATGTCCTTTGCTAAGTCTCTTAGTACAGGCCCACTATTCCTTATCATGCCCCGGGAGCCCAGCTGCCCCATGACATTCTATCTCCCGATACCCCGAACACCCACGACCACCTTACTGTGGAACTGTTCTAGGTATCCCTAATCAAACTTGTTATCCGTACCTAAAACCAAGGTATGCCAGGGGTAACAGGTCCACAAAAAAGTCCCCCATACGAGGCAAACATCGTCATAGCACTACAGGCACAAACAAGCAATACAAATGAAGGGTAGAATGGAAAGTACTCTTTATTTGAAAGACGAAAAAGCATTACATATTGTGGGGACCATGTCTCTCTCAAAAAGAAAAGAAAAGGAAAACAGAAACAAAAGAAGGAAAGGCCGACTATAGTTCGGTATTACACAACTCCAAGAGGCGGTTTCTCACCAAGGCAGTACCCCGTTCAAGCCTCTGTCTAGCTCGGCGCTCAGCCTCCTGGGACAACCCCTCCCCATAATCCAGGTCCATGAGTACTCGCCAGTCGTCGTCCAACTTCTTCAGAGCCATTTCCAGGTCAGCCGAAGTTTGATTGACTTTGTCAGCCTCCTGGATAATTAGCCCCTGTCGATTCGGGCAGCCTCAAGCTCAGACTCAAAGAAATTTAACTTCCTCTGAAGCTCAAGGATCTGCTCCTGCGTGTCAGTAATACAGCGGGAGGCAGTCACTTCCCGAGCCGTAACACCTTCGCTCTCATGGCTCAATTGATCATATCGATCAGACAGAGTACGGACCTCCTTCAGTATGGCCGGCCTGGTTTTATCCTGAGCGGCCCTCGTATTCTCTATAGCCATTATGAGGGAGCTGCGCTCCTGATCTATAGCAGCAGACAGATCAACCTGCCGTAATACCTGAAGCTGGGCCACTAGCTGATCAGTCTCCAGCAATTTTCCTCCAGAAGTGCAGCCACCCCTGCCCCACCAGGAAGGGCCTTAAGGATATCAATTTGACCCTGGACGAATTGTCAGGCCAAGACGAAAGAGGTCCCTATCTCCACAGCAGCTTCTATCCCCCTTTTTATGTGACGATAAAAGCTGTCGACCACGTCTTGTAATGCTTTGTCCAGGACCTCTGTAGAGGACAACGTCAGAGGATGTGTGGCCGGCAGTATCGAAGGAGTTGTGCTAGAACTTGCCACCATGGGGACAACTTCCGAGCAGAACGATGCACGGATAGCGGCTAACTCTTCCTCTACCACCCGAAGAGCCTGAACACTTGGCAGGACGAAGAGGTCGACTCTCAGGGCCGTCCGAACAGAGGAAGACAGAAGGACCATCGTCCCCTGCCCCGGTTGTTCTATCACCAGACTTGCCGAACTCGAGCCCGCAGGAGGCCCATCAAGACGAGTCGGAAGGGGAGGGGGTACGCTCCTCTCCGCCAGTACCCTTTCGGCAGAGTATGTCTCAACAATATCCATCCTCGGCACTGGAGAGGCAGGACCTGCATGTCCATGATAATGATCAATCGACGTGACCCGAAGGATGTGATGATCGAGCAGATAGGCCTCCTCGCAAGTTAAGATTCGACTTATCTTACCAGGAAAGGAGCATGGAGGCTGCAGCTCATTCGCAGCTGGTATGGTCTCCTCACCCGCGATCTCTAAGTTAAATTCGGCCGGCTCCTCTGACCCAGCCACTTCGGAGGGAGAGGCAACTCGATCATCATCATCTTGATGGAATTCAGCAATTTCTGGGGCAGGCTTACCGGAGCCCCCGTCATCCCGAGTCACGACCTCGGCAACTTGAGAGTCCTCTTCTTCTGACGCTTACAAGAGGAAAGAAAGATGATTAAAATCAAAGCTAGAAGAAAGGAAGGACCGGTAGTAACTTATTTACCTCTGATGCGGGGTCAACTTCTTCGCCTCTTTCCTTTATAGTTAGTCTGCGGTGTCTGGTCACAGCCAGTTTTCGAGAGCGAAGAATGCCGCCGACGGGAAAAATTTGCCTGCTACACTTTCGTGCAGGGCCGGGCACAACGGATGGCTGATCTACCACCATCTCATCTGACAAAACAGGCGGCTGATCCGCCCCTACATCTGCCACCGGAAGGGAAGAGTCATCTCCATCATGCTCGTCGCCTTCGTCATCTGCAGCACCGTACTCCGAATCCGGCGCTTCGACTCTGTTCTTCCTCTTTCTTGTCTTGGCCCCCTGGAAACCCTCATCCAGGCCGGTACCAACAACGAAACTGGCACCCGGGTTAAAACCGACAAGGGGCTTGTTCGTCATAACATGGTACAGAGCCGTCATATACAAGATCTCTACTGAGGCCTTAATAGCAGAAACTGAAAAAATGGTACGGGTATGGAATGTGTCATAGTAATGCCAGGCCCTGATGCCGTCAAGAAGGCTACCTTCAAAACCCAGACAAGAGCTGGGGCTGTCTAGAAAAAGTTGACTGTATCCAAATTGTCGGGCAAACCTACTAGGCAGATAAGGCTCCAGAAAGACAATGTTACGGTTGCGATACACCAGATGAGCGGGGCGGATGTTACGCAGCCACAGAAGCATCTGGCCGTCCAGAAGTTAAGGGGGCCCATTACCGTCAAGATGTACAGTCGCTATTTCTTCAGCAGTAAAACAAGGGACAGATACGAAAATATTGTACATATTTGCTCTCGCCAGTGCCATCCGACAAGTACGCATGGTCTCGTATTCCCAAGAATCATTACGATAGCAGAAGATAAAAGCGTCGTCATCAGTTACGCCGTCTTCAGAGCCCAGTCTCATCAAAGACGGATAATGCATTAACAGCCACCCCATCAGATAATGATAGGGCAGCTCAGTCCGTTCAAAATCTTTCGTCACATCGTGGGCAATGACCCTGGATGTGTAAGTACGAAGGCCACGGTGTATGCTACACACAATGGCCGGGAGGAGTGCTAGCATGACTCGCAAAACTAACTTCACAGCCGGAAGGATGAGGTTACGACTGATCCTCTCGATAGAACCAGCTCCCCCGAGACTACACAATTTCGTAGCCATATCATCAAGAATCCCGCCAGGAGCGCCTTCTCTGACAGTTCTTGGGTATCCTGATAAAAATAAACAAAGGAGTCAGTTTTACTCCCGAATCGGTCACTAGTGGTGGCCACTCTCTTAGCCGATGACACTAAGGCTTTAATCGCCTCCGGTATTGAGGACGTCGGGAAGTAACTTGACTTGAGGCGTCCGTCGTGAAGAGATAGCGCACCCAGTCCTTGGTATGGGGGGCATTCCCTTCCGAGCTGCTATCCTTTTTGGCTATCTGATGACATGTGCTATAATGGCACAATATCTCTTGATAAAGAGCCACGAAGCCTGGATACTGTCTTTCTAACTCTTCGAACTCCTCATTCGTGGGAGTATACGACTCAAAAGCTTCGTCCCCCAAGAAAGCTTGGAGACCGTATGCATTTTGTAGAGCGCAAGCCCCATTTCCACTACGGGTGTATAGAAGGTTCCCATACGGCGGTTATATATCTCCAGCAGAGATATAAATAATCTCTTGTTTATAGGCAAGCCATGGCTGTTGCACCGAATAGCATGGTAAAGACCAATCTCACACAGAAAGGCCTCATACTTTCGCAAAATTCACATAGACAGATTGGTCCACGAGGGAATGGAATGTATCCAGCTAGGGAGAATCAACCGACCGATGGGATATGAGCCCTTCCGAGCAAGTTGGTTCATAAAAGTGTCGGTTGTAGAAAATGTAAAATTGGGACCCGACACATTCAAGAAAGTACCCGGGGCTAATTCTATTACAGAACGACTGGTGTGCACCTTGTCCGCACACACTGACTTCAGGCTGTTATTATAATGGATGTCTCCCACAAACATCCCACTTCGGGTAGGAGTTAAAGATACTTCCATCTTCCGGTCCAGTGGGAGCATATTGAACCATGATAGGGGAAAGTGACGCTCCATTTGCGGAATGCGGATCGCCATCCCGTTAGAAACAAAACTTCAGTTCTCTGACACCTCCAGAACCTGACTGTTCTTTACAGTCAAGGCATCTCCAAAGAAGAACGCAGGCTTCAAGTATTCCCCTTCTAACATCCCCGAGTTTATCATAGCGTTAAGAAAATAGAAAGGCTGGTTCTTGAGGGCATTCAATCTCGCCGGAGGCTCGTCACTCGAAAACCGGTCTGCCACATGCCTAACTATATGATCGTACCTATAATCCAGGGCAGCTTGGGCAGGGCCTACCAGGAGTTCTCCAGCAGCATTAACCGGCAAATTCAATGAGAAAAAGACAGAAAAAGATAAGTTAAAAAAGATAGACAAAAAGAACCAGTGGGTGTTTTCGATTTTATACGGCTCCAACTTAACGAAGCCTCATGCGGCTCAAGAGAACACTTATGCGGCCCCAATTTAATGAAGCCTCATGGGGCTCAAGCTCAGAAGAACATTTATGCGGCTCCATTCAGTGAAGGTTCATGCGGCAGTGCTTTCATAGGTCCCTCAGGGATCAGATAAGTTCGTGCGGACCACATGACGGATAAATGTGTGTGAATCTATGTGGCTCAGCGCAGCTTATGCGGCTTCGTTGGCGAAGCGCGTATGCGGCCATTGTGGCTATTCTTATGCGGCTCGTGGCTCGGCCATAGGACGAACATGCGGCCCACATAAAAATAAAGGCTCGTGCATAAAGCATGCGACGTAGCCATAGAAATTAGGGTTCTTTAAACCCACATAAAGTCCTTACCAGCAATAGAGGGATGGACGTCAGGGTGAGTTGTGGGCACGTCGGCCGACGGAGGAGCGGCCGCAGTTGAAGTAGAGGCAGTCTTCTTGACCTTCGCCGCCGCAGACGACGAATACGCCGCCTTCTTGCCCTTCGCCACAACGGTCTTATTGGGAGCCATTGGTGATCGAAGAAGAGGATGACAATCGGGGTAGGGAAGGTTCGAAGTAAAGGAGAAAGTAAAGAAGTTTTCTCTCTTAAACTCCTCTTATTTATAGGAGGACATGAGAGGGGAGGACACGTAGACTAATAACCGCCTCGGAAAAGACAAAACCGACTCCTTAGATTTCATCCCCTCTCCCATAAAGGAGATTCACCCAGGGCATGAAATCCAAAGATTTAGTGAGCCGACCCTTGGGATTTCCCCTAAAGGCAGCACTAAAATGAATTTGAGGCAAATAAATACACGCACACGTGGCAAGGAGCTATGCGGCCCGAAAGTCCATGCGGGCGAGACATCCATGCGACCGAGACATTCATGCGGCCAGGACATCATCCGCGACCAGGAGAATTTATACATGGCCATGCCTCTTATTCAAAGTATTTCAATTTTGTAAATTGAACACTTTGAAGGGGGTCTTGTAGAAGCATGGAAAAGAATAAAGAAAGATCCATGCGGCCAGGGAGCCCCATGCGGCTCAGAGAGTTCATGCCGCTCAAGGATCCATGCGGCTTAAGTGTCTATGAGGCTCAAATAAGTTCCATGCGGCATAGAGAGGAGCCACGTGGCCTGCAAACAGCTCTTCTGTTTGTCCTTTAGTGAATTAAATGCCTTGACGGCTGACAGCTCTGACACATGACAGCCCTGACACAAAAATATAATTATGACTCCGTCATAATGGCAGACTCCTAGGGAAATGAAGAAAATCTCTGACACAATCTCCCGAAATCTAGAAACCTTCATAAGGACTTGACACGTGGACAGTCGCATGCGTCTCAAGTAGAGACCACCCTATGCGGCTCAGGCCGAAGCTGTCCTATGCAGCTCAGATCGAAGCTATCCCATGCGGCTCAAGCAGAAGCTGCCCCATGCGGCTCACAAGGATTGTTTCCATACGTCTCACAAAGAAGGAACCCATCATACACTCATGCGGCTCAGATCAATACCATGCGGTTCAAATGTTCAGGAGGCCACTTTCAAGCAGCCTTGACACATGGCCAGTCTTATACGGCTCAATGAGGAGCAACCTTCTTGTGGCTCAGATTTCTGCAGTGGCTCGCGATTAAGACACGTGGCATGATAGCGGGACACGTGGCATCAAATCGATCGAAATCCCTCAACAAATCCTAATAAAATATTGGAATCAAATCAAATCATTTGCAATCAAGCAAATTAATGACACGTATCGGGAAATTCGAGGTTGGCATGACAAATCAGGAGGATTTATGTCAATTATCATTAATTACCCACAAATGATTTTATGCAATCACATTTATTGCTCAAATCTCTTATATTCAAGATGAACGACCCAGATCCAGTGATCCTTAGCCGCCGACATTTAAGAATGGGCAATCATTGCAAACCCTAATGATGTCCCCCACTCTTATAAATAGCAAGGTGCCATTCCCTTGCGAAGAAGGAGATGCTCGGATAAAAAAAAAGAGACACAGAGAGCCAGAGAGCTAGAGAGAGAATATGCAGAGATCAAAAGGAGAGCATTTCTTCATCAACGCCAAGCAGTCCTTCTACAGAGCCAAAGCTGCACCCGATCGTCCAAGGAGTATGGCAGAGCGGCCGTCGCTTTTCCGAGCCTCTATCGTCACCCCCCAGAATCTAAAATAAATAATTGTACTTAGATTGCTGTACCTAGGTTTTCGTTCTTAGGCTTTTTTGTACAAGCGAGTTTGTATTGTGATGTAAAAGTCCAGTCCTCCGGTAATTGTTCTGTTCTTTTATATTTCATGGCAAACAGGTGTGTCAATAGTGTATATGGCAAGGGTGAGTGAAATTGGTGTCTAGTGTACATGGGCTAACAAGTATGTAAGGGGTTCTAAGTTAGTGTTCAATTTTGAATCAATATATACTAGTGTAATATGTACATGGCATATAGTGTAGTGTTCAGTTTTGTATCAATACGTACTAGTGTAATGTATACATCGCATATAGTGTATTGTTCAGTTTTGTATACATGTGACAGCAAGTAATGTAGGAAGGGGTGTTAACATATGAATGGGTTTAATATAGTAAATAAAGGGGTTAACTAGTGTCCAGTGTCTATGTTCAGCTAGTATGTGTGTGTGGACATGTAGTGCATAGGGGGTTCTTAAATCTAAGCAGCAAGAAAAGGGGTCTCAGGTTTATGTGTACTGCAAGGGCTTCTAAATATAGTGTTCAGTTAATGTACATGGCAGTTGTGTGTGTGTGTGTATATATATAAGAGTGATCGAAAAGCCAGTTCGAAACAAAACCATAGCACCATTGAACCCAGTTGCACAAACATGTATCCCAAATATTATGATATGTTTAAACATTAGCAAATAACATTTATTATCAATTTAATTCACATTTTAAAACTCTAAAAATATTCAGACTGAACACAGTATCAGAACTCTTAGTAAACCCTAAATCATATCTTGACATCCAATTAAATTACAAATTAGCAAGTGGTATAGTGTCGTACACATGAGAGAGTGTCACCTGAGTTATATCGTGTCAATAAAAAAGGGCACGAGGTGTTCAATCACACGAGAACACACAGACACGCCTACAAAGCACAGGCTCGTACGGCGAGTCCACGAGCTCGTAGACATGACACCTCGTGCTCGTGTCCATGTGTTCGCCAGGTATAGGGCTACGTGCACACATGTCTGTCTCATGTCTAAGTGAGTCGTGTCGAGTGAACGAGGCACGTATTAGACGCAAAATCGTGTTCGTATAGTGCAGGCAAAAATTGGTACGATCGAGATTTCTCTCGATCCACTCGATAGATTCGCCTCGTACTTCGTGTGCAAGGTATCAGTGGTTGCCCCTTCGTGTCCAAGAAATCTCAGCTCAAAACATGTCGTATCCAGTGCATACGACACATCGCATAGCAGGGGATCACAGTGTATCATGTGCCGTATCCAAACAGCAAGTTCGTGTCCAATTTGGGCATGAAGTGTACACTAAATTTAAATCAGTCATATACAAAATCAAAGAGCACCTATAGATCTACAAATCTGTTCAAATAGAATTTGAAATTATGCAAATAAATCCCTTTGGGGTATTTTATCAAACAATCAAACATAGACACTGACACGTGTCCGATACGCACACCAAACAAAGTCCAATTCCTACCAAACTCACTTTACAGCTATGGCACACCTAGATAGATGCATCTATGGAAAGAAATTAAGAATTAGAGGTGATTTGAAGGGATTACCTATTGAGAGTCAATCTCAATGAAAAAGGCTCCTAAAAGAGAAGTTCCCTTCCTCAAGCAATGTCCAAATGAGATCCACTCCTTGCAACAAGCCTCCACTAGCCTCCACTTCTGAAGTGAATCCCAATGAAAGAGAGTAACCTTAATTTTCGATCAATTTGGATAAAGAGGGGAGGAATTTGTGGAAGAACAAGTTAGGGTTCTTTGTAGGTATTCAAAAAGAGGCAAGGGCTACTAAATGATACTTTATAGGAGGGGGGTGCCTCTATGGTGGGTAACACTAGGAAATTAGGGTTAGGTTTAGTGTAGATGTGTGGCTAAGGCTTCTCCACATGATTTCAAGTCCTCTTATTGGTTCAATTTAGTCATAAAGATTTCTTTTTACAAATATCTTAAGGAGAAAATATCCTACTTAGAAATACATAGATATTGCTAATCTTGTCACTTAGTAGGATATCCTAATCAAGATTCTAAGCTCATGACTAACCTATATTAGGCTAAGATTCTAGGTCAAGTCTCAACTAAGCAAATAACACACATTTATATAATAAATTTTCAAAATCACCAAAAAGTCAAAATAACCAAAATACCCTCAAGCCAAAAATATGGTAGTGACATGTGCCAAAGTCTATGGTCTCTAAAGTCGTCAAACTACATATCTACAGATCTGGCTTGAGGAGGCGAATCCAATGGTATGTCCAATTTTGGATTCCGTTGAGCCAATGCACAAAATCGCCCGTTTGATCGGGTTGCGAGCCTGCCAATTTTGGCGTTCCGATCGACCTTCTCAGAATTGGACCAAACTTGGCATACAGGACCAAAATTTTGATTCGGTTCTGCTGGCGCAAGTTTCGTGTCGATCCGACGAACGTACACGAAGTTATGGTCAAGTTTGCAAAATGTCGATATAGGGGTATCTCGACGGATACGTACTGATTTTGTCGCGCACACGCAATGAAATCGAGTTCCATCAGTTCCCATACGTTGGCAATATCCATACGCGCCTTTCGATGCATATAGTGCGCGACCACATCGTCCGATTTGTCGGGGCGCACGCCGTATCGGGAAAAATTTCCAAAATTTAATATTTTAGAAGCAGTTTTTCTGTCAACTTCAACAAGGAATTACTTCCTGCATATATATCGAAACTTCGATATAAAAGATGCGTTTTACTCATTGTTATGTTATTTATGACTGTCTGCAACTAGTTTCTGCCAAACGCTAATGTCCAGTTCATAAATTGGCTTCCAAGTTGTCATTTTAAAATAGTTTTTAATACTGCAGAAAATAGGTTTTTCTTCAACTTCATCTCATTTTTTCGAGCAAGTCGATGGGTCTTTTCAAAATCCTCCTGAAGGATCTCTAATATGATCATGTGGGCTTCGCATAAAATTTCCTACAAGCAAAAACGAACGAACGAGCATGAAGAAATCAAAATGAGAAGATTGATACCTCGCCTCATTTTTGAAACAGAGCCTTTTGTTTCGCGGCTCGATTTGTCGTCGTTCTCCGGCGATGCGGCGGTCAACAGCAAGGTGCATGCAGTGGGGTAGCTGTACTGGGTTGTTAGCAAGGCTCGGGTGCAAGGAATTTAGGTTTTGTGGAGAATCGAGAGAGAATTTTGTAGAAATCTATTTTTTTTATTTTTCTGGGTATATAGGATTTAAAATCCGAAATTGGATAGGATAAGAGCAAGATTTGGATTCGAATTTGTGTTAATCTAGTGGAGAATCTATATATGAATTAATAGGAAAAGATTTGATTTGAATTGGTAGGGAATTGGAGGTTTTCGGTTTGAATTTCCTCACGAAAATTTCTGTTACTATGCTCGGCTTGAGGGGTCGGGTATTAATTGGTATTGTAGCTTCGGCTACAGTACTGGCTGTATATGTTTACTTCTTTTTTAAACCGCTATATATATATATATATATATATATATATATATATATATATATATATATATATATATATATATATATATATATATATATATACATACTCATAATCATTCTACCACAAGTAAAGTAGCATATAGAAAATTCCAAAAATTATAAAATAATATCTAAAATTTCTAAATTATAATGTACACTATATTTGATAGCATAATGTACAAGCACACATACCTATACAATAGATATATACATACAAAAAAAACAAATAAATTAATACAAAAATATATATAGCAAAAAATAAGTAAAAATATTAAAATAATTAGGAATAAAATATGGGGGTTTACACCGATGATGGCCAAAGCGTCCGCGCGGATGTTCACCTCAGTGTGGAAGGGATATGGAATGTCTGTGTCGGAGGGTTGCGGGTCCTAACTAACCGTCAGAGCCTAAGGGATCACCGGGGATTATGCTGGTGTGCTTGCCTCCTTAATGGTGTTATCGCTTCTTCCTGTATCCTCTTCCGATGAGTTCGCACTCATGTGTTTTTTCGTGCCTTGTGAATTGTCTAAGGGCTCTGAAGCCAGTATGTCGAATTTGTTGGTAAGATTGATGCCTAGGGGAACGTATGGAACAATGGCTCTATCCTGGGAGGCTGGTTCCTGAGTATGGGAGGTGACCCCAAAGTCGACCATCACCGGACAAGAAGACGAAAGCGAGAAGGGCCGACATGCAAGCCGGAGAGTGTGGAGACCAGTGAAGGGGAGAAGGAGGGGGAGATGGCCGGAGGAGGATGGAGGTCTGGGGGGCCGACCTAACGGAGGGGCTGGAGGCGGAGGGTGGGCTGGAGGAGGGGGGTCTGGAGGCAGACCCATCAATGCAAGGAGGTCGAGGGGCCACGGGGTTGACCGCAGGAGGGCCGAGGGAGGATGAGTCATCACGCCAGGGACGAGGACGAGAGGGCAGGGGGAGAGGGGGCGCCGACCTCCGACAAGGCGGGGGCAGGTCCCCTACAGGAGAGCACAGACACTAGGAAAGAGCATGGGGGTCGGAAATTTGGTTGATAGTTATATATTACATATTATATATATATATATATATATATATATATATATATATATATATATATATATATATATATTGCCGAAGCCTATACAAGTAAGCGCATCAAGCGCGAGCTGAAATACTACAAATAAAAAAAATACTGCAGAGGCAAAAAGACTCCACTAGCTGGACAGAGCCATCCGGAAGAAGTTCACGAAGTGTGAGCATCACCTACCGATCTTAGCGATTTGCCGAAGGGCCTTCCTGAACAGTTGGTCGGCATTGTATTGGTGTCCTTCATATCTGAATTTGTTTCGATTCTTCCAGAGTACCCAAATACCCGCGTGTCGTGCCTGCAACGATGAGAGAGGGTTGCCCAAAGCTGGGAGGCGAGCTCACTGGAGAGCAGAATGTGCTCGGTAGTTTCTGGACAGTGTGAGGTACAACAATGGCATTTAGATGAGAGGCTAAAGCCGATGGAGTTAAGGGAGTCGTCGGTAGGAAGCTTCCTGCGATACGCTCTCCAGAGCAGGATAGACTATTTAGTGGGGATATAGGACTTCCAAAAAGGGGCGATGGTGGGGGACGGTACTCCGAAGCCGTAAACCATGGTCTTGGCTGACGCCAAAGAGAAAACGTCATCGAACTTAGGGGTCTATTGCCGGATGTCCGGGACATTGAGGAGATGCAAATGTGCGGCTGTAAGTCTGACTTCTGCCTTCGCACCATGCCAATCTCTGACCCTATCCCATCTCCAACCCGGGTTAGAGTCCCATAAATCTCGAATCGTACGGTTCGCTGGGGTGTTTGGGGTTTGTTGGAGGGCAACATCGCCAAGCCAACGTTCGTGGCACATCGACAAACTCCTGTAGCCAAGCAGTAGGCAGATACGGGGTTCACTGAGATAACGCCCATGAAGGATACGGTGCCAGGATGCTGGCGATCTGTTGTTTGCGACTGCAGTAACGGGGTAGGAATAACGGAAGTTTATGGCCGTCATAAATATGGTCCAGATAGAGGAGTCCGTTCAAAGCTTCCACCACAACTTTTAGAGCAAGCATCGACGATGATCGACAGTTTACTGAAGCCAAGCCCTCCCTCGTTCGTCGGTCTAGACATGGAGTCCCAGCCGGCCCAGTGGTGCTTGTCCTTCCCGTTAGAGTGGCCCCAGAAGAAGTCAGAGAAGAATGATTCTAATGAGGATAGGACCTTCTTGGGGGGAAGCAAACGGCCAGAGTGTAGATAGGGATGGATGAGAGGACTTGCTTGATCAGAATCATCTTTTCGCCTGGGGAAAGGGTTGCGTTATGCCAACCCTTAATTTCTTTCTGATCTTGCTCACCAGGGCATCGAAGATGCCGAAGCTTGCTTTTTCGTACACTAGCGGGTATCTTAAGTAAGAGAAAGGAGGGTACAGTTGAGAAGGAGGTTAAGTTGGAAAGAATTACCGAATGGTTCCTGTCAGCTTGTGGTGGGTGTAGACGATGCTTTTGTTGGTGTCAACTCGCTATCCCAAGCACCTGGTATATTTTTCGAGCGTTCTGTGTACTATCTCGACCGACCCGATATGAGGAGAAGATGAGGATGTCGTCTGCATAAGCCAGAAGGGTGATAAAAGGGCAGCCAGTGGTGGTGTAGAAGTGATTTAATCTGGGGGTGTTTTCCATACTGTTGAGGTTTCTGCTGAGAGCGTCGGTTGCAATAATAAAGATGGCGGAGGATGGGGGATCGCCCTGTCTGACCCCATGCTGGATTTGAAGAAACCCTTTGCTTGCCCGTTGATGACCGTAGAGAACCAAGAGTTGCTTATCGATCTGAAAATGATGTCAATCCAAATATCGGAGAAGCCGAAGGCCCGAAAAACCCAAATCATGAACTGCCAGTCTAGACGATCATAGGCCTTCTTTATGTCAAGCTTGATGGTCACGTTCCCTCCCCACAACTGGAAATTTCATGCATGTTGTCATTTTCTACGCTAGAAAGATGTTGTCGGTGATGTTCCGGCCCAGGACAAAACCGCTTTGTTCTTCGGATATGATCTTGGGGAGAAGGACAGACATACTGGTCGTGATGATCATCGGTATGATTTTATTTGTGAAGTTGCATAAGCTGATGGGTCGAAAGTCTCTGAAGGTCTCCGGGTTGTCTGTTTTGGGGATTAGGATGAGGTTAGTGCAGGAGATAGAATTGAGGTATCTAGCGCCTCGAAAGAAGGCGACCGCAGCCTCGAGGATGTCAGGTTCAATGATGTCCTAGCAGCATCGGAAGAACATACCGGAGAAACCATCGGGCCTGGGGGTGCTGTGCTCATCGAAGTCCCGTACAGCAGATCCGACTTCTTTCACGGAGGGTGGGGTCAGAAGCCGATCATTCCCGCGTGCGCTGATCAAGTGTGGGATCTTGTCCAGGAAGTCCTCATCCTTGGTGATGACCTCTTTCGTAAATAATTTGGAGTAGAAATTTGTGACGGCCGTGTGGATGCTCCTCTAGTCTTTTAGTAATGTGCCATTGTCGTCTGTGATTAGGTGCAAGATGAGTTGTTGCCTGCGGCCTTTAACACATGAGTAGAGGAAGCAAGAATTTTTATCCCCTTCTGCGTCCCAGGTCAGTCTGGCTTTCTATTTCAAGAATTCGGTCTCCATCTTCGTGTGGATTTGAGGAGGGCTCTGTTAAGGTTGAGCGTAGTGCGGTTCTCCGGGGAGCAGTTAGTGGCATAAAGGTGCTCTACCCGGGTGACGTCATCCTTAGCAATCTTAATCGCCTGAAAATTGTTTCCGAATGTGCTTCTGCTCCAAGTCGAAAGCGCTTTCCTGGTGGCTTTGATTTGTCCGCTACGCGAGCGAGGGGGTCGGTGTTGGTGGTGGAACTCCAGGTGGAGGCCACGACGTGTCGAAATTGAGGGTGGTGGCTCCAGAATTCAAGGAAACAAAACGGTTTCTTGATAAGGTTGGAATTGCTGTTGATCTCGATCAGAAGAGGGGAGTGATCCTGTAACGCCCCAGAACCAGAATACAGAAGAGTGGGGGCATACATAGCCAGCTACGTATATCGAAGTGCAACCCACCTCGCTATACGGTCACGGCTGTCTAGATACATGAGGGTTTAACTACAAGCCATCAGTCTCCTATTGTCATGAACAAGCCTATTGTCTCAATCTCATGCAAGGAATAGTAGTTACAAGATGTTAGAGCATCAAATATAAAATAGTAAGGCATCCCATATATTTCATATTTGGATGATCATGAAGCTAGTCATTACAAAATATGAAGACTAGTAAGAGTTTTAGTCATACATGATCAACCCTAGGATTTGCCAATCAAGTTACAGCCCGTAGGCAGACAATAAGTAAAATACAATCGAGCTAACACATGCTCGTCGGCTAAACGCCTCAAAAGAATATTTTTATAATAAAGTGGGAGAACAAAAGGAAAACCCACTCGTTGCCTTGGTTACACCTGGTGGTCTCCATCTGGCTGGAAGGTAGGGAGATCCTTTGGAGCTACTCCGGTATCTGGCCATACAAAACCAGCTGGGTCAGACCCCAGAAAGAGCAAGTGCCACAAAGGAGGCTTCACTTAAGAACTAAAACCAGCAATTAGCATAAAACAAAATAACATATAATTAAAGGACAAGAGATATGGAAAATTATAATGATATACGATAATATAACCATGGAACTATTTAGATGACCAAGTTACAACCCTTAAACCAAACAAGGACCAAGCAATCAGGTTATCTTACAATCTTATACAGGATCAGGATAAGACTAGACTGGGTTAGACTCCATCCAAACAATCACGGCCAAGCAATAAGTATGGCTTGATACTTTAACTAACTAGGGTTATCACAGGCCTAGTTACTAGCAAAATGTAATGAGATATTCCAACAGCCGCAAGCCCTGCAGACCATCCAGGTTATCTAGGTCGAATATCAGTTCACGAAATGTGCAACACATGACAGTATACTGGAAATGTGCCCTACTCGTCGACAGGCTACAAGTCATCTTGCGCTCCCTGATAACGAGATTGCCTGTAGCTGGGAAATCTCTTCATGACTACCGGGTTATTCTAGTTATTAGCCTTAGTCAATTTTAGTAGGTACCCCTGATCGTGGTACTCAGGGGTCCCTGCCTTAGACATGATACAAGACAGTACTGGTTCACTTGTACAAACACAATCGTCCATGGTGTCCAGGCCATTCATTCTTGTCATGTCATGCTAGCCGTCGCAACAACATTTAATAGTTCCCATCAGTCTTGCTTATCATGTCTTACTAAGTCATGTCATTTCACTTGCTATACCGTACCATGTACAATTATCAGTCCAGTCATGTCAATCAATTCAAGTTATCAAGTTCATAACAAAAGGCGTAAGAATATAAAAAGGGCAACGGGGTATGCCATAGGGACTCAAAGTCTCTTCGCGAGCCAGAGTACGCTAGGCCAAATGGACCCTGAGCATAAAATAGCTCTACGCAGGCAAGACCTAAGGATAGGCAGCTCTACGCGAGCAAGAGTGCATGCTAGCAAGATTCTACGCGAGCAAACACTCTACGCATAGCAAGCACCCTATGAAAGCGGAACTTTACGCGCACGAGCACCCAAGTAAACCTTTACGAACGCAAGGCTCTACGCGAGCAAGTGAGAGGCTACGCGAGCGAGGCTCTATGCACGGAGCACTCTACGCTTGCGTGACTCGACGCGGCAGGAGAATACGTGAGCGCGAGTCTACGCGAGCGGGAAGGCCCCTGCGTAGAGTTCAAGTGAACTCGACGTAGAAGGATTATGCTGGCACGCAAAGCATGTGCGTAAAAAGGGAATTCTACGCGGACACATAAAAATGTGTGCGTAAAGGCTAAATTATACGCTGGCACGTAAAACGTCGACGTAAAACTTAATACTACGCTAGCACGTAAGAACATGTGCGTAAAAACTTCATCTTCTCTCCAAGGCCGGTACAAGCAGACATAAAAGCTCAAGAGCTCAAGAAAAGTCCCAACTCGGTCAAGTCTCGATGAAATCCAACCATTCCAAAACTAAACTTGCGTAACATCAGAATGTCTACCACATAGAACTCTCAGTTTTCGCAAACAAGCCAGTTTAGTAGATCAAACCATGAAAATGAAAGAATGCTAAAACCTCGATCTACAAAAATCCATGTAGTAAAATAAGAAAAGCCAAGTTCTAAAGTAGTTTGAAATCAGGCAAGGAAGCTAAATGATCCATAAAAGCATGGTGTTCTCTTGTGATAGCAAGTTGCACTTGCCTACGGTGGAGTGGATGGAGAAGGAGATGAGGAAGAAGAAGAGAAGAGGAGTAAATGAGTATTGAATGAAGAGAAAGAATGGTGGTTGGGTTAATAAATGAGGGATGGTGGTAGGTAGGGGTTTACATATCAACCCAAACCGAGCCCAACCAAGCCGAACCCAACCGAACCCAATGCATGCCAAGGCCAGGATAAACCACATGAACCAGGAAAGGCTAATTAACCCATGCCAATGCAAACCCAAAACTAGCCAGTCAAGACAAGTCGATCAAGGATGAACCCAAAATTACCCCAGGTAAGATTAAACCAGGATCAAGCTAAACAAAACAAGTCTAATTACGAGTTGGGATTTCATATACATATACCAAAATATGTAATACGAACCACGGGCGTTACAACTCTACCCATCTTAAAAGAATTCCGTCCTCGATATTTAATTAAGAGACTAGAAAGGCAAGGACAAGCTATACTAATAACAGATAAGCTATACTAAGCAAGCAATCATTCATGCAAGCAAGGAAATCGAGGGCATAGGGCATAAGAAGGTATTATACCTTACGAGTCAAATAGGTCGGGATATCGCGATCGGATATCATCCTTACGCTCCCATATTAACTCACCAAAAGATTGATGACCCCAAGCAACACGGACTAACTTGATAGTCGTGTTCTTGAGTATCTTCTCTCTTCGGTCCAATATGGATACGGGCCTCTCCTTATACGAAAGGTTGGTACCAACAACCAATTCCGAATGATCAAGGATATTACTCGGATTCGGGATATACCGTCGTAATTGGGATACATGGAAGACATCATGCACCTCACGTAATGACGACGAAAGAGCGAGACGATAGGACATGTCTCCTACTCGTACTAGAATGTCAAATGGCCCTATGTACCTAGGACTGAGCTTCCCCCACACGCCGAAACGAATGACACCATGGGTTGGCGAGATCCTAAGGAACACGTGGTCGTCGACAGAAAATTCAAGGGGACGCCGATGAGAATCGGCCCAATGACGCTGGCGATCTTGCGCAACTCGAAGATGATCTCTGAATCTTCTGACCACCTCAACAGTTTGAGCAATCATTTCCGGACCGAGCATCTGCCTCTCTCTAACATCGTCCCATGCTAGCGGGGATCGGCACTTCCTACCATACAATGCCTCGAACGGTGCAATCTGGATACTAGAATGGAAACTGTTGTTGTACGAGAACTCCACCAAGTAAAGGTGTTCTTCCCACGAACCACCGAAGTCGAGTGTATAAGATCTCAACATATCTTCCAAGGTTCGTATGGTACGTTCTGACTAACCATCTGTCTGCGAATGATAAGCTGAGCTGAACTGGACGTGAGTTCCCAAACTCTCTTACAGACTGTACCAAAAGTGCAATGTAAATCATAAATCTCTGTCCGAGGTGATACTGACTGGAACACTGTGCAATCTGACAATCTGCCTGAGGTACATCTCTGCTAGCTGAGTCGTCGACTGACCAACTCTGAACGGGGAAAAGTAAGCCACCTTCGTGAGTCTGTCTATAATAACCCAAATAGTATCTCTACCGGCTGGGGACCTAGGTAATCCAGTCATAAAATCTATGGTTATATGCTCCCACTTACATTCTGGAATCGGTAAAGTTTGAAGAAGTCCTGTTGGCCTCTGATGTTCAGCTTTAACTTGTTGGCAAACCAAATATCAAGAGACAAACCGGGCCATCTCCCTCTTCATTCCATTCTACCAAAAGTGTTGGCGGATTTCATGGTACATCTTCGTGCCACCGGGATGAATGGAATACTGAGAACTGTGAACTTATGCCATGATCTCCTGTCTGATATTTCTACTGGGTACACAAAGATGCTTTCCATGTCGAAGTGTACCATCCTCATGGATGTATAACTCTGGTCTTCGTCCTGTCTCACACTCTGCTCTGAGCCGCTGTAGCATAGAATCTGATAACTGAGCTAACCTAATCCTCTCAACTATAGTGGACTGAACTTGCACACTTGTCATCAATGCCACACTGGCAGGAAGGACAACTTCTATACCCATATTCTAAAGATCTGATAATAACTCTGGTTGTGCTGTGAGAAAATAAACTCTGGCTCTCCTACTCAACGCATCTGCCATAACTTTGGCCTTCCTAGGATGATACTACAGGTTGACATCATAATCCACAAGTAGCTCTAGCCATCTTCTCTGACGCATGTTAAGATCCTTCTGGGTAAATACATACTTCAGGCTCTTGTGGTCGGTGAAAATCTTCACCCTATCTCCATACAAGTAATGTCTCCAAAGCTTAAGTGCAAACACTACTGCTTCCAACTCCAAGTCATGGGTGGGGTAATTCCTCTCATGATCACGAAGTTGATGTGATGCATAAGCTATTACCTTCCCATGCTGCATTAAAACACATCCTAAACCTCTGCCTGAAGCATCATAATATACTGAAAATCCTTCGGTCCCATCTGGAAGCGTGAGAATAGGAGCCGTCATCAAACCTCGCTTCAACTTTTCAAAAGAATCCTGACATTCAGCTGTCCAGGCAAACTGCGCATCCTTGCGGGTCAACTGGGTCAATGGCACTGAAATTTGAGCAAAGTCTGAAATAAATCGCCGGTAGTAGCCGACCAAGCCAAAAAAACTGTGAACTTCTACAACTGTGCTGGGTACTGGCCATATCTCAATAGCTACGATCTTCTGGGGATCCACTTCTACTCCTGCTATGGTTATAATATGACCCAAGTACGAAATACGATCGAGCCAGAACTCGTATTTACTGAACTTAGCATATAACTGGTACTCTCTGAGAATCTGGAGGACAACACGGAGATACTGCTCATGCTCCACTTCACTCTTGCTGTAGACCAGGATATCATCTATAAACACAATCACGAACTGATCCAAGTATGGCACAAAAATGTGATTCATGAGGTCCATGAATACAGCTGGCATATTGGATGCTCCAAATGGCATAACAAGGAACTCCCAATGCCCCATATCTAGATCTAAAAGCTGTCTTCGGGATGTCCTGCTCTCTGACTCTGATCTGATGGTATCTTGACCGTAAGTCAATCTTCAAAAATATGGACGCCCCTTTGAGTTGATCAAACAAGTCATCTATCCTTGGAAGAGGGTATCTGTTAATGATTGTCACTGAGTTGAAGGTACGATAATCTACACATAATCTGGACATACCATCCTTCTATTTCACAAGAAGCATTGGGGCTCCCCAAGGCGATCCACTTGCATGAATGAATCCCTTGGTCCTGAGTTCTTTAATCATCTTGTACAATATCTCGAACTCTGACGGCGCCATCCTGTAGACTCTCTCCGACACTAGGGCTGTTCCTGGGATCAAGTCGATAATAAACTCGATCTCCCACTCTGGCGGCATTCTTGGAAGCTCTTCTAGGAAAAAAAGTGGAAACTCTTCGACTATTCGGGGTAACTGCACTGCTGCTACTGCCATCCGTAAAACTGGAGGAGAAAGTTCAACTTCGCCTAGGGAAAAAAAAAACTCTGGCTTGCCTGGAATGCTAAAATAGCCCTGCCAACATGGCAGTCTATCGTAGCATACTGATTCCTTAACCAATCCATCCCTAAGACCACATCATAATCGACTATCGGGAACTCTATCAATCTAGTGGGGAACTCTCTAACGCTAACTACGATCCGACACGTGGAATACACTCTATCTACTCCCACAAGACCGTTACCAGTAAGTATATTGAGTTTTACTGATAACCACTCAGGCTCCAGTCCTATCCATGTCACGAATTATACAGACATAAATGAATGTGATGCACCAGAATTAAATAACACTGATGCTGGAAAGGAGTTGACGAGAATAGTACCTGCCACTACCTCACCTAGTGCCAATCTTTCTTCTACGGTCATTGCCATTGCCTGACCATGTCCTCTGGGTGCGGGTCCCCTCTGCTGATAACCTCTCTATCTTCTCTGAGTCAGGGCTTGGGCTTGTGTATAGTGCTGGGGGTTTTGCTGTTGGAATACTTGGGACTGAGGCGGCAAGGGCCTCGAAAACTGTTGCTGCTACTGGACTGGTACTGGTCCTCTCACCGAAGGACTAGAAAAGGTCGAAGAAGTGGAACTCCCCCTGTTCGGGCAATTTCCAACCCTGTGGTCCGGTGCTCCATAAACCAAGCACAATCGCCGTACTCTGCGACATTCTGCCACCACATGTCCTGGCTTCCCACAATGAGTGCAACCCATTGCGGAAGACTGCTTCTGCTTATGCTGCTGGGGAAATGCTGGAGTCAAATGCTGAATCGATGTCACTGAGGCCGCCCGCCTCGTGGTTCCAATTGTCAAAGCCCGGGCTGTCGGGGCTGGTGCTGAAGACTAATTCATCTGGCCGTGAGACCGCTTTCGACCTCCAGTCCTGTCCACAATCCTCTGGAAGGTATACTCGTGCCTCCTGGCTGCTCTTAATACCGCATCAAAAGTCTGATGCTCAAACTGCTCCACTGCCAATAATATCTCCAAGTGCAGTCCCTGCTGGAACCGCTGGGCTCTGTCGAACTCGATCGCTACCAAGGTGGAAGCAAACCGACTAAGTCTTAAAAACTCAGCCGCATATCCGTCGATCGTCCTGTCCATCTGCTTCAGATTGGTGAACCTCGTCTGTAGATCATACCTAGCTATATCATCAAAGTACTTGGTTAGGAATCTCTCATAAAACATTACCCATACAATTGGTGCCACTAATCTAACGGCCTGTACCGCCCACCAGCTGCGGGCAAGATCTAATAACTATTGGCGTACTACCGCCACCTTCTCGTTTTCGGGCATCTTTGTCGCTTCTAGAATCACTTTTGTATCCTGCAGCCAAGCATCTGCGGCAATCGCATCTTCTCTACCATCAAAGTAGGGAGGGTTCAAACGCTTGAAGCTGTTGGCTACCTGGTTCCCTTGATGACCGCCTCTGTTCAAAGCATCTTGTACTGCCAGGTACAGGGTGTCGCCCCGACGATCTTGAGATGCTAAAAATGTCCTGATAAGACCCACCAAGGTGCCATCATCAGGCTCTACAGGCTGGACTGGCTGAACTGGTGGCTCTTGACGCTCAGTAGGCATGACTCTGGAGGCTACTCCTGAATGCTGGGCTTGATTTCCAGGTTGCTGCGGATCCATGGGAGGTGCTTCGCCTTGCTGATCGGTAGGACCAGGAACAATGCCGATGAAGATGATGACACAGGGAACAATAAGGAAGGACCATGACAGATTAAAGATACAAGCTTGTGATCTGGTCAAGAATTCAGAGATTCAGAAGATACGAGCAAAGATCAAGGGCGAGTGTTGATTGAGACATATATTCAGTAAACCCTCGTATATCTTGATTTATAAGACCTGCATGGGCCACCACTTAAATCATGTAACGCCCCAGAACTAGAATACTGGAGAACAGGGGCATATATAGCCAGTTACGTATATCGAAGTGCAACCCACCTCGCTATACGGTCACGGCTGTCTAGATACATGAGGGTTTAACTACAAGCCATCAGTCTCTTATGGTCATGAACAAGCCTGTTGTCTCAATCTTATGCAAGGAATAGCTGTTACAGGATGTTTGAGCATCAAATATACAATAGTAAGGCGTCCCATACGTTACATATTTGGATGATCATAAAGCTAGTCGTTACAAAATATGAAGACTAGTAAGAGTTTCAGTCATACATGATCAATCCTAGGATTTGCCAATCATGTTACAGCCCGTAGACAGACAATAAGTAAAGTACAATCGAGCTAACACGTGCTCGTCGGCTAAACGCCTCAAAAGAATTTTTTTATAATAAAATAGGAGAACAAAAGGGAAACCCACTCGTTGTCTTGGTTACGCCTGGTGGTCACCATCTGACTGGAAGGTAGGGAGATCCTCTTGAGCTACTCCGGTATCTGGCCATACAAAATCAGATGGTCAGTCCCCAGAAAGAGCAAGTACCACAAAAAAGGCTTTATTTAAGAACTAAAACCAGCAATTAGCATAAAACATAATAACATATAATTAAAGGATAGGAGATATGGAAAATCATGATGATATACGATAAGATAACCATAGGACTATTCAGATAACCAAGTTACAACCCTAAAACCAAACAAGGATGGGGGTTGTAACCCTTCGTCTGAACGAAACTTGGTTTTCCACCATTTATCAATAACGTAAGCACAAGCAATCAGGTCATGTTACAATCTTGTACAGGATCAGGACAAGACTAGACTGGATTAGACTCCATCCAATCAATCACGGCCAAGCAATAAGTATGGCTTGATACTTTAATTAACTAGGGTTATCACAGGCCTAGTTACTAGCAAGATGCAATGAGATATTCCAACAGCCACAAGCCCTGCAGACCATCCAGGTTATCTAGGTCGAATATCCGTTCACAAAGGGTGCAACACATGACATTGTGCTGGAAACGTGCCCTACTCATCTACTGGCTACAAGTCCTCGTGCGCCCAGATAACGGGATTGCCTGTAGCTGGAAAATCTCTTCATGACTACTGAGTTATTCTAGTTATTAGCCTTAGTCAATTTTAGTAGGTACCCCTGACCGTATTATTCAGGGGTCCCTGCCCTAGATATGATGCAAGATAATACTGGTTTACTTGCACAAACACAATCGTCAACGGTGTCGAGGCTATTCATTCATGTTATGTCATGCTAGCCGTCGCAACTGTATTCAATATTTCCCATCAGGCTTGCTTGTCATGTCTTATCATGTCATGTCAGTTCATTTGTTATACCGTGTCATATACAATTATCAGTCCAGTGATGTCAATCAATTCAAGTTATGAAGTTCATGACAAAAGGACTCAAAGGGCAATGGGGTACGCCATAGGGACTCAAAGTCTCTACGCGAGCAAGAGTACGCTAGGCCAAATGGACCCCGAGCATAAAACAGCTCTACGCGGGCAAGACCTAAGGATAGGCAGCTCTACGCGAGCAAGAGTGCATGCAAGCAGGATTCTACATGCGCAAGCGCTCTACGCGAGCAAACGCTCTACGCATAGCAAGCACCCTATGAAAGCGGAACTTTACGTGCACGAGCACCCAAGTGAAACTTTACGCACGCAAGGCTCTACGCGAGCAAGGGAGAGTCTACGTGAACGAGGCTCTATGCATGGGGCACTCTACGCTAAAGTAACTCGACGCGGCAGAAGAATACGCGAGCACGAGTCTACGCGAGCGGGAAGGCCCCTGCATAGAGTTCAAGTGAACAAGGCATAGAAGGATTATACTGGTACGCAAAGCATGTGCGTAAAAAGGGAATACTACGCAGACACGTGAAAACGTGTACGTAAAGGGGTAAATGATACGCTGGCACGTAAAACGTGGGCAAAAACTTAATATTACGCTAGCACGTAAGAACGTATGCGTAAAAACTTCATCTTCTCCCCAAGGCCGGTACAAGCAGGCGTAAAAGCCCAAGAGCTCAAGAAAAGCCCCAACTCGGTCAAGTCTCGGTAAAATCCAACCATTCCAAAACCAAACTTGTGTAACATCAGAATGTCTACCATATGAAACTCTCAGTTTTTGTAGACAAGCCAGTTTAGTAGATCAAACCATAAAAATAAAAGAATGCTAAAACCTAGATCTACAAAAATCCATGCATCAAAATGAGAAAAGCCAAGTTCTAAAGTAGTTTGAAATTGGGCAAGGAAGCTAAATGAGCCATAAAAGCATGGTGTTCTCTTGTGATAGCAATTTGTACTTGCCTACGGCGGTGTGGGTGGAGAAGGAGATGAGGAAGAAGAAGAGAAGAGGAGTAAATGAGTAATGAATGAAGGGAGAGAATAGTGGTTGGGTTAATAAATAAGGGATGGTGGTTGGTAGGGGTTTACATATCAACCTAAACTGAGCCCAACCAAGCCAAACCCAACCGAACCTAATGCATGCCAAGGCCAGGATAAACCACATGAACCAGAAAAGGCTAACTAACCCTTGCCAATGCAAACCCAAGACGAGCCAGTCAAGACAAGTCGATCCAGGATGAACCAAAAATAACCCAAGGTAAGATTAAACCAGGATCAAGCTAAACAAGACAAGTCTAATTACAGGTTGGGATTCCGTACCCGTATACCAAAATACGTAATACGAACCACGGGCATTACAGGTTCGATTCGGTAGAGTTGTGGTAGGAGAGATTTGAAATGAGGCCCGTATCGGACCAACGGTTGTCGACCAATGCACGATCGAGATGAGAGTATTATCTTCGGGCACCTTCTTGTATATTGCACCAAGTGAAAGCATTACCTGAAAAAGGAGTAGGGACAAGTGTTCGTTGAAGATGAATGAGTTGAAGTCGTTTTATCATGACCCGTACCCACTGTGAGGGTACGAGAATGTAACAACGCCCAGCCTACGCCGCAGTATCGGCAGTAGAACGTTGTCCTAGGTCACAACATCTAACAATAATATACTAAGCAGTTTATACTCCCCGAATGGGGGTGACATGATAGAAGTAAACTCAATCGCAACTAAGGAAGAAGAAGCACGATATGATTTAGAACTCAAGGAAATACAGATGATATAATAGTCTAAGATAACATCTCAACAGATAACCAGAGTACAAGGTCTCAGCTACTGAATATAAAAGAATATATACAACCCAAATCTCAAAGACAGAAATAAAGTCTAACTACTAGTCTCAAGACAACATAAGAAAGATAAGCCTAACTAAACTAGTCTAGGCAGTAGGGTAAAGCCGTCAGCTAGAGCTGTCCCGTAGAAGGTATCCTCACAGGCCTCCTCCTCGTCCTCTGTAGTATTTTTAACAGGTCCAGTCAGGACAGGAGCAAGCACAATACATCTTAACAGTTCATAGCAGGTTGGAAAATATAATCATGCAGTAAAGTAAGATATAGATACTGAAAAAATGTAGTGTTTAAACAGAGAGAAAGAACTGTAATAGAAATATCTACTATAAGTAAAGAGCTATCAGTGACTAGTAATTTAGAGTACAAAGTCGACATGTGAACAGCTTGATTTGTACATGGCTATACTAAAGAGGCGTACATGGCTATTCTACTTTGGAATTGTTCACATGGCTATTTATACTCCCCCGTACACCCAATTAATACACAAGGATCCAACCAGGTTATGTTATAATTCTATGTAATAGCCCCCGAAGGGTGGTAAGCCCCCGAAGGGTGGTATGCCCCCGAAGGGTGGTAAGCCCCCGAAGGGTGGTACATAGTAGTCCCATAAATAGAGATTCTGGGAAACCCAATAAATGGGATAAGGATTCAAAGAAGACTCTGTGATCATAAGGGTATATGTCACAACTGATCAAAGAACCAAATGAAGCATAGTGATACGCCATGTAAGTGAAACACACAGAACATAGAGTACCCGATGTTCCCTGAAGAGATAACATCTCAGGGAGGGATCCATATAGTACTAATCCGTGTGACCAACGTGACAGTATCAAGTAAAGTAATTTAATGCAGGAAAATAATTCTAAGCATGATATGAAATGATCAGAGAATGTACTCGCCTGTATCTGAGTGTCCGGATGAAATATACTGTCCGAGGAGAGGTGTCTGGCTCCTAATCAGAACAGTACAGGTCACAACAAGTCCAAAATGATATAATAAAGTCCTATTATGCATTCTACATGATTCTAGGTCAATCTAGGCCAAAGTCAACTCTTGGTCAACTCTGGTCAACCCTATAAGTCAAACTAGGTCAACTATGGTCAAACTAGTCTATACTAGTCTAACTAGCCTATTCTAAGTCTAACAAGACTACACAAATCTAATCTAGGCCCTAAACTGACACACAGATGGGCCATAGGCTAAGTGACTAGGCCATAGGCTAATTAGGCAATACCATGCCTAATGAACCAACCAAACCATAACATTACACACATGACAATATATCTATATTTAATACACACATTGATATAACTATATAATCTAATATAGGAATACACACATTGATCTATTTTATAATATAACATAGAATTACACACTAGCCTATAGGTTACTATACACATATCACCCATACATATATGTATCAAATATATATAAAAGTATAACACATTATATAATATATATGTAAGATATATACATATCTATTCATCTCAATATCAATACATGTATATATACATGTAGAGAAGAGGAAAAGGGAAATGTGTGGTGTACTTGTGTGTGTGTGTGAATCAACATGGAGCTGTGTGCAAGGGTGAGATATATGGCATATAAGTTCAATATATGGTGTGAAATATGGTATGTGTGAGTGATTACAAGAGTGTGAGCTTGTGTGTGTTTAGGCTAGACATGTGTGTGTGTGAGTCTTGAGGGTGTGTGATTAGGATATCTATGAGAGCATGTGTGTGCAGGTATAGGAATAGAAAATAGTGAAAAGGGAATTACTTGTTGTCACCCCCATTTTCCGTATTTCGTATCAATACTCGTAATCAGATTTTGGCAAGTATTTTATTTTCTGGGCTTATGGAATTTTGGGTTTTCTCGTAAAATAGGTTTTGACTTGGCTTGGTTTTATTTCGTGGAGAAGGATTGGTTTGGTTTGGATTAATATGCATGGAACACCTTAGCTAACCTCCACCCTCAACACAACATATCCTCCACCATTAAATCCCACCTAACTTTTCTCTCCTATTTACTTTCATTTATTTTTTCCTCCATCTTCTTCTTCCTTCCTCCACACAACACCTCCACCATAGGCAAGTGCACCTTGCCAAAAAATAAGTACCATATTTTATTTGTCTATTAGCTAGATTAGGACATGGAGATCAACATTAGAATTTGACATTTTTGGATTTGGAGCTTCTATTTTCCAAGATCTAAGTTTTGGATATTTTTGGATTTACATGGTTTTGATCTATTTAAGTTGGATTTTTGTGGGTTTTGATGTTCCTATGTTGGAGAGAATCAAATTTCACCCAAGATAGAACTTTGAAATTCTAGATTTGGTTGTGATTTGGCCAAGTTGTGGTGTTTTAAACATTTTTAGCCATGGGTGTTCTTCCTCTCAATCTTAAGGAAGAAGAAGACCCCTCCCCAGCGTGCGCTCTTTACCGTGCTGCTGACCCGCACGCTTCGCTGCCTTGCGCCCCGTGCGCTTGGCTGCTTTGCGCTGCCCTTCCCTCGCGCCATGCTCTTTAGCGCTGGTCGCTGACCGCGCAGCCCTGGCCGCTGCCCGATTGCACGTGCGCCCCTGCGCCATCGGCCGCGCCTTCGACCGCTGCGCCTTCGGCCATGTGCCATCGGCTGCTGCGCCTTCGGCCATGCTCCATCGGCCATGCGCCCTCGGCCGTGCGCCATTGGCCTCTGCACTATCGGCCCTGCTCCCCCTGCTTCCTCCTGCGCACTTGGACCCCTGCGCTAACCGATCTAGCGTAAGCCAGTCCATGCGCCACCCAACCCTGCGCCCTTTGCCCCTGCGCACTTGGCACCCTGCGCAGCTGACACCCTACGCAATCCAACCCCCTGACCCCTTGCGCAACCCATCGGCTCTTGGAGTTTTGGTTTTATTTCTTTAAGCTTGGCTTCTCTTTTGTGGTTTGGATTTTGAGATCTTGTTCCACACAGCACGACTATCTTGACCCAACACGACCTTGCACGATTTTCAGTAATTGCTACGACTAGTACGGTCTTCATGATTTCTGTGACTTATGATCCTAGTACTCTCTGATCTTCATGATAGTGACCCGATGGGGTGCATTCTTGACTTGTAACCTGATAACTTGATAGTGCCCCGTGGCTGCGCACTCTTGACTTGTAACTCGTAACTTGTAACTTGTAACTTGTAACTTGTAACTTGACCTGCCTTGACTCGACTTGATAACTGGTCGAACTTGACTCTTGTAACTAACTCTGATACCGTGGGTGTTTCTGTTTGCTTGCTTATGCAATCCACTTGTCTTGTCTTGTATCATGTCTAGGACGTGACTCCCTGGTTCCCACGGTCAGGGATTCGCGCTAATATGGATTAGGCTAATGTTTAGATCAAATTAGAACATGGAGAATTTCCAGTCACAGGCAATCTCGTTATCTGGGCGCTTTAATTGGACTTGTAGCTTGCCGACGAGTAGAGCACATTTCCAGCGCACTGTCATGTGTTGCACCCTCTAAGTCACCTAAGGGTATATCGTCTCCTGGGCGATGTATCCAACCATACTCTCAACCCGCGGAAGGATAACTGGTTGGTCTGCAGGGCTTGGGACTGGAAAATTCTCACTTGTATCTTGTTAGTAATTAGGCTTGTGATAACCCTAGTTAGTTAAAGTAGTAAGCCGTAGTATTTGCTTGGCCGCTTGTGAATGGATGATGTCTAGTCTAGCCTTGTCTATGTGTTGTCTAGTCCCAGTACCTGGTACTCCTATACATGATTGTTTTACTTATCTTTAACAATAAATGGGTATGGATAGGTGCTATTCAGGCGAAGGGTTACAACCCCGGTCCTTGTTTGGTTTATGGGTTGTAACCTGGCTCCCAGAATGGTTCCACGTCCCTAGTCGTCTATTGTCCTGACGTGCTCTTTGTTACTTGTACTTTTTTTCCATTTTCTTATGTTCTGATATGCTGGCTTTTGTTCTTATTTCATGGCCTCCTTTGTGGCACTTGCTCTTTCTGGGGTTTGACCCAGCTGGTTTTGTGTGGCCAGATTTCGGAGCAGCACCCGAGGATCTACCGAACCTCCAGCCCGATGGTGGCGACTAGAAGGAACCCGGGCTACGAGTGGGTTTTCTATTTTGTTTCGCTCACTCTATTGTAAATTATTCTTTTGAGGCGTTTAGCCGACGAGCACCTGTTAGGTCGATGCACATTTACTTACTGTCTGCCTACGGGCTGTAAACATGATTAATAAATCTTAGGGTTGATCATGTATGACTTAACTCTTGCTAGTCCTAGCATTTTGTACAACTAGCTTCATGATCAGCTGATATGTAATATTTGGGACGCCTTTTATTGTATATTTGGTAGTCGAACATCTTGTAATTATATTACTTGCTTGAGATTGAGACAATAGGCTTGACCGTAAGAGACCGTTGGCTTGTAGTAAACCCTCATATCTAGACAGTCGTGACCGTATAGCGAGATGGACTTCATTTCAATATACGTAGCTGGCTATGTTCGCCCCCGCTCTCCAGTATTCTGGTTCTGCGGCGTGACATAGTTTAAGTGGTGGCCCATGCAAGTTTTGGCATTCAAAAAATATGAGGGTTTACCGAATAAATGTCTCAATCAGTACTCGTCTTTGATCTCCGTTCATATCCTCTGAATCTCTGGAATCTTGACCTGATCACATGCTTGTATCGTTGATCTGTCCTGGTCTTTCCTTATTGTTTCCTATGTCGTTTTCTTCAGCGGCATTATACATGAACCAGCCGATCAGCAAGGCGGAGCAACTCCTGTGGACCAGCAGCCCGGAGATCAAGCCCAGCACTCCGGAGTAGCCTCCAGAGTTGTGCCTACTGGAGGAGAGCCCCCAGTTCAGCCCGTTCAGCCTGCCGAGCCGGATGATGGCACTTTGGTAGGTCTTATCAGGACCTTGATAGCTTTCCAGGATCGTCGAGGAGATGCCTTGCACCAGGTAGTGGCAGATGCTTTGACCAGAGGCGGTCATCCAGGGAGCAGCGCGGCCAACAGCTTTAAGCGATTGAACCCTCCATTCTTCGACGGCAGTGAAGATACGATTGTCGTGGACGCTTGGCTTCAGGATACCGAGGTAATTCTGGAAGCAGCTAGAACACCTGAGAATAAGAAGGTGGCGGTGGTACGGCTACAGTTGCTGGACTTAGCTCGCAGTTGGTGGGCAGCACAAGCCATGGGATTAGTGGCACCCATTGCTTGGGCAGTGTTTAGAGAGAGATTCCAGACGAAGTATTTTGATGCTGTAGCTCGGTACGACCTACAAACGAGATTTACCAACTTGAAGCAAGGAGGCAGAACAGTTGACAGTTATGCATCTGAGTTTTCTAGACTCAGTAGGTTTGCCTCCACCTTGGTGGCAACCGAGTTTGATAGGGCCCAGCGGTTCCAACAGGGACTGCATTTGGAGATCTTATTGGCAGTTGAGCAGTTCGAGCACCAGACGTTCGATGCAGTTTTGAGAGCAGCCAGGAGGCATGAGTACACCTCCCAGAGGATTGTGGATAGGACCGAAGGTAGGAAGCGGTCCCACAGTCAGATGCACCAATCATCAGCTCCAGTCCCGACAGCTAGGAGTTTGACTATTGGAACTCCGAGGCAGGCGGCCTCAGTAACGTCGGTTCAACATTCGACCCCGACGTACCAGCAGTAGCAGAAGCAGACTTCCGCAATAGGATATTCTCATTGTGGGAAGCCAGGCCATGTAGTGGCAGATTGTCGTAGGGCGCAAGGACTGTGCCTAGCTTGTGGAGCGGCCGATCACAAGATAGGAGTGTTTTCCATAAATAAATTCACTTTATTTATTTTGATTCTGGGAAAATACAACTTTAGGAATCCGATCTAGAAGACGATCGCTTTATCCCTTGGACGATGCGAAGAAGAAAAGCTCTCACAAATTCGACAGCAATTTAGATATTCTTTATATCTGTACAATGAATGAGAAGAGAACTCTATTTATAGAGTCAAAAAATAACTAAAAAGATAACTGTTTTCATAACCTGTGCATAGTTGATAATCACGCAGGACTCAAACATACACAAGGTTAATGAGCAGTTACTGGACGTGGCCCATAACTGTTGGACACATGGCAATCATGCATGAGTCGTGTGCAAGTTACTGGGGCACGCATACGAGAGATCCGTGGCATGGCTGCCACGTACTCCAATCTTATAATTTGAGATGAAATCCACGCCAAATAGTTGAAGATGAAATCCACGCAGACTTGGGGCAGAAAGCTTCAGAATACATGCCAACTTGAGGCAAAAAGCTTCAGAATACACGCCACCTTGAGGCAGAAAGCCTCAGAATACACGCCAACTTGAGACAGAAAGCTCAAAATTCACGCAAACTTGAGGAAGGAACATAGAAGTTCAAGATACACGCAGACTTGAGTCAGAACGGCCAGCTGTCTTGATTCGACGTGCCTCGACTGGCACAAAATCTCTGACATTGATTGCCTTTGTCAGTCATATTAAATAACAATAAGGTCTTTTTGGTACGCCAACTTGATGAAGACTGAATCTTGTTGAGGAAGATTTCGAAAGTAACGCAATAGTCGGCTGAGGTCTCTCGAGTCCCGTACATACGTGGCATACGAGAAGACATTCTTTGACTGTCGTGCTGTCAATCATAATGACACTCTGACAAATGATGTGCTGTCTCTGTGTACCATTTTAACTCTGCGTATATTTGAGAAAATGGTCTGATAGAACTCAGCGTGTATTTTAGACATTGTTCTGATAGGCTGTATTAACTCAGCGTGACTTCATTTTTTGAGGCCTACAAAACTCCCTTCAAAGTTTTCGAAAATGATAAATTATTTATAAATACTTTGAAATCGAGATGATAAAATGAATTTAGTCACGCTGATATGATTCAGGGAAAGATTTCTTCCGAAATGATTGGGCTGTTGGGATTCTGTGCGGTTTAGGATCCCGTACAAAACTCCTATATCGAAGCAAATGATGACTTTGCCGTTTGAAATTCTTCGTGAGCCTATAAAAAGGCCATAAATCACTTCCTTCTTTCTTTACTTGCTTTAGAGAGAGAAAATCCCACTCAAAAGAGCTTCGTCGTCTTCCCCATCTTCTCCTTCTTCTTTTTCAGCAATGGCTCCCAAGATTGATGCTCAGGCTAAGGGCAAGGCCCCTGCGACGTCTTCGCGTGCCACCACCGACAGACTTCCTCGCCGCAAAGCTACTCATCACCCTATGCAACGTAAGTGACAGATGGGGATGCGAACTGATAAAAACGAACTAATGAAGATGAACTCCACATAGAAATCTTAGGATTCGTAAAACAATCAATAATAAACTTTCGAAATATATCCCCCCTTCTTAGGGCAAAGGATATTAATAAAGTATGCCCCCTCTTTAGGGTTGGCCATACTTCACATCTTCGTGTTTACGAAGCTCTGTGTTTTACGCAAATAAGCATGGCTCTCATGACTATGCGTGATTTTTCATATGTTGGCAGAGATGTCAATGTTGAATTATTCACGCAGACTTCTGAGAGTCATCCTCTGGATAGATTAGTCTTGATCTGTCAGCGTATTTTTTTGTCATTTTCACTTCAATATGATTCTGGCAATGATGCGTGACTTTTCATTCTAATCTGTCTAGACTTTGCGTGAATTAATCACATGCGTGAATAAATCATTCACCGTGTCTTTTTGATCTTTGTCTGAAGTCAGCATGACTTATGAAATTTTCTTTGAATACTGTTAAACACGCATAAGGCTCGTAGACATAAATTTTTCTGAAGTTTACGTGACAAAACATGTCTGATCTTTTCTTCTTTTCTTTCTGTAGTGGACATCCGAAGTGAAGAAGCTGATTATGAAGGATATTTGAGCTTCTCTTTCAAACATGATTTATCTCATGTACAGTTTCCTCAGTTTAACACTCCGAAAACCAGACTATCTTTGTTGAAGAATCAAGATCATACCACTCTGATCTGTCTGATAAATGGTGAACCATTTCAGAGTCTTGACCGGGTGAGCCATAAGAAACCAGCTTTTCTGTTTGGGGATGCCATAGCACATAAGTCACAACCAAAAGGCATCAGGGAGAAGGTCTACTTCTATTTTGAAGGTGATGCAAGGAAGCCCATATACTGGCCGAAGGTATCTAGGGGTTTGTCTATCATGCGATTCATGCACGCCAGTTACCCCAGAAAGATGACATGGCACTTAACAGAAAATCAGCAAGCTAAGGCGAGCAGAATCATTTACAAGAAAGACGGATTCTACAGTGCTCCGGAGAATCACGTATCCTTGTTTCGAGGTTTGAAGCCGGGATGTGTGCCACCCGAAGACTCGTCTATATTGAAGCCATTCAGGATGCCTATTTTCATAAATGAATTCATGGCAAATGAGAAGGCATTCTATCCTACTGATTCGACGCCGAGGATGATAGGCTTAATGAATCAGGAGAATATGACGTGGAGGACTCTGGTCCATTGGGTTCTGGAGAAGTTTGAGAATGAGCTGAAGCAGATAAATCTCTATGACGCGATCGTCAATTCCTCCTACGGCTTCAAACCCAACCCATTTCTATTCCTGGCCTTGGTTGAAAGATATAACCACCGGATGGGAACATTTATGACTCCCAAAGGGGAGATGGGTTTTGCCCTTCATGAGATAGAATACATCTTTCATCTGCCTTCTGGCACACTGCCATATGAAGAATATGTGCCTACAACCGAGGAGCTAAATTTTTTGTCGGAGAAGAAACCGGGATGGTGCATCTGTTTGAAGAGATAATGTGCCATTTTGGCACATGCACTCTGTATTATAAAAATACTAAAGAGGAAGCCGGCTGCCACATCCAGAAGTGGATGTCTTATCTTTTCATGAATCGTAAGAATGATGAGAAGAAGATAAATGAGAAGAGAAGGTATCAAATTAACTCCTTCAAGCCCCTCTCTGAGAGTGAAATCACCAATCTACTAGAGAAGTATGACTGTAAAGATTTCACAATCAATGAAGACTGGTATGAGTTTAAAGCCGGAACCACCTTCAGATCATATGTGAGACAGAGTGGAAAACCTTTGTCAAAGAACGGTCATTTAGCTGGATTCCTCTCTCTCTGGCTAAGAAGATTTGTTGTTCCTGGCTCCAGCTCTCTGGATAGAATACATAGAGGCGTTGTTTTTGCAGCAGTGCGCCTTATGTACGGCTATAAGACAGACTTATTATCAGCGATGACTTGCAGGCTGAACGCAGGTCTTCGAAATTTTGTAACCAATATGCTGTCTAATCAAAGGAAGATGACCGATGAATTCCCAAGAATAGAGATGCCCTATACTTATTTGTATGGTTGGCTTCTTCTCCATCATGACGGTCTGATACCTCCGGAAGCAGGAGGGAGCGACAGCCTCTTTTTAGAGAAGTACGTCGGAGAAACTTTCTGGAAGGTTCATACTCTTTCAGAATGCATAAATGTTTTGAACCGATCATCATATTGGTCGATTCAATGTGCTCCTCCGCCACTGGGTTATGAGAGCATGCCTCTGAATATGATAGACGGAGAAAAAGGGCACAGGCTAGATGACGTAGCTTTTCAATGGCTGCAGCGGATTCGGCCATCTCACCTGGTATATCGTCATGAAGAAATGACGTGCTTAGAACCATATCTACCGAGCCGATTTGCTTGGCAATTCGGATATGACCAACTTCATGTTGGGAATGCCACCACCTGCCTTTCTGCTCGTGGAGGACTAATTGATGGAGCTCGGGCATGGAGATACTTCACGGCTAGAGATACAAAAGTTGAATTCTCTATGCCGAATCCTCTATCCAGGGCGGGGACGAAAATGCTCTATACATACGCCCGCTTCTATGTTTCATCGAGCACTTTCATGCCGAGTTTTGATTTGAAGAATTTTGTTGCAGAAGACGACCAAGCTCCATCAAAGAGGTCGAAGAAGAAGATTGTTATTCAACGATTTACTCCGGAACCTGAAGATGAGACTGCGGAAGTTGAACCCTTATATGAATTATCTCTGGAGCAAAACTTTCCTGATAAAGTTCTTCCTCCAATATTCGTGTCCATCTCTAAGAGGAAACGAAGTGATGAATCTGAGATGGTCTCTAAAAAGAGTACTAAGTCACAGACTTCCAAGAAGAAAGGGGTTTCAATAACTGCCACCTCATCTCTAGGTGGCATCCCAGTTGATGAAGACGATGCTGCCGACAAAGATGAAGATACAGATGAAGACGATGCTCCTTTGATAAAAAGGAGATCGGGAGACAGATACGTCAAGAAGACTGTCGGAAAGATGAAGGGCAATGAACTCCTGGAAACTATTATGAGTGGAGGGATCTTGCCAGAGATCGATGAAGCGGTTTCCACGGAAGGAACAGAATCTGATTATGTTCATCTTCCAGCAACTTCAGCTGAACCGACTGAGGTAGAGTCGACTGTCCCGACGACAAGTGGAGTGGCTGTTGAACCTTCAAAGATAAGGATTATCCCTTTTGAGCACGGGAAAGAGGGTGTCATCCAGGCATTGGATGATCAAATTGAATATTCAGAAGAAGAACCAGCTCCCGGGACAGAAGTTAGGGAACAACCGGAAGTTCCAACGTCTGAACTATCAGCTGCTGATGAATTATTGAAGAACATTTGTAAAGACACCATTCTTCAAACTAACTTTCCAGAAGAGACTGAACCTGCAGTCAATACCGAGTCCATGGAAATTGAAACTCAAGAACCTGAACTCGCTATTGTTACTGTTCCTGGGATTCATCTATCTCAAGAAATAGATGTTGATGTGAATATCATGGATTCTGGATCAGAGACCCATCCTGAAGCTTGGGATCCAAGAGAGTCTGAAGAAGAACACTCTGAGAAAGAGGAAGAGGCTGAAGAGGAAGAGGATTGGCATCCTGAGACTTCCATTCATTATGATGAAGATAAAATCAGAGGAAATAGAATGGAGCTCAGTTCTGAACCTGCTCAATCTCCTGATAATGCTCCAGCACTCAGTAATTCTGGAGCTGGTAGTAGTCATATAAAGCAGGTATCAGACACCATTATGGATCGACTGCGAGAGGATGCGAGACTTCCTCAACATATAGAATATGAACCTCAGCCTGGTAGAATTTTATTTCAAATTCTGTTTCTAATGTTTCTTTTTCTTTATATGCTGATAATTTTTCCTCTGACTAGTAGGAACTGCTACAGCAATGAGCTTGACTCATGCTCCACTTATCCAGACTGATGTTGATAAAGGGAGCTCGCATTTGCCAACTTCTCCAGCGGCACATACTTCAATTCCCAGGACAGAGAACGTACAAGCTTCTTCTTCAATAATAACAGTAACTCCTAGGTTTGAGACGGGATTGGCAAGGACTCTGGGAATGTATTCAGATATCATCTATTCATATCTGGATACGTACTCCAGGCGTTTCTTGAAAGACGAAACTATGCCCTTCTCTGAGCTCCGAACGGTGGTCAATTTCCCGCTCCTAGCACTGCGACATGCTTGATGTGAAACTCAATGTATCTTCTTTGAACATCTCCTAGATGAATTGGAAACAACTATCCGAAGATACTGGAAGATCAAGAAGAAAGATGTTAAATCTTTGACTGTGGCTGAGATCGCTCAAATGGAACACGAAGCCCAAGCTCAGCAAGCTGCTTTAGAAGAATTTCTTGCTTCTTCATCAGAGAAGTTAATAGAGAAGAATAAAGAAATAGTAGCAACTCGTCGGAGAGTAGAATTTCTGGAGAAGGATAAAATATCAAAAGCTGAAGAGCTCAAGAAGTTGAAAGAGGAGCTGGCTCGTCTTCAGGAGCGAATTGCCTTCATGGAAAAGGAGCAGGCTGAGGTCGTCACTGCTCGTATATCTGAAGCTGAACGCTATCAAACTCTTTTAACAAGAACGAGAACAGATGCAGGCAGAGCAAATTGAAGAAGTTAATCGTCGCCAATATGCTATTATAACTTTTGATGAACAAATTATCACAGTCGAAGCAGCAGAAAGAGTTCGCAAAGCTCATAATGCAAAAATGAGTACTGTACTTGATCGTATTAAGGAGCTAATAACTCCTAATAAATAGATCTTTTACATTTTCACTTGTAATCAATATTTTGATTTTGAATGAAGACAAATGAGAACTTTTGATCTGATTTTTGATTTTGTTGTTTTGATAATGATGTATTCATAGAAAATATATTCAGAGGTAAATAATACATGACACATTTCAATAGAATAGAATATACAAATGAACTTTGTAATTCTATCAGATGATATTAAACCAGAGATGATCTTCGTTTAATACTGATTAAAAAAAATTGAATTTAGACATAAAAATATCTTTGAACTCAATTTTTCATGATCTTTGGACTCGAGAATCAAAAGACTAGATATCATTTTCATAAATATGATACTGAAATAGAAAATTCAGAGGTAATATGGACGTAATTTTTTAGATATCAAATTTGCTAAGAAAATGATACAAAATAGAATATCTATTTCTACTGGGGATAAAAGATATCGAAACGATTCTTGTAAAGAACAATGACTTTGGTATTTTTACTAGCAGGGGAATAATAGGAGAACAATCTTGACAGATGAAAATATTACACATAATATTTCTTCAAGAATTTGCCATTAATGGGCATCATAGTGACTTTACCATCCATAGTGGTAAGCTGATATGCCCCATTAGAAAAGACTTTATTCACAATGAATGGACCTTCCCATTTTGCATCGAACTTGCCTTTACTCATATGCGTCATAGTCATCGGACGTCTGACTGTAAGAACAAGTTCTCCTTTTTGATATGCTCGAACTCTGACTTTCTTGTTAAAAGCTCTTGAGATTCTAGCTTGATAGAAGTCGATATTCTGTTGAGCATATAACCGTTTTTCATCCAGAGCTTCTAATTCCTGAAGTCGAAGACGGTCATTATTCTCGGTGGTAAGTTTATTAGCGATTGCTATCCTTAAAGAAGGAATTTGAATCACTAATGGAAGAACAGCTTCGCATCCATACACCAAAGAGAAAGGTGTACATCTAGTAACATTACGAACTGTAGTGCGGTAAGCCCACAAACATTTACCATGTTTCTCACTCCAATTACGTTTGTTAGTAGAAACAAACTTTTTTAAGAGTTTGATGATGGTCTTGTTGAAAGCTTCTGCTAATCCGTTAGCTGCTGGATTATATGCGGTAGAAGCCAAATTGTTGATCTGATGATCGTCACAGAATCGAGTAAACTTCTGGCTGACGAATTGTGGTCCATTATCATGAATAATGTGTCGGGGAACACCAAATCTGTATATGACATGATGCTTGATAAAGTTGATGACATTAGAAATTTTGACTTCAGATAAAGGAATAGCTTCAGCCCATTTGGATAAATAATCGGTTATTGCGAGAATAAACCGATGACCTTTTGATGACGGCGGATTAATTGGACCAATAATGTCCATGCCCCAAGCTTCGAAGGGCCATGATGCTCCCGTTGGATATAGAAATTCTGAGGGTTGATGAATAAAATCCGTATGGATTTGACAAGCTTTACACTTCCTTGCATATTCGATGGCATCTGATACCATAGTAGGCCAATAATAACCCATACGTCGAATACGGTCTTGATGTTTTGGTCCAGGCTGATGTGCTCCATAAATTCCATCATGTGCTTCGCGGATAATTTGTTGGGCTTCATTACCGACAATACATCGAAGAAGTAAACCATCATAAGCTCGACGATATAAGGTTTTTGTAGTATAATTGTAATAGAATCTGAGTGATCGTCGTCTGATAGATGCTGCCTCACTCGGATTATCTGGAAGAATAACATATAATACAAAATCTAAGAAAGGAAGTCTCCAATCTTTATCCGTATTCTGAGTCTCAGCTAAATTACTGAAGGTGAATTCCATATACTAGAATCAGATGAAGATGATAATGATTTACGACTTAATCCAAATCCTCTTGTTGTATTGACATCATGAGATGTTGATTCTTCAATATCAACTGGAAGTCCTAGAGTTAGATTGTTCTCAAGATAAAATAATTCTCGATTGTAAACAACAATCATTTGTTGACGTCTAATCGGAATAGCTAATACCGCCACAAGATTAGCAAGAGCATCAGCTTCTGTGTTATATGCTCGCCTAACATGCTCGATGAAGAATCCTTCAAATGAAGAAGCCATAGATATAGCCGATCTATGATAAGGAACCAGATCTTGATGGCGAACTTCATAAGTACCCCTTATCTGATTGACAATGAGTTTAGAATCTCCATACGCTTCCAAATGTTGAATATTCAGATGTTTAGCGAGTTGAAGACCAATAAGCAGTGCATTGTACTCAGCTACATTGTTTGAACATGGTTGATCGAGAGAATAAGATCTTTGGATAGCAAGACCTTCTGGCGATACAAGAACAATTCCAACCCCAGCGACAATATCACCATTAGGACCTATTCTTGAAGCTCCGTCAAAGAATAGACGTCAAGTAGGATCTTCTTCAGCAATTTGGTTTGAATCTAGGACTTCATCTGGGATTTCATCGTAGAGTTTTGAATTTTTTGGAATTGAATGAGCAGCCAGAAAATTAGCTAAAGCTTGTTCTTTGACCGATTTCTGAGGAATATAGTGCATATCATATTGAGCAAGTAAAATTTCCTAGTTAGCCAATCGAGAATTCAAAACACTTGGTTTCTTCATCATGACTCGTATAGGATTGATCCTAGAAATGACATGAATGGTCTGGCCAATGATATAATGTCGTATCTTTTGGACAGCGAACATAAGGGCTAGACATTCTTTTTCGACCGGTGAATAACGAGGTTCAGCTCCGGTCATAGTACGACTGAGATAGTAAATGGCTTGTTCATGACCATTTTTATTCTTTTGAGCGAGCAGTGCACCCAATGAATGACTCGTTGCTCGGGTATATAGAAGGAACGGTATTCCTGAAATAGGAGGTACCAATACTGGGGGATCATCAGATACTGTTTTATATCATCGAATGCTTTCTCACATTCATCATTCCAGACGAAAGAAACACCTTTCTTCATAAGTTTATTGAATGGTCTACAGCATCCTGAAAGATTAGAGATGAATCTCCTGATATAAGCGATCCTTCCTTGAAATCTTCGTAGCTCTTTTAAGGTGCATGGAGGACGCATCTCTTGGATGGCTTTGATCTTCTCGGGATCTACGTGTATACCTTTCGAGGTAATGACGAAGCCGAGAAATTTGCCACTAGAGACGCCTAAGAAGGACTTAGTAGGGTTCATCCTTAATTGATGCCGACGCATTAGATCAAATATAGTTTTCAAATCTTGGATGTGATCCTCTTTTTGTCGATTTTTGACTGCAATATCATCAACGTAGCATTCGACTGTTTTCCGTAAATGTTCACGGAATATAGTGCTCATAGCTCGTTGATAAGTTGCTCCTGTATTCTTGAGACCGAATGGCATCACTGTATAACAGTATGTACCGATCGGTGTTCTGAAGAAGTGTGTTTCTCGTCATCTGGAAACATTTTAATTTGATTGTATCCAGAATACCCGTCCATGAACGACATTCGTTCAAAACCACAAGTATTATCGATCATAACATCAGTAATTGGAAGGGGGAACTCGTCTTTAGGACATGCCGTATTAAGATCACGATAGTCTATGCATACTCTGATCTTGCCAATCTTTTTAAGGACAGGAACTATATTAGCCACCCAATCAGGGTGTTGTTCCTCTCTAATAAACCCAGCAGCCATGAGTTTATTAACTTCGGCTTCAATTGCATCCATGATGTCTGGACGAAATCGTCGCTGTTGTTGCTTAACCGATTTAGCATTTGGCATGATATTGAGCTTGTGAGTTGCTATCTGTGGATCAAGTCCTGGCATATCGTCATAACTCCAAGCGAAGATGTCGATGTATTCGCGAATAAGTTTGATCATGTCTTGCTTATCAGTTTCTGAAAGGCTTTCACTAATGAATATTGGTTTGGGGGATCCCTCTTCACCAACATCTATTTGAACGAGTTTATCTTCAGTTGGAGGTTCTCTTTGCTCGAATCTAAACTCCTATTGATTATCTAGCCTTTGGGCCCATTATTCTGATTCGGATGAGATTTCAAATTCGTCCTCGTCATCTTCTTCAGGATCATCAACAGAAACCATGTTGGAAGACAAAATGTTACGGTGGAAGTCACCAATACTTGTATCAGAATTCCAAGAGGAGGAACTAGAAGAATCAAATCTTTTATCTTCGTCAGATTCGAGATCTTCATGGATGATATTGATAAAGGGAGTAGGAGCGAAATAACCCAATCCGCATTTTGTCCTTCCATATTTTAAAGGAGGAATTCGAACAGGCATTCTTCTTCCTCTCCCATTACTGAGGCCAGTTCTGAAGTCATAGCCCATATTTTTTATAATATCTTTAGATTGCTGGCTGTAACGATGCAACTGTAATCTTCCAGAATCATCATTTTTATTATCATCTTCAAGGTTGATAGGGTTCTTTGGTCCTTTGTAGAAGAATATTAGAATGTCTTCTGATTTTCTGCTAGGTACTAGAAAACATGAACCTTGTACTGATTCTAAGGATACTTCTGTACGAAAAGTCTGTACAACTCCTATGGTTATTGTTTTCATGTCATCTAACAAATACAGATAATTATGAACATGATTACAAATATCAATATACTGTAAAGACGGAGACATTTCATTAATTTCAAAAGTAGTAGTATTTACATCAGAAGGAGGTTGAACCTTAGAAATTTTAGCCAAATCAATGACTAAAGGGGGAGAAGAAGAACTAGAAGGAGTTTTGTTTCGATTAAGATCGATCATAAATAGCTCAGAAGAGGTGAGCTCCCTTGAATCTTGGGATGGAAAAGTAGTTCGCCCACCAACAGGGATTACCAGAGTGTCCTGTTTTGTAGATGAAGATGCCAGAAATATAGTACGCCCACTGACAGGTATGATCAGTGTGTCTTGGGTAGATGATTGAGATAATGGAGAGACACGTTCGCTCACTGGAAGGGGCCTTCTCCAGAGGGTTTAGGAGACTGTTGCTGAGTAGTTCGAACTTTAATAGGAATTATCAAGGTCTCACTTTGCGGGTCTTCTTTTTCCATGGCTGGTACTATTTTTGTATACTCCTCTTTGTACATCCGGGAATCACCGAAATAAGCTTCAACCCCACGGAAAAGATTTATATCAGCAACTTCCTTTTGTACTTTTCCATCGCTGTCAATGTATTTGAAGCACTGATGAAGAGTAGAAGGCACCACATTATTTTCATGAAGGAAGGGTCTTCCCAAGAGAAGATTATAAGATCTCACGATCTCGATCACATAGAAAGTGACTTTAGATCTGAAATCGCCTATTTGAAGTTTCAGATAAACCTTTCCCAATGGCTCGCTTCGGCTTTGATTGAATCCTAATATAGTAGTAACCGTCTTGGAAAGTTTGTGAAAAGGAATTTTTAATTCATCTAGCAGACTCCTTGGCATTATGCTTAAAACAGACCCTGGATCAATAAGAATACGGTCTACCTTCATCATATCGATATAACTGGTGTAGTAGAGAGGCCGATCATGTCGATTATCCTCCAATAACATGTCATCTTGTGTAAAGGTGATATTCGGGATGATCTCCAATATACTATTGCAATGTAAGCAAGTAACAGGTTCTTCATCTGGCTTTTTTAACTGTGCGAGACAAGAGTCAGCCTGAAGAAGTGCCTCACTTAATGTCTCTCGAGTCTCTTTAGAAAGACGTAGAAGTTCGAAGAGGGACATTCTAGCTGGAGTATTAGCGAGTTGAGCTAAAATGTCAAAGTTATAAGGCTTCTGAAGTCCAAGTGGAGGGGACTTCCTGATTGGTTTATCGAAGCGAACTTGTTGTTTGCCTTTCTCAAGTGCTGTGGGCTTGGAAGGAATAGGTACAACTGGTGTAGTTGAAGGAACAGGTACAGTGGATGATTTTTCCTCCGGAGGAACATCAGGAATATCTTTGTCAGCTGGAGAGATATCAGGAACATCTTCAGGACTATCAGGAGTATCTTCAGGACTTTTGGAATAATCCTTTAGATAATATTTTCCTGTTCTAGTAGCACCAGCAAGTGCTTCTACCTTATCTTTTGGCTCTATGTCGGAAGTAGATCCAAAAGAAGTCATATGATATGACTTAGGTTTTTCGGCCTTCTTAGATTTTAGGGAAGTAGTCTTGTGAAGGGGAGGAGATTCAAAATCTGCCACTAGATCAGGATGAATCCATATGATTTCTTCTGTTTCAATAGTGATCGGTACTAATCCTTCAGACTGTGGAGGGAGAATATTCACGATTTCAAGAGTTGCCTTGGGAATAGGAACGATCCCGCTTTCAAGGAGTTGAGGAGGAAAATCTCCGAATTGCATAGAGACGACATTAGAAGTGACGGTCTTTTCTTTCGGAGTGAGAGTAACAGCTCCAGATTTGATCATTTCCTGGATCTTTCCTATTAGTACAAAAATGTACGAGCTGTGCGACCCAACATTCTATGGTACGGACAGTATTTATGATGATCTGTCTTACCAGCTTCATCAGGTTTCTTGATTTCAGGTAATTATATTTTATTACCTATAAGTAGACATTCAAAGATACCAAGGACGTCATCGTCGTCAAAAGAGTATTCTTCTTTGGGGTGAGGTACACTTGGTTGTTGATTTGTTGGAGCTGGGGTAGCTTGGGCAGATATTACTTCTTGATTTTTGCTCTGGAGATTGACTTCGAGAGTCTCCTTTCCTTTACGATTGTTAGGTCGCGTACTATTGCTAGTATTTTGACCTGGTACATTGGAATTCATGTGTACCCCCAGACCTTTGAAAGTTTCGGCACTGATTTTGGCAGCTTTGGCACCCCTATAATACCTTTGACGATAAAGGAAGGCCAATCTTGGAATTGAGTGGATCTTGTCCACATGCTGATGATTGGTAAGAGATTTGACTTGCAAGTGTCGATAGTGACGGCATCAGGAGTTCCAAGAGGCATTTTTAAAGCTTCTCTTCTAAATCTTTCAATGAAGCTTTCAGTGCTCTAATTATTTCCTTGTTTGATTCTTATAAGAGCAGACATAGTCATGTCATTGAGCCCTTCATAGAATCGTTCAAGAAACATTTGTTTGAAGCCGGCAAATGAGGTAATACACCCATCAGGGAGACTTCTATACCACTCATAAGCCGTTCCTTTGAGACATCCGACAAACACCCGAGTAAGGAGGGCGTCACTTGGTTGTAGCTGGTCAGTCATCACTTCAAAATGATTGATAAACTGACTAGGAGAAGTGGTTCCATCAAAGAATGAGATAGTAGGAGGCTTGTATTTAGGAGGATATGATACTTGCTTCCATTCTATTGGATAAGGTTGCTTGATACCTAACCTTTGTAAACCATCTTTCTGTTTAAATGCCTCAAATTGGGTTCGAAGATTCCTCAATTCTTCAGTTACGACTCCGGAAGATTGTGGAGTTATAGCTAGTAGAGAATAGTTAGGAGGAGGGACAACATTATATGCACTACCCCCAGCTCCCGAATGGCTAGGAATTGGTTAAGCTTGTCCAGGGATATTGGATTATACTGCTGGAGGAACTTGCACTGGACGTATACCAGTGTCAATCTGTATGGCGTCAGGTACAGTCCGTGGATTTTGTAGCTGGTTTGCCATAAGTTCATACATTGATTTTATAGTATCAGCCATAGATTTCATTTGTTGTTCCAAAGAAGCAATTCTTTGATCTTGAGGAGTCATTGAAGAAGAAGGTTCATTGTTCAAATCAGTATTCCCATTTGTCACCCTCATTTCTCGTATTTCCCGTATTTCGTATTTATACTCGTATCTGAATTTTGGCTTGTATTTTATTTTTCTCGACTTGTGGAATTTCGGTATTTCTCGTATTTTAGGTTTTGGCTTGGCTCGGTTTTATTGGGGATGGTTCATTTTGGTTCGGTTTTATGTGTTGGAACACCCTAGCCCTATGCTACCCCTCAACCCACCACAACTCCCTCTCTTTATATCCCCACCTACCACTCTCTCTCTCCTCATAACTTCCACCATTAATTTTCTTCTTCTTCTTCTTCTCCTTCCTCCACAACTCCCCTAACCCTAGGCAAGTGCATCTTGCCACTACATAAGGACCCTCTTTTTTTTTGTCCATTTGCTAGTTTAGGATATGGAGATCAACTTTAGTTCTTGAGTTTTTATGATTTGGAGTCTCTGTTGATGTAGATCTAAGTTATTGCTATTTTCGGATTTTGCATGTTTTGATCCTTTTTGGTTGGTTTTTTTTGAGTTCTGATGTTTCCATGTGGAAGAGCTTTCAGTTTCACTCCAGTTGGAGCCTTGGAAATCCGGATTTGGAGTTCGGATGGCCAAGTTATGAACTTTTGAAGTTTTGTTTTCAGCCCTGTGTTCTTGCTGTTTGGAAAAGACAGTGAGCAGTGTGCAGAGCTGTTTAGCTACGCACACTGAGCTACGCGCGCTCTTTAGCGCTGCGTACGCAGGCTTGAGTACGCTTCCTGTTGGAAGCGTGTCTCCTTGAGCGTGCGTGATTTCACATACGCTGCCCCTTGAGCGTGCGTGACTTTCATACATTGCTCCCTATAGCATGCGTGACTTTCACGTACACTGCTCCCTTGAGCGTGCATGACTTTCATGCAGCGGCTCCCTTGAGCGTGCGTGACTTTCACACACTGCTCCCTGTACCATGCGTGACTTTCACACACTGCTTCCTGTAGCGTGCGTGACTTTCACACACTGCTCCCTGTAGCGTGCGTGACTTTTCACCCACACTGCTTCCTGTAGCGTGCGTGACTTTCACATACGCTGCCCCCCCTGAGCGTGCATGACTTTTCATGTACGCTGCCCCTGAGCGTGCGTGACTTTTCATGTACGCTGCCCCTGAGCGTGCGTGACTTTTCACCCACGCTGCCCCTTGAGCGTGCGTGACTTTTCACCTACGCTGCCCCCTTGAGCGTGCGTGACTTTCACATACGCTGCCTTCCTGCGTGCGTGTTATAATGCGTATGCATTCCCCCTGCGTGCGTGCTTTTGTGCGTACGCATCCCCTGACCCGTATTTTGATATTTTATTAGATATTTTATGCCCATTTTATATCCTTACGCCTTTTGTCATGAACTTGATTTTACTTAATATGTTGGAATGACTATGGTACATGGCTTGGTATGACAAGGAACTAGCATAACACGACAGTGACCCGTAGTGGTGCACTCCTGACATGACCAACATGACTTGATAGTGGCCCGTGGCGGCGCACTCCCGACTTGACATGACTTGATAACTTAACTTGACCTGTCTTGACACCGTGGGTGGTTCTTTCTTGCTTGCTTGTTAATCCACTTGTCCAGTCTTGCATCATGTCTAGGATGGAACTCCTGAGTACCACGGTCAGGAGTACCTACTAAAATGGATTAAGGTTAATAACTAGAATAACACAGTAGTCATGAAGAGATTGACACAGCTACAGGCAATCCCGTTACTTGGGCGGTCTTGGGATCTGTAGCCTGCCGTCGAGTAGGGCACATTTCCAGCGCACCGTCGAGTGTTGCACCCTCTAAGTCGCCTAAGGGTACATTTGTCTTTTGGGCAATGTACCCACCTGAATTCAACCCTAATCTTTCGTCCTGGGTAGCCTGGATGGTCTGCAGGGCTTGTGGCTGTGGAACAATCTCACTGCATCTTGTTAGTAATTAGGCCTGTGATAACTCTAGTTAGTTAAAGTAGCAAGCCGTAGTATCTGCTTGGCCGTGATTGATTGAATGAAGTATAACCAGTCCGGGCATGTCTTGATCCAGTACCAGATTGTTTCCTGTCTTGATTGCTTACATTATTATCTTGCCGATAAATGGTGGAAAACCAAGCTCTGTTCAGATGAAGGGTTACAACCCCGGTCCTTGTTTGGTTTACGGGTTGTAACCTGGCTATCATAATAGTTCCATGGTTATCTCGTCGTATATCATCCTGACATGTTTTCATAATTCTAGTTTTAATATTATATCTTCTTGTGTTAATGCTGGCTTTTGTTCTTATTTCGTGGCTCCCTTGTGGCACTTGCTCTTTCTGGGGTTGACCCAGCTGGTTTTGTGTGGCCAAATTTTGGAGCAGCTCCCGAGGATCTACCAAGCTTCCAGCCCAATGGTGAACACTAGACAGAATTCGGGCCAAGAGTGGGTTTTCTATTTTGTTTCGCTCACTCTGTTGTAAAAATTATTCTTTTGAGGCGTTTAGCCGACGAGCACCTATTAGCTCGTAGCACTTTTACTTACTGTCTGCCTACGGGCTGTAAACATGATTGACAAATCCTAGGGTTGATCATGTATGACTAAAACTCTTGCTAGTCCTAACATTTTGTAACGACTAGCTTCATGATCAGCTGAATATGTAATATTTGGGACGCCTTATTATTGTATATTTAATGATCAAACATCTTGCGACTTTACTTACTTGTGGTTATTGAGACACTAGGCTTGTTCATGACCATAAAAGACTGTTGGCTTGTAGAAAACCCTCACATATCTAGACAGCCGTGACCGTATATCGAGGTGGTTTCCATTTTAATATACGTAGCTGGCTATGTCTGCCCCCGCTCTCCAGTATTCTGGTTCTGGGCGTGACATGGTTTAAGTGGTGGCCCATGCAGGTCTTGTAAATCAAGATGTGTGGGGGTTTACCAGATAGATGTCTCAATCAGTACTCGTCCTTGATCTCTGTTCGTATCCTCTGAATCCCTGGATTCTTGCCCTAATCCTATGCTTATATCGTTGATCTGTCCTGGTCCTTTCCTTATTGTTCTATGTGTCGTCTTCTTCAGCGGCACTGTACCTGGTCCTACTGATCGACTAGTAGAGCACCTCTCGTGGATCAACAACAACCTCGAGATCAAGCCCAGCATTACGGGGTAGCCTCCAGAGTTGTGCCTACTGAAGGAGAGTCACCAGTTCGGCCCGTCCAGCCCGCAGAGCCAGATGATGGTACCTTAGTAGGCCTCATCAGAACCTTGATAGCTTCCCAGGATCGTCGAAGCGACGCACTACACCAGACAGTTCAAGATGTTTTGATCCGAGGCGGACATCCAGAGAACCAGGCGGCGAACAGCTTCAAGCGATTGAACCCTCCTTTCTTCGACGGCACCGAAGATGCGATTACCGCGAATGCATGGCTTCAGGATACCGAGGTGGTTCTGGAAGCAGCTAGGACACCTGAAAATAAGAAGGTGGTGGTGGTACGCCTGTAATTGTTGGACTTGGCTCGCAGTTGGTGGGCAGCACAAGCCATGGGATTAGTGGCACCTATTGCTTGGGCAGTGTTTAGAGAGAGATTCCAGACAAAGTACTTTGATGCTGTGGCTCGGTACGACCTGCAGACCAAATTTACCAACTTGAAGCAAGGAGACAGAACAGTCGACAGTTATGTATCGGAGTTTTCTAGACTCAGTAGGTTTGCCCCCACCTTGGTGGCGACCGAGTTTGATAGGGCCCAACGGTTGCAGCAGGGACTACATTTGGAGATCTTGTTGGCGATTGAGCAGTTCGAGCACCAGACGTTCGATGCAGTCTTGAGAGCAGCTAGGAGGCATGAGTACACCACCCAGAGGATCGTGGATAGGACCGGAGGTAGGAAGCGGTCCCACAGTCAGATGCACCAGTCATCAGCTCCAGCCCCGGCAGCTAGGGGATTGACCATTGGAACTCCGAGGCGGGCGGCCTCAGTAACGTCGGTTCAGCATTCGACCCCGACGTACCCGCAGCAGCAGAAGCAGAAGCAGACTTCCGCGATGGGATGTTCTTATTGCGGGAAGCCACGGCATGTGGTGGCAGATTATCGTAGGGCACAGGGATTGTGCCTGGCTTGTGGAGCAGCAGATCATAGGATAGGGGCTTGCCCGAATAGGGGTGGTTCATCAGCATCTAACCCTTCTAGCTCTTCGGTGAGAGGACCGGCCCCAGCACCAGTTAAGCAGCAGTAGTATCAGTCTTCGAGGCCCTTGCCGCCTCAGTCTCAGGCATTCCATCAACAGCACTCCCAGCAGTATGCACAAGCCCAAGCTCAGACCCAGAATAGGCAGAGAGGTTTCCAGCAGAGGGGACCGGCAGCCAGAGGACAAGTTCAGGCCATGATAATGGCTATGGAAGAAGAAGTTGCACCAGGTAAGGTAGTAGCAGGTACTATTCTCGTCAACTCCTTTCCGACTTCGGTATTGTTTGATTCTGGTGCATCGCATTCATTCATGTCTGTACGATTAGCGACACGGATAGGATTGGAGCCTGAGTCATTATCAGTGAGGCTCAATATACTTACTGGTAATGGTCTTGTGGAAATAGATCGAGTGTTTTCCTCGTGTCGGATCGTAGTTAGCGGTAGGGAGTTCTCCGCTAGATTCATAGAGTTTCCTATGGCAAACTCTGATGTAGTCCTAGGCATGGATTGGTTGAGGAACCAGTATGCTAGGATAGACTGCCATATTGGCAGAGTTGTCTTTAGCATCCCCGGCGAGCCGGAGTTTTCATTTTCTAGAGGCGCAGTGGAGCCGTCTTCTCCAGCATTGCGGATAGCAGTAGCAGCAGTGCAGTTACCCCGGATAATTGAAGAGTTTCCAGATGTCCTTCCAGAGGAGCTTCCAGGGATGCCGCCAGAACGGGAGATTGAGTTCACTATAGACTTGATTCCCGGGACAGCACCAGTATCAGAGCGAGTCTACAGGATGGCGCCATCAGAGTTGGAGATTTTATACAAGATGATTGAAGAACTGAGGACCAAGGGATTCATCCGTGCGAGTGGATCGCCTTGGGGAGCCCCGATGCTTCTTGTGAAAAAGAGGGATGGTACGTCCAGGCTATGTGTTGATTATCGTACCTTGAATTCGGTGACAATCAAGAACAGATACCCTCTTCCGAGGATAGATGACTTGTTTGATCAGCTCAGAGGGGCTTTAGTATTCTCGAAGATCGACTTGCGGTCAGGATACCACCAGATCAGAGTCAGAGTGCAGGACATCCCGAAGACAGTATTTAGATCGAGGTATGGGCATTGGTAGTTCCTTGTTATGCCTTTTGGAGCGACCAATGCGCCGACCGTATTCATGGACCTTATGAATCGCATTTTCATGCCTTACTTGGACCAATTTGTGATCGTGTTCCTAGATGACATCAGTTGTACGCCAAGTTCAGTAAAAGCGAGTTCTGGCTCGATCGCATTTCGTACTTGGGTCACATTATTGCCCGAGGAGGAGTGGAAGTGGATCCCCAGAAGATTGTGGCTATCGAGTCATGGCCGGTACCCAGCTCAGTGGCAGAGGTTCGCAGCTTCCTTGGATTGGCTGGCTACTACCGGCGGTTCATTTCAGATTTCACAAGGATTTCAGCACCGATGACCCAGTTGACCCGCAAGGATGTGCCGTTTGTTTGGACAGCAGTGTCAGGAATCATTTGAGAAATTGAAGCGAGGTTTGATAATGGCTCCCGTTCTCACCCTTCCAGATGGGACCGGAGGATTCACAGTTTATTGCGATGCTTCAGGCAGAGGATTGGGGTGTGCCTTGATGCAGCATAGGAAGGTAATATCTTTTGCGTCACGTCAACTTCATGATCATGAGAAGAATTACCCGACCCACGACTTGGAATTGGCGGCGGTAGTGTTTGCTTTGAAGTTGTGGAGACACTACTTGTACGGAGATAGAGTGGAGATCTTTACTGATCATAAGAGCCTGAAGTATGTTTTCACCCAGAAGGACCTTAATATGCGGCAGAGAAGATGGCTCGAGCTACTAGTAGATTATGATGTGGATTTGCAGTATCATCCCGGAAAGGCCAACGTTGTAGCAGATGCATTGAGCAGGAGAGCCGGAGTTTATTTCCTGACGGCACAACCAGAATTATTGGCAGATCTTCAGAAGATGGGAATTGAAGTGGTTCTTCCTACCAGTGTGGCATTGATGGCCAGTCTACAGGTTCAGTCCAGCATAGTTGAGAGGATCCGGATGGCGCAGTCTACAGATTCCAAGATCCAGCGACTCAGAGCAGAGTATGAAGCAGGAAGAAGGCCAGAGTTATGTATCCATGAAGACGGTATCCTTCGGCACGACACTCGTCTTTGTGTATCCAGTGGAGATATCAGGTAGGAAGTCATGGCAGAAGCCCACAGTTTACAGTATTCTATTCATTCGGGTGGTACGAAGATGTACCGTGATATTCGTCAGCATTTTTGGTGGAATGGCATGAAGAGGGAGATAGCCCGGTTTGTCTCTCGGTGTTTGGTTTGCCAACAGGTTAAAGCTGAACATCAGAGGCTCGCTGGACTTCTTCAACCCTTACCGATCCCAGAATGGAAATAGGAACATATAACCATAGATTTTGTGACCGGGTTGCCCAGATCTCCGGCCGGCAGAGATGCTATTTGGGTAATTGTAGACAGGCTTACCAAGGTGGCACACTTTTTTCCATTCAGAGTTGGACAGTCGACGGCGCAGTTAGCAGAGATGTATCTCAGGCAGATCGTCAGGCTTCACGGTGTGCCAGTCAGCATCACCTCGGACAGGGATTCAAGATTCACATCACACTTTTGGCACAGCTTGCAGAAGAGTTTGGGGACTTGCCTTCAGTTCAGCCCAGCTTATCACCCGCAGACGGATGGTCAATCAGAGCGCACAATCCAGACTCTTGAAGATATGATGAGATCTTGTACCCTTGACTTCGGTGGTTCATGGGAGGATCATCTGCACCTGGTAGAATTCTCGTACAATAACAGTTATCAGGCCAGTATCCAGATGGCACCCTTCGAGGCTCTTTATGGCAGGAAGTGCAGATCCCCGCTAGCATGGGACGATGTCGGAGAGAGGCAGATGCTCGGACCCGAATTGATTTCCCAGACGATTGAAGTGGTCAGGAAGGTCAGAGATCACCTCCGAGTTGCTCAGGACCGCCAGTGCCATTGGGCCGATGCTCATCGGCGTCCCTTAGAATTTGCTGTCGGTGACCATGTATTTCTTAGGATCTCGCCTAACCGCAGCGTCATTCGCTTCGGCGTGCGGGGAAAGCTTAGTCCTAGGTATATAGGGCCGTTCGATATTCTAGAGCGAGTAGGAGATGTATCCTATCGTCTCGCTCTTCCGTCGTCGCTAAGTGAGGTACATGATGTATTCTATGTGTCCCAATTACAACGGTATATTTCGGACCCGAGCCACGTCCTAGTCCATTCGGAATTGGTTGTTGGTACCAACCTTTCGTATGAGGAGAGGCCCGTGTCTATTTTGGACCGGAGGGAAAAGATACTCAAGAACAAGACTATTAAATTAGTCCGTGTTGCTTGGGGTCATCACTCTCTAGGTGAGTCAACGTGGGAGCGTGAGGACGACATCCGATCGCGATATCCCTACCTGTTTGACTCGTGAGGTATAATGTCTTTCTTATGTCTTACGTTTTCCCTTTCTTGCTTGCATCGTATGATTGCATGATTGAACTGCTTAGTGTAACTTGCCTGTGCTTAGTGTAGCTTGTCGTGGCAATCTCTAGCTCCTTGATTAAATTCTGAGGACGGAATTCTTTTAAGGTGGGTAGAGTTGTCACCCTCATTTCCCGTATTTCCCGTATTTCGTATTTATACTCGTATCTGGATTTTGACATGTATTTTATTTTTCTCGACTTATGGAATTTCGGTATTTCTCGTATTTTGGATTTTGGCTTGGCTCAGTTTTATTGGGGATGGTTCATTTTGGTTCGATTTTATGTATTGGAACACCCTAGCCCTATGCTACCCCTCAACCCACCACAACTCCCTCTTTTTATATCCCCACCTACCACTCTCTCTCTCCTCATAACTTCCACCATTAATTTCCTTCTTCTTCTTCTTCTCCTTCCTCCACAACTCTTCTAACCCTAGGCAAGTACATCTTGCCACTACATGAGGACCCTCTTTTCTTTGTCTATTTGCTAGTTTAGGACATGGAGATCAACATTAGTTCTTAGGTTTTTATGATTTGGAGTCTCTGTTGATGTAGATCTAAGTTATTGCTATTTTTGGATTTTGCATGTTTTGATCCTTTTTGGTTGGTTTTCTTTGAGTTCTGATTTTTCCATGTGGAAGAGCTTTCAGTTTTACTCCAGTTGGAGTCTTAGAAATCCGGATTTGGAGTTCGGATGGCCAAGTTATGAACTTTTGAAGTTTTGGTTTCAGCCATCTGTTCTTGCTGTTTGGAGAAGACAGTGAGCAGTGTGCAGAGCTGTTTAGCTACACACACTGAGCTACACGTGCTCTTTAGCGCTGCGTACGCAGGCTTGAGTGCGCTTCCTGTTGGAAGCGTGTCTCCTTGAGCGTACGTGATTTCACATATGCTGCCCCTTGAGCGTGCGTGACTTTCACACATTGCTCCCTGTAGCGTACGTGACTTTCACGTACACTGCTCCCCTGAGCGTGCGTGACTTTCATACACTGCTCCCTGTAGCGTGCGTGACTTTTCACCCACACTGCTCCCTGTAGCGTGCGTGACTTTCACATACGCTACCCCTCCTGAGCGTGTATGACTTTTCATGTACGCTGCCCCTGAGCGTGCGTGACTTTTCACCCACGCTGCCGCTTGAGCGTGCGTGACTTTTCACCTACGCTGCCCCCTTGAGCGTGCGTGACTTTCACATATGCTGCCTCCCTGCGTGCGTGTTATAATGCGTATGCATTCCCCCTGCGTGCGTGCTTTTGTGCGTACGCATCCCCTGACCCGTATTTTGATATTTTATTAGATATTTCATGCCCATTTTATATCCTTACGCCTTTTGTCATGAACTTGATTTTACTTAATATGTTAGAATGACTATGGTACATGGCTTGGTATGACAAGGAACTAGCATAACACGACAGTGACCCGTAGTGGTGCACTCCTGACATGACCAACATGACTTGATAGTGGCCCGTGGCGGCGCACTCCCGACTTGACATGACTTGATAACTTAACTTGACCTGTCTTGACACCGTGGGTGGTTCTTTCTTGCTTACTTGTTAATCCACTTGTCCAGTCTTGCATCATGTTTAGGATGGAACTCCTGAGTACCACGATCAGGAGTACCTACTAAAATGGATTAAGGTTAATAACTAGAATAACACAGTAGTCATGAAGAGATTGACACAGCTACAGGCAATCCCGTTACCTGGGCGGTCTTGGGATCTGTAGCCTGCCGTCGAGTAGGGCACATTTCCAGTGCGCCGTCGAGTGTTGCACCCTCTAAGTCACCTAAGAGTACATTTGTCTTCTGGGCAATGTACCCACCTGAATTCAACCCTAATCTTTCGTCCTGGATAGCCTGGATGGTCTGCAGGGCTTGTGGCTGTGGAACAATCTCACTGCATCTTGTTAGTAATTAGGCCTGTGATAACTCTAGTTAGTTAAAGTAGTAAGCCGTAGTATCTGCTTGGCCGTGATTGATTGAATGAAGTATAGCCAGTCCGGGCATGTCTTGATCCAGTACCAGATTATTTCCTGTCTTGATTGCTTACATTATTATCTTGCCGATAAATGGTGGGAAACCAAGCTCTGTTCAGATGAAGGGTTACAACTCCGGTCTTGTTTGGTTTACGGGTTGTAACCTGGCTATCGGAATAGTTCCATGGTTATCTCATCGTATATCATCCTGACATGTTTTCATAATTTTAGTTTTAATATTATATCTTCTTGTGTTAATGCTGGCTTTTGTTCTTATTTCGTGGCCCCCTTGTGGCACTTGCTCTTTCTGGGGTTGACCCAGCTGGTTTTGTGTGGCCAGATTTTGGAGCAGCTCCCGAGGATCTACCAAGCTTCCAGCCCAATGGTGAACACTAGACGGAATCCGGGCCAAGAGTGGGTTTTCTATTTTGTTTCGCTTACTCTGTTGTAAAAATTATTCTTTTGAGGCGTTTAGCCGACAAGCACCTGTTAGCTCGTAGCACTTTTACTTACTGTTTGCCTACGGGCTGTAAACATGATTGACAAATCCTAGGGTTGATCATGTATGACTAAAACTCTTGCTAGTCCTAACATTTTGTAACGACTAGCTTCATGATCAGCTGAATATGTAATATTTGGGACGCCTTATTATTGTATATTTAATGATCATACATCTTGCGACTTTACTTACTTGTGGTGATTGAGACACTACGCTTGTTCATGACCATAAGAGACTGTTGGCTTGTAGAAAACCCTCACATATCTAGACAGCCGTGACCGTATATCGAGGTGGTTTCCATTTCAATATACGTAGCTGGCTATGTCTGCCCCCGCTCTCCAGTATTCTGGTTCTGGGCGTGACACCATCCACCATATAAGTTGTGACCATACGAGGGATTGTTGATGATACTGTTTGTTCTGAATCATTGCTTTGGGTATCAAAATCAGTTGTAGGAGAACTACCCCCAGTAGAAAGAGGTAGGAAGTTGGATTCTCCAAGAAATTTAAAATAGTCTTCAGAAACTGAAGTTCTTTGATTAGAAGCCAGGACTCTTGCTCTGGTGCCTCTGTATACCCCATCTGGACTATCAGTTCTACCTCCAGTATCCCTAGAGTGTTTGCCATGAAATATAAAAGAACAGAACAATTATCGAACGACCGGACTTTTACTTCACGTTACAAACTCGCTTGTACAAAGAAAGCCTAAGGACGAAAACCTAGGTACAGCAGTCTAAGTACAATTGTTTATTTTAGATTCTGGGGGGTGACGATAGAGGCTCGGGAAGGCGACGGCAGCCCTGCCTTACTCCTTGGACGACCGGTATGCAGCCTTGGCTCCTGTAAGAAGATGGTTGGCGTTGATGAAGAGATGTTCTTCTGGCTCCTCTGTTGCTCTTCTGACTTCTCTCTTTCTCTGTGTATTTTCTCTCTGATTATTAGGGGGAAAGCTCTTTTTTGTCTCTCTCCTCCTGATCGTGTATATTTTTACAAGGGAATGGCACCTTGCTATTTATAGTAGTGGGGGCATCATTAGGGTTTGGATGATTACCCATTCTCAAAGTGGCGGCGGCCTGATGTATAACCATTCTGGACCATTCGTTTTAGGCGTGAAGGATCTGGGCCATAAATGGGGGTAGCACTAAATCTTTCGAATAATTAATGCTGATTGCTTTAAATCTTCATGATTGATTGTGTAGCTTGGATCCCCCACCACGTGTCCCATTGGCTTAATTATGAATGATATGACCTGATCTCATTAATTATGAGGATATGGTCATTGGGATCTGGTAAATCTTTGCATCTCATAATTATCTTTGCTACCAGCTGTCATTGAATCTCCGCCACGTGTCTTGATGATGGACTCTGCCAAAGCCGCATGAGGGTAGTAACTGCGAGCCGCATGGAATGGTGATCCGCATAAGGGTAGTAACTGCGAGCCGCATGGGATAGCTTTTTGGTGAGCCGCAGGGAGACGATCCTTGCCAGCCGCATGAAACTGTTCTTCACTGGAGCCACATGGGAGTAGCCACGTGTCAATCTCGAATCACGTCAGAGATTTTCTCCTATTTCCCAAGAGTCTGTCATTACGGCAGGGTCATTATGATACTCTATGTCAGAGCCGTCAGCTGTCAAATCATGACAGAACATTAAATAGGCAGACTGCTCGATGGCCAGCTGTGTGAAGGGGTCTCGGGAATACACGTGGCATTGAGCTGCATATCTCCGTGAGCCGTATGTACTTTTGAACCACATGCGGCTGGGGGACTCTTTGAACCGCAGGACTGTCCCTATGTAAGCCGTATGGACTCTCCTGTCCGAGCCGCATGAGACTAAGAGTCTCTCTGAACCGCATGGGACTGCTCCTGTATGAGCCGCATGGGGTTCTCCTGTTCTGAGCCGCATAGATCATCGTTCTCATATTTTCCATGCTTCTACAAGACCCCCTTCAAAGTTTTCAATTTACAAAATTGAAATACTTTGAATAAGAAGCATGGCCTTTGTTTGACCGCATAGATGGTTCAGCCGCATGGGTTTATCTGGCCGTATGAGCTGTGAGACCGCATAAACTTTTTGCCACGTGTCTTAGCCACGTGTGCAAATCTTCTGCATTAAATACCTTTGATTCGCCGCCTCTTGGGGGAGGATCCCAAGGGTCAGTTTTGTTTTGACCGAAGCGGTTTATTTTTAGGCGGCACGTAGATCGAGGCGTTTGTTTTTGTAACACCCTGTTTTCTGAAATTGGGGATTTTTGAAAATTTATTATTTTTATTATTTATTAGTGGTATTTTAGTCATGGTATGATTTTCTGGTGATTTTAGTTAGATTAAACCATTTTCTAAGTCATGCTAAGTCATGACTTATGACTTGGTGACTTTGTTAGTATAACTAAGTGTAAACCCTAGTTTTTCTTAACCTAGAAGTTGCCATGACCATGAGAGCTTAGCCATAGGCTTAGAACACTAAATTAGTGATTTTTGGCCAAAAGGGTATTTTGGTAATTTTCTAGGAATTATTTGGAATTATTTAGATTTATGTGATTTATTATTATTTAATTAGTTGATTAGTGTCATGTTAGCTTCTAACCTAGTTTAGCCCTAATCTAGAGGTTAGCCACTAACCTAGAAGACTAATGATTAGATATTAGCCTTATGTATAAATATCTAGTTAGATAAATATCTAGATATTTCACTTTTTAGATATTTAGAACCTAAATATCTAACCCCCCCTTAGTCAAAGACTTAGGGGCTAAGTTTGCAAGTGGTAGGACACCTCCCCTACACCCCATGGCAGCCAAGGACCCCCCCTTTGGCAGCCCACAATCCTATAAAACCCCATTGAATTAATTCATGAATGATTTACATGAAATTAATTCCTAGAAAATCCCTTTCTCTTCAAATCATCACAACTTGAGCTATATTGATCCAAATTCACTCTAGTCTCTTGCATTGGGACCCTACAACATCTAAGGTGCTAAGGGGAACTAGCAATCTAGGATTTGGAAGCATTGGACATCATCAAGTTGAAGGAAGCACACCCTCCCTCTTTCTTGATTTTCATTGGAATTGCACCAATAGGTATTTTCCCTCAAACATAGTTAAAATCCTGTTTCCTCTTCATAATTGCATTCATATAGGACTAACACAACTGTGGGTAAAGTTTGGTGGAAACTAGACTTGGTTTGGTGTCCGTATCGGACACGTATCTAGGGTTTTATGCAAGTGTTTGATGATTTGCCACAGTGAATTAAATGTTATTATATTCGAAAACTAATTTCACAAATTTCTAGCCCTATAGGTGTAGATCATAGAACCCTAACACTGAGCTAGGATTCGTGTCGTGTCCGTGTCCAAAACGGACACGAACTCACTGCACGACACCCGGTTTACTTTCCCTGCTGCTCGACCCAATTTTCGGACACGACACGCCATGAGGACACGTGGAATTTGACACAGAGGAGGGGGGCCATCACTGACAAGCCCCCCCTCAAATATCATGACCTCTCGTGTCGTGTCGAGAGAGCTCTGACACGAACACGGGTTTTACACAGCACAGTGCACACACGCACAGAGCCAACTTTGCGCGTATCGTGTTGCGCGGACACGATACGTTGGCACCTCGTACTGACACGAGAGTGTAGACCTATGTGTGGCGTACACGAGGACACGAGCACGAGATGCATCGTGTCCTGTGTCGTGAGCACGAGACACTCGACCGCGTGCACGACGCGGTCTGAAACGCACTGTTTCGACCTCTGATACGCGCACGTAGCTCGGACACGACACATTTTGGACACATTTCAGGGTGTCTAATAGCTAGCCCTAGACCTAGGCGACCTGTGTACATGACCACGAGACGTGTTGTGTCTCGTGGTGTGTCCACGAGCTCCTGGAACGCGTGCACGACACTGTTATTGTGTGCGCGTGTCAGGAATTTACCCGGGTGTGGATTTCATGTGTTTGGACACGTGAAACTGTGTCGTGGTGTCGTGTCAGGAACCTAGGACACTAGAGTACCTATAGGGTGTCAGTTACCAACCCTTGGTTGAGAGTCTTAGCTCGATTCAGTATGTGTATTTCGATTTACCCCATATCGAGTGCAACAGTGCACAGTTCCCAGTTTTGAGTTTATTTCCAGTTTTTGGAAATTGAATTCCAATTCGATTTTGTGTATGTTTAATGTATTAGACTAGTGTATTTCAGTGTATAGATGTGAAGTATACATGTATTTGTGAGTGTGGGTCGATTTCGGGGAGATTTGGTTAGGTGTGTGTGTAGTTATATATGTATGTACATATGTATGTATATGTGTTATGTGTGTGTGTTGGGGGACTGGGTTGTTCCAGAAATCTGGAAACAAATTCCCCTTCCCTGTCCAGTGTTCACCCCCCCTCTCTCACTGTCCCACTCTTTCACAGCCTCTCTCTCTCATTTCCTTTCCCTCTATATATATGTAATATATATAGTTATATACATGTATTGTATATATATATATATATATATATAAATGATATATATGTATATTTGTATTAGGTCTCCTTAGGTCAAATATAATGTATTATAAGTATATGGGTTGTATTACATATGTTATGCATATATGGTTATTGGGTGATGGTTAGATAGTGTATATCTATATGTATAGATATATATATATGTGACTTTTAGTTATAGGTTATATGAAAACCTAGACTATGGCCTATGGCCTAGGATTATTAGCCAATGGCTTGGGGCTAACCCTAATGGCCCAAAACCAACATGTTGACCCTTGATTACTAAGGGTTGACCAAAGTCAACCTTAGGTCAAAAGTGACCTAGTTCACCTAGAAATGACTAGTAATGACCTAAAATAACTAGTTTGACTAGTTTGACTAAAACCCTAACTAGTTTGACTAATATTGACTTAACTTTGACTAGTTTGACTTTAGAGTTGACCAGAGTTGACCAAGAGTTGACTTTTGACTAGATTGACCTAGAATCATGTAGTTTGCATAGTAGACTTCATATTTACTATTTAGAATACATTGTGACTTGTATTGCTCTGATTAGGAGCCAGACACCTCTCCTCAGACAGTATATTCTCTTCAGACATTCAGTTATCAGACGAGTACATTCTCTGACCGTTTCATACTTGTTCAGGCTTTACTTCTCGCTCTAGATTACTTTACTTGATGCTGTCACGTTGGTAACACGGATTGGTACTATATGGATCTTTATATGAGATGTTATCCCCCTCGGGAGCATCGGGTACTTCATGTTATGTGCGTTTCACTATCATCATGTACTCCTATGCTTCCATTATTCATGTGCACTCATGTGATCATGTACTCTCATGTTTACTGAGCCCTCATGTATACTATCATGTGCACCCTTTCATGGGCCCCATGTGATATCATGTACAATAACGTAACTTGTATAGATCCTTGTGTATTGATTGGGGTAACGGAGGAGTAGAAGTGGACATGTGAATAATTCCAAAGTAGTGTAATCATGTGCAAACTCAGTAGTGTAATCATGTATAAATTCTAGCCATTCACATGCCTATCTTGTGCTCTACATCACTAGTCACTTATAGTTCTCTATATACAGTAGATATTTCATTACAGCTATCTCTTTTACAGCGTATATTTCCTTTCAGCAGTTCATGTATCTTACTCTATTGCCTGTATCGTATTTCCTAACCTGCTATGCACTGCGTGAGATGTATTGTGCTCGTTCCCGTCCTGATTGGACCGGTTGAAAATATTACAGAAGATGAGGATGAGGCCCTGGTGACTACCTACTATGGAGCAGGACTAGATGACACTTATGTTGTGGACCCTCAGCAGGATCCACCTGCAGCTGAGGATGTTGCCCCAGTAGTCTAGGCTAGTTTAGCTGAACAGTCTTTCGGTATTATCTTTTTGTCTCACATCTGAGTTGTATTTTGAGATGTTGAGGTATATAGACTCTTAGACTTATTGTATTATGAGTTGGCATTCTGGATATTATGTTGTACTAGACACTTAGACTTATTCATCTATGATACTGTTCTCTTGAGTTACTATCTATCTATCTGTCTTTCGTTCTTCTACCCTAGATGTGATTGAGATGTATATTGTTATGTCACCTCCATTCGGAGAGTATAAACTGTACAGGTACTTTTATATTGTTAGATGATTGACCTAGGACAGCGTTCTACCGCCGACACTGCGGCGTAGGCTGGGCGTTGTTACGTTCTCGTGCCCTTACTCTAGGGTGTGGGTCGTGACACATTTTTAGTGGTGGCCCATGCAGGTCTCGAGTTTATGTAGTGGTATTCGAACTAGAGTATCACTACAGCCTGCGATAGGATTTGAGGAATAGGCTTAGAGAGTGGATACTCAATCACTGCTAGGATACTTTGAGAGATTCCTGGGATGACCCTTGAGAATCTCATTTGAAATTACGATTTAAACTCCTTTTCCCTTGATTGAATTTGATTTTGGAGGATTCACTATAGAACTTTGAATCCTGGTGTTAGTTGATGATTTTGAAATTTTTTGTTGGTGATTTTAATTTCTTGTGTTAGATTAATATCCTTATTTTAGGGTACTCAATCGCATTAGGAAAACTCTTAACTGGATTCCTGCCATCTAAATTCCTGTTGAAGGTTTGCTTCCTTGAATAACTGTCCTCCCTTGAATTATCATTTTATATCTCAGTATTGATTCCTTGTTTGATCTGTCTTCAGGATGGGTATGGAGACACGATCTCATCGTCTCGATCAGGAAGATACCACTGAGGGGTCTACCACTCCTCGTCCTGATCAGCAGGGCCCCGAGACTGCAGTTCCTGTTGTGCCAGCCCAGGCTAGGATATCTGCAGCCTATGGGAGTGCACCTCTCCCTACTCTGAGACTTTCTTCTGTCATCCCGAACGTTCTTCAGCAGCAGTCGTCATCAGGATCAGAGGACGTGGCACAGTTGTTTTCCTTCTTCCAGCAGATAGTGGAAACTCAGCGGCAACAGTTGTTCAAGAGGGGACAGGACGCTCGTGGTACCAGCAGCAGTAGAGGCCAGGCCAAGAGGCCCCATGTGCAGTTTCAGCAGACGCAGACCCCAGTGGGAGTTCAGCAAGTGCAGCATCAGTATCGGGGTCAGGACCCGAAGACAATCAGTTGTCCCTATTGCAAGAAGTCGGGACATGGATGGGGTGAGTGCAGGAAGAGGTTAGGCCGGTGCCTAATATGTGGGGCAGCGGACCACCAGCTGAGGGAGTGTTCCCAGTACACAGGCAGAGTAGCACAGGGAGCAGCACCAGGAGCAGGAGCCAAGGCTCCGGTAGGACAGCAGCAGAGAGGACCGTTACAGCCACAGCAGCAGAGATTTATGCAGTTCTAGCAACAGGCTGGGAGAGGTCAGCAGGGGCGTACTTACGCCATGACAGTTGAGGATGGCCAGGCAGTTGGCAATGTGCTTGCAGGTTCTGTCCTTCTAAATTCCACTCCCACCTTGTTTCATTATATCTATCTTAAAAATCCAATTCCGTCTGCTCCTACCTATTCTTTATTAGTGATCAGTTTTGACCTGGTAGTTCATTTGGTTTTGTCGATTGTTTGTTGTTTCTTTATCTCTTACTTAGGAGTAGGAGTAGGAGTAGGAGTAGCTTTAGATATTAATATAATTCTTGACTAACTCTTTTGTCAAGGATTTTCCTCTTAAATAAATTAATTTATGTGTTATGCCTTTTGACTTAGAGTTGATAGAGTAGCTCTGACCATAGAATGGTGACCCTTTTAGCCCTGTGATTTATTGTTTCCTTATCTTCCTAGTCTATGCCCATGACCAGGACTATGTATCTTCTTTCATCATTCCACCCTTACTTATATCTTATGCTACAAATTTATCCTTAGTTTTACAAGCTTATCCTTTTTCGAGCTTGATCATGATATATTTTATTGGGTGCGCACCCACTAACATATTGTCTAATCAGAACCGGCGCATGATGGTCTGATCAACCTATTGCATTTTTGGTTCGCTTTTCATATATTAATCTACGTGGATGGAGACACAGTTAAACTTGCCTTAGAATCTTATCCACAACAGCCTTGACAATTCTCCTTAGAATTATTTTATCGCCTATGAACCTCGTATTCGTATCCAATTGAATTAAAATTTAATCATGACCTGGATCTTCATCATTGGATGCCCGTGCTCATACTTAATTTCATTGATTTCCCATCTTGCCCAATCTCGATTTATCCTAAAATTGATCAACTTAGATCGTGTCAAGACTAAAATCTATTGTGATTGTTTGTACCTAAATTTTCAATTTTCTTTTTATGGAAGGGTAACTTTAATGATTTCCCACTTGTTAATGACCTATTTTCATATAGGATAGTAGACGACCCTATAGCCTTGATGATTGTTGTTTCCTTATCTTCCCAATTAGGACACTTTAGATTGCTTGTACGTTTTGATATCATAGGACAGTATTGATCTAGAATGACTAAGTGCACCTAGATGAGACCACAGACTGTCCCATTTAACCTATTCCCCCTGGTACCACTATTTCATCACGATTTTTGGTTCAATTTAGGCCATAGACCTTTCCCACTCTAAATTGTGATCATCGTAGGCACATTACCGTGACTTTTAAATTTGGAGCACAAGACTAGTTGTTTTCTCAAAACTGATTTCACGTACATGACCTAGACATGACATACTACGCCCATGACCTTAGTGTCCCACTCAGGCATACCATTGTGTGCTTCATTTGCTTAGTACGATTTTTCTGACCCAAGACTCTATCCTGATTTACCCCATGGAGTTACTTTTGGCTTCGATTTAAATTGAGGACACCTTATGACCTAAAACTGCCAGCCAATTTTTGGACATGACCCAGTATAGGTCTACTACCCATATTTTGCTTATTTGACCTTGTATGTTGCCTAGGAAGTGGCTTCGTCCCTGATTGTTGGAGGTTTGACCTAGGAGGAGTACGACCATCTAAATTTCGAGGACGAAATTATTTTAAGGTGGGTAGACTTGTAACACCCTGTTTTCTGAAATTGGGGATTTTTGAAAATTTATTATTTTTATTATTTATTAGTGGTATTTTAGTCATGGTATGATTTTCTGGTGATTTTAGGTAGATTAAACCATTTTCTAAGTCATGCTAAGTCATGACTTATGACTTGGTGACTTTGTTAGTATAACTAAGTGTAAACCCTAGTTTTTCTTAACCTAGAAGTTGCCATGACCATGAGAGCTTAGCCATAGGCTTAGAACACCAAATTAGTGATTTTTGGCCAAAAGGGTATTTTGGTAATTTTCTAGGAATTATTTGGAATTATTTAGATTTATGTGATTTATTATTATTTAATTAGTTGATTAGTGTCATGTTAGCTTCTAACCTAGTTTAGCCCTAATCTAGAGGTTAGCCACTAACCTAGAAGACTAATGATTAGATATTAGCCTTATGTATAAATATCTAGTTAGATAAATATCTAGATATTTCACTTTTTAGATATTTAGAACCTAAATATCTAACCCCCCCTTAGTCAAAGACTTAGGGGCTAAGTTTGCAAGTGGTAGGACACCTCCCCTACACCCCATGGCAGCCAAGGACCCCCCCTTTGGCAGCCCACAATCCTATAAAACCCCATTGAATTAATTCATGAATGATTTACATGAAATTAATTCCTAGAAAATCCCTTTCTCTTCAAATCATCACAACTTGAGCTATATTGATCCAAATTCACTCTAGTCTCTTGCATTGGGACCCTACAACATCTAAGGTGCTAAGGGGAACTAGCAATCTAGGATTTGGAAGCATTGGACATCATCAAGTTGAAGGAAGCACACCCCCCCTCTTTCTTGATTTTTATTGGAATTGCACCAATAGGTATTTTCCCTCAAACATAGTTAAAATCCTGTTTTCTCTTCATAATTGCATTTATATAGGACTAACACAACTGTGGGTAAAGTTTGGTGGAAACAAGACTTGGTTTGGTGTCCGTATCGGACACGTATCTAGGGTTTTATGCAAGTGTTTGATGATTTGCCACAGTGAATTAAATGTTATTATATTCGAAAACTAATTTCACAAATTTCTAGCCCTATAGGTGTAGATCACAGAACCCTAACACTGAGCTAGGATTCGTGTCGTGTCCGTGTCCAAAATGGACACGAACTCACTGTACGACACCCGGTTTACTTCCCCTGCTGCTCGACCCAATTTTCGGACACGACACGCCATGAGGACACGTGGAATTTGACATAGAGGAGGGGGCCATCACTGACAAGCCCCCCCTCAAATATCACGACCGCTTGTGTCGTGTCGAGAGAGCTCTGACACGAACACGGGTTTTACACTGCACAGTGCACACACGCACAGAGCCAACTTTGCGCGTATCGTGTTGCGCGGACACGACACGTTGGTACCTCGTACTGACACGAGAGTGTAGACCTATGTGTGGCATACACGAGGACACGAGCACGAGATGCGTCGTGTCCTGTGTCGTGAGCACGAGACACTCGACCGCGTGCACGACGCGGTCTGAAACGTACTGTTTCGACCTCTGATACGCACACGTAGCTCGGACACGACATGTTTTGGACACATTTCAGGGTATCTAATAGCTAGCCCTAGACCTAGGCGACCTGAGTACATGACCACGAGACGTGTCGTGTCTCGTGGTGTGTCCACGAGATCCTGGAACGCGTGCACGACACTGTTATTGTGTGCGCGTGGTAGGAATTTACCCGGGTGTGGATTTCATGTGTTTGGACACGTGAAACTATGTCGTGGTGTCGTGTCAGGAACCTAGGACACTAGAGTACCTATAGGGTGTCAGTTACCAACCCTTGGTTGAGAGTCTTAGCTCGATTCAGTATGTGTATTTCGATTTACCCCATATCGAGTGCAACAGTGCATAGTTCCCAGTTTTGAGTTTATTTCCAGTTTTTGGAAATCGAATTTCAATTCGATTTTGTGTATGTTTAATGTATTAGACTAGTGTATTTCAGTGTGTAGATGTGAAGTATACATGTATTTGTGAGTGTGGGTCGATTTCGGGGAGATTTGGTTAGGTGTGTGTGTAGTTATATATGTATGTACATATGTATGTATATGTGTTATGTGTGTGTGTTGGGGGACTGGGTTGTTCCAGAAATCTGGGAACAAATTCCCCTTCCCTGTCCAGTGTTCACCCCCCTCTCTCACTGTCCCACTCTTTCACAGCCTCTCTCTCTCATTTCCTTTCCCTCTATATATATGTAATATATATAGTTATATACATGTATTGTATATATATATATATATATATATATATATATATATAAATGATATATATGTATATTTGTATTCGGTCTCCTTAGGTCAAATATAATGTATTATAAGTATATGGGTTGTATTATATATGTTATGCATATATGGATATTGGGTGATGGTTAGATAGTGTATATCTATATGTATAGATATATATATATATATATATATGTGACTTTTAGTTATAGGTTATATGAAAACCTAGACTATGGCCTATGGCCTAGGATTATTAGCCAATGGCTTGGGGCTAACCCTAATGGCCCAAAACCAACATGTTGACCCTTGATTACTAAGGGTTGACCAAAGTCAACCTTAGGTCAAAAGTGACCTAGTTCACCTAGAAATGACTAGTAATGACCTAAAATAACTAGTTTGACTAGTTTGACTAAAACCCTAACTAGTTTGACTAATATTGACTTAACTTTGACTAGTTTAACTTTAGAGTTGACCAGAGTTGACCAAGAGTTGACTTTTGACCAGATTGACCTAGAATCATGTAGTTTGCATAGTAGACTTCATATTTACTATTTAGAATACATTGTGACTTGTATTGCTCTGATTAGTTGCTAGACACCTCTCCTCAGACAGTATATCCTCTTCAGACATTCAGTTATCAGGCGAGTACATTCTCTGACCGTTTCATACTTGTTCAGGCTTTACTTCTCGCTCTAGATTACTTTACTTGATGCTGTCACGTTGGTAACACGGATTGGTACTATATGGATCTTTACATGAGATGTTATCCCCCTCGGGAGCATCGGGTACTTCATATTATGTGTGTTTCACTATCATCATGTACTTCTATGCTTCCATTATTCATGTGCACTCATGTGATCATGTACTCTCATGTTTACTGAGCCCTCATGTATACTATCATGTGCACCCTTTCATGGGCCCCATGTGATATCATGTACAATAACGTAACTTGTATAGATCCTTGTGTATTGATTGGGGTAACGGGGGAGTAGAAGTGGACATGTGAATAATTCCAAAGTAGTGTAATCATGTACAAACTCAGTAGTGTAATCATGTATAAATTCTAGCCATTCACATGCCTATCTTGTGCTCTACATCACTAGTCACTTATAGTTCTCTATATACAGTAGATATTTTATTACAGCTATCTCTTTTACAGCGTATATTTCCTTTCAGCAGTTCATGTATCTTACTCTATTGCCTGTATCGTATTTCCTAACCTGCTATGCACTGCGTGAGATGTATTGTGCACGTTCCCATCCTGATTGGACCTGTTGAAAATATTACAGAGGATGAAGATGAGGCCCTGGTGACTACCTACTATGGAGCAGGACTAGATGACACTTATGTTATGGACCCTCAGCAGGATCCACCTGCAGCTGAGGATGTTGCCCCAGTAGTCTAGGCTAGTTTAGCTGAACAGTCTTTCGGTATTATCTTTTTGTCTCACATCTGAGTTGTATTTTGAGATGTTGAGGTATATAGACTCTTAGACTTATTGTATTATGAGTTGGCATTCTGGATATTATGTTGTACTAGACACTTAGACTTATTCATCTATGATACTGTTCTCTTGAGTTACTATCTATCTATCTGTCTTTCGTTCTTCTACCCTAGATGTGATTGAGATGTATATTGTTATGTCATCTCCATTCGGAGAGTATAAACTGTACAGGTACTTTTATATTGTTAGATGATTGACCTAGGACAGCGTTCTACTGCCGACACTGCGACGTAGGCTGGGCGTTGTTACGTTCTCGTGCCCTTACTCTAGGGTGCGGGTCGTGACAGTTTTGATTTTTTTGAGCCTTCTTCGCCTATAAGTAGGAGTAAGTTTATTCTTTGAGGGTTTTTTTTACCTTCTCTCTTTTACTCGAACTCTTCGTTGCAGACTTCCTCTTCGTCTTCTTCTATCAGCGATCGGCAATGGCTCCCAAGAAGACTGCTGCTGCTACGGGCAAGAAGGCCGCGTCATCTTCTGCGGCGGCGAAAGGCAAGAAGGCCGCGTCTTCATCGACTGCGGCGGCGAACGTGGCGGCTCCTTCGACGGCTGGCGTGCCTGTTTTTCACTCCGACGTTCACCCGCCTATTGCTGGTAGGACCATCAATATGAACTGTCATGGCTACGCCGCATATTTTATGTGCGAGCCTATATTCCCAAGTATGCTGTGTGTCCGACTCAAATTCGGACCGCATGGGATATGACCCAGGCCTGAGCCGCATAAAAGTTGTTTGCATAACTACTTCATCATCAGGGCCGCATAAGCCCATCTGGACCGCATGAACTCTTTCCAACTGAGCCGCAAAAGCATATTTCGAACTGAACCGCATAAGATTATTTGAACTGGACCGCATAAGCTCATCCGCACTGGACCGCATAAGCCTGTTTCGAGCCGAATTATATAAGCTTATTCGAATCGGACCATATCCGCATATGCTCCTTTCGAAACGCATAATCTCATCCGCATTGAGCCGCATAAGTTCCTTTCGAGCCGAATCCGCCCGCATGAGCTCTTTCCAACTGAGCCGCATAAGCATATTTCGAACTGAACCACATAAGATTATTTGAACTGGACCGCATAAGCTCATCCGCGCTGGACCGCATAAGCCTGTTTCGAGCCGAATTATATAAGCTTATTCGAATCGGACCATATCCGCATATGCTCCTTTCGAAACGCATAAGCTCATCCGCATTGAGCCGCATAAGTTCCTTTCGAGCCGAATCCGCATAAGCTTATTCGAACTGAACCACATGGGCTCGTTCAAATTGAGCCGCATAAGCTCATTCGGACTGACCTGTATGAACTCTTTTAAACGGAGCCGCATGAGGCTGTACTGAGCTTAAGCCGCATAAGCATCTCATAGTCTTGTGTTTCAGCTATCTTTTTGATTTGTTTCTTTTGCTTTTTTTTTCAGTGAATCTGCCAGTAAATCTTGTGGGGAAACTTATGGTTGGCTCGCGTCAGTTCGCCTCGGGCGTGCATCGGGATGATTTAGTTCGTCAAGTGTCCGAACAGCTACTTGTTGATGAACCTTTTGAGCGACTGAATGCTATTAGGGTTCAATCTTTCCAATTCCTCGGTGACATGATGAGCTCCGAGAAGTCTGATGGGAAGTATCTGAAACCGGTCTTCCTCTTTGGGGATGCGTTGATCATAGAAAACTCTCGAGTGTTGGATGTTTCCGAGAGTTGGGATTTTGACCTGGACGGGACGCCGATTCACATCCCCATTATGAAGCGCCATTTCCCTTTTGCGTGGTTCAATATAATCGTTCTGGACAGGCAGATGCCGGACACCCTCACTCCAACCCGACCGGGGATGTTTGTTGCTAACATCCGTTACAACAAAACCACTGGATCAGTACGCGCGATCAAAGATCCGTCCAGTCGGTCCGTGATGGGGTTAGTTCCTGGTACCTTCATCAACACCCCCGGTCCTAACTTTTCATTCTCTCAGGCTGATACTTTCCTGAGCCAGCTTGCTCGCAAAGGGTCCTATCCTGTTGGCAGGTTGGTACTGCCGAGCTGGTTACACCCCATTCCCCCGTGGGCTAACCTGACCTCATGGATCCTACAGAAATACGAAGAATTTTTGCGGAAAGTCAACCTTTATGACGCTATCCGGGGTACCAGCCACGGGTTGCACGTTAATAAGCCACTGTTCATGACCCTTCTGGAGATGTACAATCATCGGACAGGGACTTTCTTCACCCCTGTTAGAGAATTGGGGCTTGCTTTTCACAAGATGTATGTGTTGGCCCATTGGTCATATGGTCAACCTGATTTTAATAATTGATCAAAACTCTGTCTTGATATACGAAGCTTGTTGGGACATCTCAGCTCCTTGGACATTAGCAAGATTGGATATTCACTTCGTTCAAGACTGAAGATCTGTTTGCCTACTTGAGTCTGTATTTCCTATGCAATGTAATTTTCTTTTTATTTGAGTCTAGGAATACATTGTACACCGAGTCGTACTGGCAAATAGGCTATTCCCAAAAATGTTTTTGAAATGACCTATCAAATTGTTTACAAAAAGGTTTTCAAAAAGGTTTTCAAAAATCACCAAAACCTATTTTAAAAACCCTAACCTAACCCTGACAGAACTCGGCCAGAGTTCGGCCAGAGTTTGGTTGGTGGCCGTTTTGATTTTGAATTCTCTGGAACTTGGTCCTCCTGCAGTTGCGGATTTGACCGAGATTTGCTCATCGAGTTCTGCCCGAATTCTGCTCATATTCTGACAGAGTTCTCCCTTTGGAAATCCTATAAATAGAGAAGTATTTCGATCATTTCAATTCACTCATTCACTTTCAATCTTCTCTCTATCTAAAAAGCTTTCTGCCTTCCAAAGAGTTTTCTAGAGCTTTCATTTTCAGATCCCAAGCCAGTTACAATCCTCTAGTCGATTTGCCAGTGCGGTACGGTCTAGAAGTTTCTGAGAGATTGTAATCAGAAGGCTTGATTGAAGAATACCTCTTCACATTTGAAGTTGGACGAGTTCTTCGTATCAAAGCTCGCGTTGTAGAAGTTGCAAGGACTTCGTAAGAAAACTTGCAGTTTTTTCTATAGTGGATTCAAACTGGTAGCAAGAGTTCTACCGACTGGATTAGTCCTCAACAGAGGGATACCAGTATACATCGCTGTCTTTGCGTTTGCTTTCTGAACTCTGCCTTTACTTTATTTTTATTTGTGATTATATACTGTGATTGTGTTGCTAATTTTTTTAATTAGCATTATTCCGCTGCCAACTCTATTCACCCCCCCTCTAGAGTATTACGCTTTACTATATCGTTCCTACAATTGGTATCAGAGCGGGTGTTACAGGTAAAGCAAGGTATAAGTGCTATTATTTATTCATTATTTATTAGATCACAGCATATCACATGGCTACTATGAAATTCACAAGTGAAGGTCAGGCCACAAACAGACCTCCTCTGTTTGATGGTACTAACTACACTTATTGGAAAACACGGATGAGTTTCTTCTTAAAGTCTCTTGATTTTGACTTATGGGCTATTGTTCTTGATGGATATCAGAAGCCACCTCGTATAAATGTCGAGGGTGTTTTAGTTGAAAAACCCCAAAACAGTTATACAGAGAAAGAAAAGAAAAAGGCCAGTCTTGACGCACGTGCCATTAATGCTCTTTTTTGTGCCTTAGACAGAACAGAATTTAACAGGGTATCTACATGCACAACGGCAAATGGTGTATGGAAGCTTCTCGAAGTTACACATGAAGGCACGACTCAAGTCAAGGAGTCAAAAGTCAGCAGACTTACTCAAGAGTACGAGGCGTTCAAAATGAAGCCAAATAAAACAGTCACACAAATGTTCGAGAGGTTCTTGGATATTGTAAACCCTTTGTCCTCCTTAGGCAAAGAATACAATAACCACGAAAAGATTCGCAAACTCCTGCGAGGTCTCACCAAGAACTGGATTCCGAAGGCTACAGCTATCATTGAAGGAAACGACCTCACCACAATGTCACTTGAAGTACTCATGGGTAAGCTACTCACTCATGAACTGGATCTACAAGATTTTGAAGAGCCTGCACCAAAGGAGAAGACTATTGCCCTCAAGGCTCAGCACAGAAAAGCTGCTAAAGATGACTCAGACAGCAGTGGATCTGACGCTGAAGATCAAGCTCTCCTAGCAAGGAAGTTCAAAAGATTCATGAGACATAAGAAGAGAGTCAAAGAGAACAACAGCAACAACTGGTACCAAGAAGATGCTGTCTGCTATGGCTGCAAGAAGAAGGGACATATAAAGAAGGACTGTCCCATCAACTCATCATCGAGCAAGAAGAACAACAGGTATGAAAAAGGCAACCTGAAGAGATCAACATCCCAGAAATATGCCAACACCAGCATATGGCATGAGAGTGAAGCTAGCGACTCAGAAGATGAACATTCAGAGGATGCTGCAAACATCTGCTTCATGGCAATCGATCAGGTACCTACTGAACCTGTAGAAACATATGATGACTTTACCTTTGAGCAATTAGGAGATGCCTTCAGTGACCTGATGCTTGACTACAGGAAACTGCGTAGTAAATATCAGACCGCTAAGAAGGTACTCAAAGAGTACAAAGGAGAAATAGGAAGACTTACCGACCTAATAGCTGAAGTTAGAACTAGTGTTAGTGAGTCTGGTGAGCTTTCCTCTATAAAGCTCTTATTACACGAGACTAAACAGTCATCCGAAGAGAAAGATAAGATTATAGACTAATTGAGAGAAGATCTTTCAAAAGAAAAGAAAAGTCTTCAATCTGCACAAATCAGAATGGAATCACTCACTTCTGATTATACTAAGTTATATGACACTTCCAAAAGGTTGGAAATTAGGTTAGGAAAATAGCCTGAGCCTGCTGCTTCCTATCCTAACACGTGTCACATACCGAAAATTCGGAACATTCCCAAGCCAAACACTGTCAGACCAAACCATATAAAATCTTTACCCTAAAAGGTTAAGCCCAAACATGATCATAGGTATGCATTCTTCTATACTAGAAAACCTAAACCTACCAACCATGCACATCACTCTGCTTTCAACACTCAACATGCACAATGTCATTATTGTGGCCTCATTGGTCATATTTCATCTGCATGTAGAATGAGAAAGCTAGTTGATTTAAATGTTTATGCTTGGATACCTAAAGCTAACAATTCAGGACCCTACAAGAAATGGGTACCAAGAGTTTCATCTGCAAACTGTTTTGTAGGTGGAACACCCTTCACATGCTAGAAGCAAATGGATCCTCGACAGCGGTTGCTCACGGCATATGGCCGGTGACGCTACTCTATTTGCAACACTGTCGAAGAAGAAGAAGGAAGGTTATATTTCCTTCGGTAATAATTTAAAAGGGTATATTATTGGTATCGGTGATGTTGGTAAATCTCCCTATCCCGTGATTAAAGATGTCTGTCTGGTTACCGAGTTGAAACATAATCTGCTCAGCATAAGTCATCTAGCTGATCATGTTTATGGTATCAACTTTGACAAAGACAAATGTACTATAGTTGATAGCTCAACTGGTAGTACTATCTTTGAAGGAATCAGGGAAGACAATATATATGTTTTCTATCTATTGGAAGAAGCTAACATTTTAGGTAGATGCTTAATGGCCAAAAGTGATGAGAGTCATTTATGGCATATGAGACTCGGTCATGCAAACATGGATACAATTTCAAGATTATCCACAAAGAAGTTAGTACGTGGTTTATCGGACATAACATTCAAGAAGGATTCGGTATGCAGCCAATGCGAAAAAAACAAGGCTACCAGATCCACATTCAAGTCTGTAAACGCAGTATGTACTACTAGACCTCTACAATTGCTACACATGGATTTATTCGGTCCTAGCAGAGTTGCTAGCCTCGGAGGTAAATTATATGCATTTGTAATTGTAGATGATTTTTCTAGATACACGTGGGTATATTTCTTGACACGCAAGAATGACGCATTATCCGAATTTGTCGCCTTTTGCAAGAAAGTACAGAATGAAAAAGGTTACATGATCACTCATATTAGAAGCGATCATGGAGGCGAATTCGAGAATGCTGATTTCGAGCAATTTTGTGACACACACGGTTTTATACACGAGTTCTCCTGCCCTAGAACTCCACAACAAAATGGAGTTGTGGAACGTAAGAACAGAACTCTAACCGAAATGGCCAGAGTAATGTTAAATCAATTTAGCCTACCCAAATACTTCTGGGCTAAAGCTGTCAATACAGCTTGCTTTGTGCTCAATAGAGTTCTAATTCGACCCAAATCGAAGAAGACTCCATTTGAGTTATGGTTTGATAGAATTCCTTCAGTTTCATATTTTAAGATATTTGGCTGTAAGTGCTTTATTCTTAATACTAAAGACAATTTGGGAAAGTTTGACGAAAAGGCCGATGAAGGTATATTTTTAGGTTATGCGGCCAAGAGCAAAGGATACAGAGTCTTCAACAAACGTACCATGATCATCAAAGAGTCAATCAACGTCACTTTTGATGAAATGAACCAAATGACACTCGATGATAGTGATGAAGATCTGCCTACATCAAGCTCAACATCAGCTGAATCTGAACCAAGCTCTGCACAAGCTGAACCCCCTAGAGGAGATCCAGGAACCAGCTACCTACAGAGTCTACCGAAAAGGTTAAAATTCACAGCTGATCATCCACAAGATTTGGTAATTGGTGACATTACCAAAGGAGTAAGCACTCGATCATCCAGTAGAGATATTATTTCTAGTGTTGCATTTATTTCATAGCTAGAACCTAAATCTATTGATGAAGCATGTAGTGATAGTTTCTGGATAGATGCCATGCAAGAGGAATTGAACCAATTCGAATGGAATCAAGTTTGGGAACTTGTTCCCAAGCCTATTGATCATCTGGTCATTGGCACCCGTTGGGTATTCCGAAACAAACTGAATGAGGATGGTTTAGTAACTCGTAACAAGGCTCGACTCGTAGCTCAAGGATACAATCAAGAAGAGGGTATCGACTACGATGAGACTTATGCCCCAGTTGCGAGATTAGAATCCATTCGTATGTTATGTGCATTTGCATGTTTTCATGATTTCAAACTTTTTCAAATGGATGTAAAAAGTGCTTTTCTAAATGGATTTATAAAAGAAGAAGTTTTTGTAGCACAACCTCCGGGTTTCACGGATTTCAAAAATCCTGACCATGTTTTCAAGTTGAAGAAAGCCTTATACGGTTTGAAACAAGCCCCTCGTGCTTGGTATGATCGTCTAAGCTCTTTTCTACTTGACAACGGTTTTACAAAAGAAAAGGTTGATACTACACTTTTTATTAAATCTTTTAATGGCAAGCTGCTTTTAATTCAGATCTATGTTGATGATATCATATTTGGATCCACTGATGAATCTCTTTGTCAAGAATTCTCTAAGTGTATGCAGAATGAGTTTGAGATGAGCATGATGGGAGAGCTGAAATTCTTTCTCGGATTGCAAATCAAACAAACCGACAATGGGACGTTCATTAATCAAGCCAAGTAAACAAAAGATTTGCTAAAGAAGTTTGATCTGGACAATGTCAAACCTATTGGCACTCCGATGGCAACTTCAACAAAGCTTGATTCTGACGAACAAGGCAAGCCAGTCGACACACGTAAGTATCGAGGTATGATTGGTAGTTTACTTTACTTAACTGCTAGTCGTCCAGATATAATGTTTAGTGTTTGCTTGTGTGCACGTTTTCAAGCTAACCCAAAGGAATCACATCTGTCCGCAGTTAAGCGTATCTTCCGATACCTTAAAGGCACTTCTTCTGTCGGCTTGTGGTATCCCAAATCCAAATCCTTTGACCTTATTGGTTATTCGGATGCAGATTTTGCTGGATGCAAGGTTGATAGAAAAAGTACTAGCGGTACATGTCATTTCTTAGGCAAGGCTCTAGTCTCTTGGTTTAGTAAAAAGCAAAATTTTGTAGCCTTATCAACAACAGAGGCTGAGTACATCGCCGCAGGACGTTGTTGTGCTCAGATTTTGTGGATGAAACAAACCTTAGAAGACTTTGATTTATTTTACACACATATTCCCATTTTCTGTGATAACACTAGCACCATTAATTTGACTAAGCATCCTGTATGTCACTCTCGTACTAAACATATCGAGATTCGGCATCATTTTCTTAGAGATCATCATCAAAATGGAGATATAAACCTTGTATACATAGATACTGATAATCAATTAGCTGACATCTTCACTAAACCTCTAGCGGAAGATCGCTTCAATTATTTACGTCGAGAATTAGGAATTTTGGACGTCAATAATGTTAATTGATTTTATTTTATGTTTTTATATCATTATGCAAAAACTGTGTTAGAGACAAGCTAATAAAGAGTCTGTCTGTCACCACAACTACGGTTGAAGCGAAGCGGTATTTAAGAGTTCCCCGGTGAACCTCCGCCAGCTGGGACAGTACTCCTACAGCTAATCTGAGACAGCTGCTGTGTAACGATATTTAACTCATTAAATATTATTAATTATGTTATTTGAAAGCTAAAATAACTAATCTTTGAATTAAATATTTGAAACGAGTCAATGAAAAAGAAGTAGCTAAATCAACTTGAAAGAACCCTAGGCGAATTCGGCCAGAACTCTGACCGAATTCGGCCCGAGTTCGGTTGAGGGTATCTGCATATATATCCAGAACCCGAGAGCTCCTTCTCTTCCATTGCTTCCATATTTCCAACCAGCAGCTACAGCCGCCCGAAAATCCTCCAAACCCTAGGTATTCACCAACCCATTGCTCCCTATCTACTTGGTGAAATCCTTTCAAACTTTGGAATTGTGCGGAGATCATCCTTCTCTACAACATATCCAATTCTTGTGAGGTATAACTCTCTCCTTCTCCACTTTCAAATTTGTGCTTATTTATTTCAATGGCACCTAGATTTAATCCGTCTAAGAGGAAGAAGACTACCCCTAGTGAGGAAGGGTCCTCTTCGAATCCTCACACGGATTCTTTGTTTTCGCCAGTCCAAAAGAGCGACGGTGCTTTCGATGGGTTTTTCTTTCAAACCCTCGATCAAGCTTTATTATGGTAAGGTAACTTTTCTACCCGATCCATATGCAGCGGCGCTCCGGTTAAATGGACGATATTTCCTGACCATCGTCACTTATTTGAGGCATTAGGGTTACATTTGCTTGTTAAACTGTGCTTCCCAATTGCTACTAATGCCATTAGATTGTTCTATTGCAATCTCGTAGTTAACACTTTTGACGTGAGCACACGTGTTGGAGGCATAGATATTGAGTTCAATGATGTCCTCCTAGCGGAGATTCTTGGGATTCCCAATGAAGGTGAACCGCTAGTTGATATCACGGAATTCGAGTTCCCCGACGGTACTACACTCACAAGTTTCAAAACGAAACTTTGTGCACCTGATAGAGTACGTTCTGGAAAGTTTAAGGCTAACAACCTTAACTTGTTCAACTACGAATTGCATCGCATCATCTACTCTACTCTACTTCCAAAATCCACTTCCAAGGATGATGTGACTTCGCTTGAGCTGTCCGCTATGTATCATCTTATCAAGGGGATTCCTTTTTCCGTCCCCAAGACTATTATTCAGATGATGGGACGTTGTCGTGCAAGAGATCGAAATCTCTCTTACGCGATGACTCTCCCTAGTATCTTTTAACGCTTCGACATCGATCTATCGACTTGCACTCAGGACTCTGAGCCCAAGTTACTCCAGCTTTCTCGTCGCAGCCGGACTGCTTCAGCTCTACCTCCTGCTCCTCCTACTGCACCATCTCCACCATATCAGCCGTATGCCATGACTTTTGAGGGCATACATCAGCACCTATCTGCTTTGCACGTCTCGATGACGGACATGGCTCGTGAGCGTGAGTTCCGCGATGTCACCCGTTACCAGACGATGGCAAACTCCTTGGCCGATCTGCGTTTTGCACAGACTGGTCACTCTGCCGCTTCCATTCCTCGAGATCCAGCTTTTTCGGGTTACCGCTGTGAGGATGAGGCTGTCCATGCCTACATCCAGCCCGGTAACGCCTATGATTGGTATCGTGCTCCTCGAGATTATGTTGGCGAGTTCTATGCTGGCGCCCCTACTCATCCTACTGGCACTGGTACTTCTGGTGCTGGTACTTCCGGTCATGCTGGCCGTGCTGCTGATGATATTGATGAGGATAGTGATGATGAGATCTGATCTGATTACTAGTGACATTCTACTGTATACTTGGAAATGCTCCGACATTCCGAGTTTTTATCATTTATTTTTTTATTAGTACTTTGTAGTTTGCTATCAGTATTTCTTTTATCTTCATGGACATGTTTTTGATATTTCATTTATGACATCTCAGTTTATTTCAGCATTTTGTTTAGCACTATCTCTTTTTACTGCTTCTTTATTACAAACTGCCTGTGAAATAGCATGCCTGAGATTTCTTTTATGTTTTGAAGCAATACATGCCTGTGATGATAATTTGTAGCAACTTTACATGCCTGTGATAATAATCTCTAAATTCTTATTTCTTTTATTTTCTCGCTATTTATTACTTATGCATTCATTGCGGGGGAGCCTTCTGCATTTAATGCGGGGGAGCCTTCTCTTGTGCAATTATTTTGCTAAGTGACAAAGGGGGAGAAAATTAAAATGATCTAACATTTTTTTTGAGTTATATACAGGTTATGAACAATTTGTACTTTTTGATATTTTTTGAACACGCTTGAACTAGCTTCTTGTTATATCATTCATAGTTTGTCAATTATCAAAATGGGGGAGATTGTTGGCCCATTGGTCATATGGTCAACCTGATTTTAATAATTGATCAAAACTCTGTCTGGATATACGAAGCTTGTTGGGACATCTCAGCTCCTTGGACATTAGCAAGATTGGATATTCACTTCGTTCAAGACTGAAGATCTGTTTGCCTACTTGAGTCTGTATTTCCTATGCAATGTAATTTTCTTTTTATTTGAGTCTAGGAATACATTGTACACCGAGTCGTACTGGCAAATAGGCTATTCCCAAAAATGTTTTTGAAATGACCTATCAAATTGTTTACAAAAAGGTTTTCAAAAAGGTTTTCAAAAATCCCCAAAACCTATTTTAAAAACCCTAACCTAACCCTGACAGAACTCGGCCAGAGTTCGGCCAGAGTTCGGTTGGTGGCCGTTTTGATTTTGAATTCTCTGGAACTTGGTCCTCCTGCAGTTGCGAATTTGACCGAGATTTGCTCATCGAGTTCTGCCCGAATTCTGCCCAAATTCTGACAGAGTTCTCCCTTTGGAAATCCTATAAATAGAGAAGTATTTCGATCATTTCAATTCACTCATTCACTTTCAATCTTCTCTCTATCTAAAAAGCTTTCTGCCTTCCAAAGAGTTTTCTAGAGCTTTCATTTTCAGATCCCAAGCCAGTTACAATTCTCTAGTCGATTTGCCAGTGCGGTACGGTCTAGAAGTTTCTGAGGGATTGTAATCAGAAGGCTTGATTGAAGAATACCTCTTCACATTTAAAGTTGGACGAGTTCTTCGTATCAAAGCTCGCGTTGTAGAAGTTGCAAGGACTTCGTAAGAAAACTTACGGTTTTTTCTATAGTGGATTCAAACTGGTAGCAAGAGTTCTACCGACTGGATTAGTCCTCAACAGAGGGATACCAGTATACATCGCTGTCTTTGCGTTTGCTTTCTGAACTCTGCCTTTACTTTATTTTCATTTGTGATTATATACTGTGATTGTGTTGCTAACTTTTTTAATTAGCACTATTCCGCTGCCAACTCTATTCACCCCCCCTCTAGAGTATTACGCTTTATTATATCGTTCCTACAGTATGCTGTCTCCAAGCTCCCCTGGGGAGATGAACCCTTCGAAGTGTACACTCCGACGAATGAGGAGCTCCAAGATTTGGACCGACGATTCCCCGGTTTCGTCGCCGTGTATCAAGAACTATTGTGCCATCATAGCACCTGTCACCGAACGGCTTTCCAGAAAAATGACAGCTCGGAAGGGGACTCTTTCCATACTAAATCTTGGGTCTCGTACCTTTTTAAATTCAGTGCGGCTGGCCGGGTTACTTTCCGAGATCGTCTAACTCCTAGGGAAGTAGAGGACTTGGTGTCGACCGCTAGGAGGTCGAAGTCCAAAGGTGACAGGTTCGGGAACCAGATTGACTCCTTCAGCTACTTTTATTATGGTACCCGGCGGTTGTCAGAGAAGGCACTCTTGGTCGGGTTTTTAATGGTATGGCTGCACAATTGCGTGGTCTCAGGAGGGGCAGGTTCTATTGAGAGGATCAGTCGCCACTTCATTCTTCCTGCCGTGAAGTTGGCCTTTGGTGTCAGGCTGGCTCTTCTTCCTACCATGGTGTGAAGTATTCAGCATGGTCTCCGCGCCTTCTCGGCCAAGGTCATTACTCATGACATGGCAATGGACTTTGAACGTATAGAACTGCCTTATCATTACTTGCTGGGATGGCTCTTGCTGCATTATCAATCTTTGATGGGACCTGGGACGGAAGATGGCGTTACGGATGACGACGCTTTTCTTTTCAGGTATCACCATCAGCCTTGGGAATGTAGTACCATGCTGACGTGTCGGAGGATGCTGGCGAGGGAGGACGGGTATAATTTCTTTATGTCTGTTCTCCGTTTCACTGATCAAGAGGTGAGGAGTGTTCATGTTGATGGTGTCGGACCTCCTCATTTCTTACCTGAAAAGATGCGTTTCTGGCTGCGTAACATTCGTCCGGCGCATTTAGTTTACCGGACTTGGAGCCCTACTTGCCCAGTAGGTTTGCCCGTCAATTTGGGTACAGTTAGCTATTCCTCGGGCGCCCCAGTTCTCACCTGGGATTTGAAGGTAGCATTCTTGACAGTATTAGGGCATGGAGCTACTATGACACTTGTCATACTCGGACTAGCTTCTTGGTCCCTGCCGCAAATGTGATAGGGGAAATCCTGCATACGGCGGCCCTTTATCATGTGATGACAAGTCCTCCTCCTCTCGATTTTGACTCAAGGACTAGCTTCATTGTGGGCACTCGCCTGGCGGAGAAGGCTATGGTGCCGTGGGCAAAGAAGAAAGGGGCGAATAGAGTTCCCACGCCTGATTCCGAATCCTTCGATACCATTGAGGAAGACAACGAACGGGAAGACGAGGACTCTCTTTCTTCGGGTGATGAGGCAATGGCGGGTCAGACTCCCGTCATGGCAGGTGAGATGATGACGGATCAACCGTCGGTTGTTTTTTATGAAGCGGTGGACCAATTGCCATCTGTGCCGGAGGTAGTGCAGGTAGAACTACCGCCCGTCGTGCCTGGTCCCTCACGTAAGCGAGGCAGGCGTGAGTCCACTGGCGGAGGAGTAACTTTTTCTGTAAAGAGAGCGGCGGTCGGACCCCGTAGGCTGCTTATTACGGAGAAGTGTGAGGACGCAGACGATGTTCCGGAGGTAAGTCGGAGCCATCTCTTTGTTGTAATTTTCTTTTCTCTCGAAGATATGACTTAATCACCTTTCTTTGTAGCCGTCTGATGAACCGGACTTTCCTGAACCGTCTACTGCCCCTGGAATTGATCCGGTCCTTGCTGCTTTGATTAGCGGCGTGCGTGCCACGGTCCTTTCTGCGGGGGCTCTCTCAGCGGCGGCTGGGAGCTCCCAGGTTGTTGAAGCCTCGGCCCATGGTGATGAAGGTTTTCTTGGGCCTGTCTCCGAGACCGCTGAACTTCAGCAAGGCGACGCCGATCTCGGTACATCTCCTCCCGAGGATGCAAGGGCGGAGGAGTCTATTATACCTGACTCGGAGGCTGTTGGTGAAGAGACTACGGTGGCTGCAGGCGAACCTCGGCCTCCACGCTCCTCAACTGGTAAGATAAGCCAGATATTGACAAGTGAGGGGGCTTATTTGCTCTATCAACATATCCTCCGGGTCAAATCGATTCATGGTTGCCTTGGCCCTGCAGGTCCTGACCCTTTACTTCCCGTCGTAGATGTTCTTGGAGAAGGCTCGGCCTGCCGTGATCTGGGAGAAAGGAGCGTTCCCTCTCCTTTGCCGTCTCATGTCGAGGGGCCTCCCGCCAGGTCCAAGCAGATGGGAATGGAGTTGGTGATGGTCTTCGCCTCATCCTCCGCAGATTATATGGCTCCGGAGACTGACCTCTCGACCCTACCGAGTATTCAAATTCTGCAGGCTGCCGAAGAGGAATTGGCCGTTGTTCAAGCGTCCTTTCATGCGGAGTTTGCTTCTCTTATGGCAGGGGCGGCAGATTCTGTTGCGTCTTCATCAGTGCTGCCAGCCACACTTCCGCTGACACCGGCTTCCTCGGAGACTCTGGACGAGGTGACGCAGGACGTGGTTGACAGCTTCTATCGCCATTTAAAAAAGGGCGTAGACGCTGGTGTGGAACGGGGGACCCCTTTTTCTCTATCTCTCCGGTGCGCTCGGGGTCAGGTTGCAACTTTGAAGTCCCTTCCTGGCGGGGTGGGTTGGCTGCACTGCTGGAGCCTAAGCTGACAGAAGCTGATCAGCTTGTGACCCAACTACTGGCGATACGACAGGCGGGCTTGCCTGCTGTGATTGAGCGGGAGAGGGGCTTCCTCATTGCTGCTCGGGATAGGATCAAACTTGCCCGAGATACTGCTGGGCCAGTTGTACGGGGAGACCTTGATAAGTTCTCCGCTTCGTATGACCGGCTGGGTCGTCGAAGGCAGTCTTGTCGTGCGCGAAAAGAGTCTGCCTCTCGTGGAATCGTTGATACGAAGGAGTGGATCCTCGCACTCCAGAGGGAATTGGCCTTCTTAGAGACAGAGCTGGAGGCTGCTCAGGCGGAATAGGAGTCAATCGTTCGGGAGGCCGAGAAGGTTTTCCGATCTTCTGCTAACCTAGAGCAGGCCTTTAAGAAATTTGAGGATAACTGGCAAGCTCACGCTCATCTGGAGGACGAGGCGGTGCTGACCCACGAGGCGGAGCGTCGAGCCTCCCAGAGGTTTGAGCGGTCGGTTGCTTTGCTGACGGACCGTCTCAGGGCATTATGTACCCCGGAGCAATGATCAGCTTTCTGTTTTCTTTTGCTTCTCTCTTTATTTTTCTTTTCTTTTTTGTAAGGGATGTGATCCCAAATGATGTAGTATTTAGAATTTCGAATAAATGAGCATGTTTCAACTCATCTTCTCTTTCTTGTGCTTGTGGTGTTCGTGGAGCTGGATTTACTGGGGGATTATTTGTGGACCTGTTATCCTAGGCGTACCTTGGTTTTAGGTACGGATAACAAGTTTTGTGATGATGTCCGGAACAGCCATGGCAAAGTAGTCACGGATGCTCTCGGTATTGGGCAAAAAGAATGCCGTGGAGCAGCTAGGCTCCTAGGGCATGGTGAGATGGTGAATTTATGCTAGGAAGCTTAGCAAGGGATATTTGTGGACCTATTATCCTTGGCGTACCCTGGTTCGGGATACGGATAATAGGGTAAAAGGAAAACCAACATATTTGCTCAGAGGTTATGAGGACATGGCAAGCATGAGGGTTTTATCGTGGAATCTTCCTGCTCAGAGGTAATGAGGACATGGCAGGGGAGACTTCACGGAAGATATTCGTGGTCAACAGCGGACATTTTTGGTCAACAGAGGACGTTTGTGGTCAATAGAGGACATTTGTGGTCAACAGAGGACATTTGTGGTCAACAGAGGACATTTGTTGACCTATTATCCTTATCGTACTCCAGTTGTGGGTACAGATAATAGGTCGAAAGGGAACCGACATACTTGCTCAGAGGTAATGTGGACATGGCAAGCATAAAGGTTTCTTCGACGGAGCCTTCCCACTCAGAGGTAATGAGGACATGGCAGGAGTGGGCTCAATGAAGAAGGGGTACACAGAACGACTCAGAGGTAGGAGAACGTGGAAGTTCTGTACGAGGGGGTGGTTTGTTTTTGATGGAAGTGAAAACGACTCAGAGGTAAGGAGGACATGGCCATTTCGAAAATTTGTGGATCGATTACCCTTTTTGTGTACTGGGAGCGCGGGTAGTGGATCACGAATGAGGATCTCTTCCAAGAAGAAAGTTCAGAGGTATAATAATACGTGACTTACTATCTGAAAGAGTGACCAAAATGTGAGTTCAGAGGCACCAGCGGATATATAACTCGGTAATTTAGAATATTGAGCAAGTGTGAGTTCAGCGGCACCAGCGGGTATATGACTCGATAATATGAAATGTTGTAGATGTGAGTTTAGCGGTACCAGCGGGTACATGACTCGATAATCTGAAATGTTGTGGATGTGAGTTCAGCAGTACTAGCGGGTACATGACTCGAAGATTTTGGAGAGAATGTCGTTTAGACATAATATTTTTTTAGGAACTTGCCGTTGACGGGCAACATGAGCAAGTCTCCGTTTTGCTTTGCAAGGCGGTAAGCACCGTTGGAGAATATTGTCTCAATGATAAACGGGCCTTCCCACTTTGGCTGGAATTTGCCGGCGGTCTTGTGAGTCATGACCATCGGCCTCCGGACTGCCAAGACGAGATCGCCCACCTGGAATGTTCTGATTTTGACCTTCTTGTTGAAAGCTCCAGAGATGCGTGCTTGGTATAGCTCAATTCGTTGCTGAGCTAAGAGGCACTTTTAATCTAGTGCCTCCAATTCTTGTAGGCGACACCGGTGGTTATCGTCGGTTGTCAATTGATGTGTGAGGGCGACACGTAGTGAGGGGATCTAGGTCTCCAAGGGGAGGACTGCCTCACTCTCGTATACCAGGGAGAATGGTGTATTCCCAGTAGCTGTTCGGACCGTGGTGCGATAAGCCCATAGGCATTCGTCGAGCTTCTCGTTCCAGTCACGTTTGTTGGAGGAGACAAACTTCTTGAGGAGTTTGATGATTGTTTTATTGAATGCCTCTGTCAACCCGTTCGCTGTCAGATTGTATGGTGTCGAAGCGACATTCTGAATACGGTGCTTATCGCAGAACCGATAAAATGCATGGCTCGCAAACTGTGGACCATTATCATGGATGATCCTTCGTAGTAGTCCGAAGCGGTAGATGACGTGATGCTTAAGGAAGCTGATCACATTTGAAGTCTTAACTTCTGCGAGTGGGACGGCCTCCGCCCATTTGGAGAAGTAATCAGTGATCGCAAGTATGAAACGATGTCCTCGGAAGGAAGGTGGGGTGATTGGATCGATGATATCCATTCCCCATGCCTTGAACGGCCAGGACGCCACTGTTGGATGTAGGAATTCGGATGGTTGGTGAATGAAGTCCACGTGGACTTGGCAGGCTTTGTATTTTCTTGTATAGTCTATTGCATCTGCCACCATTGTGGGCTAGTAGTAGCCCATTCGGCGGAGGCGGTCTTGCAATTTAGGGTCAGGCTGATGGGCCCTGTAGACACCGTCATGAGCTTCTCGTACGGCTTCTTTGGCTTCTGCGTTTGACAGACACCGAAGAAGTAATCCATCGTAGGAGCGGCGATACAGCATTTTTGTCTCTGTATCGTAGAAGAATCTGAGAGAACGTCGTCTGATGGAAGTGGCTTCCTTTGGATTTTCGGGCAGGATGTCGTAGACGACGAAGTCGATGAATGGTTGTCTCCAATCTGGGGCATCACCGATCGTCTGTGCAGAATAACTCGCCACGAATTGCACATTGTTTTTAGGACATACCAGTTCATGGCCTATCACATCCACTGATTGGCGATCATAATTCGGAACTGCTAAGGAAGCGGCAAGACCGGCTAAGGCATCTGCTTCGATATTTCGAAGTCTGGGGACATGTTCGATGAAGAACCCCTTGAACGACGAGATGATGTCAATCGCTATTTGGTTATAAGGGATCATGTCTTCATGGCGGACTTCGTATGAGCCCCGGATCTGATTGACGATTAGCTGGGAATCGCCATATGCTTCAAGGTATTCTACCCCCAGCTCTCTTGCAAGTTGGAGGCCAATGACCAGAGCGTTGTACTCGGCCATATTATTAGAGAAGGGTGCGGTGAGGGAATAAGCGCGGTTAACCACCAATCCAGAAGGAGAGATTAGTACTACCCCGACTCCGACGACTATATTACCTTTGGGTCCGGTCCTCGAAGCACCGTCGAAGAACATTCGCCATATATTCTCGTGAGAGGTTGCATGCGAGTCAGCGACCTCATCTGGGATCTCTTCATATATCCTGGAGGACTCCGAGCCCGGGTGGGCTGCTAAGAAGTCTGCCAGGGCTTGACCTTTGACTGCCTTTTATAGGACGAAGATCATATGATAAGGGGTTAGCAATATCGCCCATATAGCGAGGCGAGAGCTGAGTGACCCTGGTTTAGTCATGAGGACTCTGAGAGGGTTGACTCGTGAGATCACATGTATCGTTTGTCCGATGACATAGTGTCGCATTTTCTGAATGGCGAACACCACGGCGAGGCATTCCTTCTCCACAGCGGTGTATCGATGCTCTGGCCCAATCATCATTCGGCTGAGGTAATATATGGCCTGTTCATGGCCTGCGTCATTATTCTGTGCCAGCAGAGCCCCGAGCGAGTGTTTTATTGCGCTCCGGACCGCGTGACGACGGCTGTAGCCTCCTCATTGTCTGCGGAGATTGTGTGACAGGTCCTGACTTTTCCACTTTTCTTTTTGTCGGTGGTAGATGGTGTGGTCCGAGTCACTTCTGACACCAAGTCTGGATGGATCCACATGACCTTCCCTAGTGATGTGGTAAGGGGTACTAGACCGACAGCCTGGTCTCGGGGAGGTGGAAGATTGGTAATCTCCATTATCGCCAGAGTGACGGGGATCACCCCGTCTTGAGTCTCCGTCCGAGGGAAACTACCGAATTGTACGAACACCATATTGGCCGCCACGGTTACCTCTTCGAAATCGATGGCCAGAGCGTTCGAATCGATGAGGTTCTGGATGTACCATTTCAGCTGGTAGCAATCGTGTGTAGCATGATGAACATAGTGATGATAATGGCAGTATTTCGGATTCTCCATCTCTGCCGGCCGCGGTTCCCGTCTTGGTGGGGGAAGCTAGATTCTGTCCCCTTGTATGAGCATGTCCAAGATGGGCTTGACGTGACTGTCTTCGAAAGAGTAATCGATTTGCGGCCATTGTTTGTCCGCGGGCATCGGCTCAGGTTTTTGTGTTGTATCGGCCACCATAGCCTGCTTCCCCTTGCTGTCCAGATTGTTGGAGGGGTTACCCCCATTATCGTTGTTGGGACGCTTGCCCTTGCTTTCTCCTTCCGAGATGTACAATCCCAGTTGGCGAGCCTTCTTCAGTCGTTCTTCGGCGCTTGTGGCGCTGATAATGAAGGCCTTCCAATCTTTGAATTGACTTTCGCCCATCCAGAGGCTGATTGTTGGAAGCAGTCTCTTTTGGCAGATCTCAATCAAAGAGGAATCTGGATTTCCGGAGGGCAGCTTCATGGCGGTTTGGCGGAACCGTTCAATATAGTTCCTTGTTAACTCCTTCTCCCCTTGGACGACGTCCATGAGGGTGGACATGGTGACGTCCTGCCCTACTTCGTAGAACCTCTCCAAGAACAGGCACTTGAAGCCGACGAAGGAGTGGATGCAGTTGTCCGGCAGATTGCGATACCAGTCGAAGGCGACTCCTTCCAATGCTCCAATGAATAATCGAATGAGGATAGCATCATCATGGGGCAGATGGTCGGTGGTGACCTCGAAGTAAGTGATGTACCGACTTGCGGAGGTCTTGCCATCATATGGGTTGATATTAAACGGCTTATATTTTTGCGGGAATGGAACATCCCTCCATTCAGCAGGGTATGGTTGCCGTATTCTGAGATCTTGAGCATTTTCTCGGGCATGAAACATGGCTCGGAGCTCCTGGACCTCTCTTCTTACTTCTCGGGCCTCATCTGTCGCGGTCGGGGCTGTTATTTCGGAAGGATTGTTGCCCGGGTTCGGTGCTGCCGAATTTGAGTCTACATTGACCGTGGGACCCGCGCTTGTTTGGCCAGGCGTCCCTCCTTGCAAAGTTGGAAGGGCAGCTTTAATCTCGTCTACAGATTTGACTAAGGTAAGTAATATAGCTTCGAGACTGTCAATACGCTGGCGATCACTGGAACCACCTTGATTGCTGTCCGTCATGAACACCGTCCTTACATGAAGAGTGATGGAAGGAGCGGTGGAGGATGTGCCCTCCGAGTCGTACCCGTGTACCGAGAAGTCATCAGGATATATAGGAATATTGTCTTCTGGTTCGGATTCGGAGGGAGCAGTACCCCCAGCCTCAGAGTTTACTTCGTCTTGAGAGTTACGGGTGTCCTCGGGGACATCGGTGCCTGTCGTACCTGATGGAAGAATCGCTTCCCCGGGCTCGGCTCCTTGAAACATTGGATTGTTGCGGATATTCGGAGGAGTGCTACCCCCAACCCCCAACAATGTGGATGATGAATTTCCCACTGCAGCAGATTTTGTCTTTGAACGGTTGTGTTGGAATACTCCGATGGAAGACAACCGTTTAGACGACAGTTTCTTAGCTGTAGTGGTTGATATCTTGGGACTGGAGATGCTTGTCTTTTTCCCCCTCCTTTCGGCGGGGACCTTCTGAGCAGAATTACAGGAGACTACCGGAGGTGCCTCATCTTCTGAGTTCGGATGCTGTAGTCTTTGGAAGACTGATGGCCGATCTTCCGTTATTGCTGCGTTGTTGCAAGAGCAGTTGATGATGATTTGGGTACAGCGATATCCAAGCGAGGACTCTTTGCATGCCGACACTACTCCTCTTTCCTTGCATTTGTGGAGGATCGCCTCCCGCAAGTCAGAGGAACCACTTTGTCCGTTTGCCGCCGGGGGCTGGACTCGAGCGGTTGTATACAACTTCCCATCCGAGGCCCTTGTGATAGTCAACGGGATGCCCCGATAGTCAGAGGTTGGGACAGCTAACTGGGTCTGATGAGCCCGCGCGGCCCTAGACTTCCTCCTTTTAGCACTTGCGGGTGCGTAATAGGAGGAGTCCAAGTTGAATGCCACAGAGTCTGGTTTATCATCCAGAGAACCATCAGGGTCAGGACCGTATGAGAGACGGTCGAAGACTGATCGAGAGAAGCATGGAACGGACGCTATGCGGCTAGAGTTGGGTACCGTGCAGGCTGTCTGCATGCGGTTGTCTTCTGCTGTTGGATGAGTTGTTTTTGAGCGGCTAGGAGTCACGACCGTGCAGGCTGGCCGCATACGGTTGGCAATTATGGCCGTATGGGTTTTCTGCAAGCGATTGACTTCCATAGCCGTATAAGTTTCATCCATATGATTGGTGACTGTAGCCGCATAAGCCATGCGGCTGACAGATGTGACCGCATGATTTTTCTTCATGCGGCCAGCGGATGTGGCCGCATGAGCTTTTTCTATGCGGCTAGCACCCCTATGCGGCTCGGTTCGCATAGAGTTCCTCTTTGCCCCTGCAAGTCCAGCATCATAGTGTTTGCCATAAAATATAAAAGAACAGAACAATTATCGGAGGACCGGACTTTTACTTCACGTTACAAACTCGTTTGTACAAAGAAAGCCTAGGGACAAAAACCTAGGTACAGAAGTCTAAGTACAATTGTTTATTTTAGATTCTGGGGGGGACGATAGAGGCTCGGGAAGGCGACGGCAGCCCTGCCTTACTCCTTGGACGATCGGTATGCAGCCTTGGCTCCTGTGAGAAGATGGTTGGCGTTGATGAAGAGATGTTCTTTTGGCTCCTCTGTTGCTCTTCTGACTTCTCTCTTTCTCTGTGTATTTTCTCTCTGATTATTAGGGAGGAAGCACTTTTTTGTCTCTCTCCTCCTGATCGTGTATATTTTTATAAGGGAATGGCACCTTGCTATTTATAGTAGTGGGGGCATCATTAGGGTTTGAATGATTACCCATTCTCAAAGTGGCGGCGGCCTGATGTATAACCATTCTGGACCATTCATTTTAGACGTGAAGGATCTCGGCCATAAATGGAGGTAGCACTAAATCTTTCGAATAATTAATGCTGATTGCTTTAAATCTTCATGATTGATTGTGTAGCTTGGATCCCCCACCACGTGTCCCATTGGCTTAATTATGAATGATATGACCTGATCTCATTAATTATGAGGATATGGTCATTGGAATCTGGTAAATCTTTGCATCTCATAATTATCTTTGCTACCAGCTGTCATTGAATCTCCGCCACGTGTCTTGATGATGGACTCTGCCAAAGCCACATGACATCCATGAACCGCATAAGACAGTGTCTCGGCGAACCGCATAGGTATAGTATTCGCGAGCCGCATAAGATCGTTCCTTGGTGATCCGCATAAGGGTAGTAACTGCGAGCCGCATGGGATGGCTTTTTGGTGAGCCGCAGGGAGACGATCCTTGCCAGCCGCATAAAACTGTTCTTCACTAGAGCCGCATGGGAGTAGCCACGTGTCAATCTCGGATCACGTCAGAGATTTTCTCCTATTTCCCAAGAGTCTGTCATTATGGCAGGGTCATTATGATACTCTATGTTAGAGCCGTCAGCTGTCAAATCATGACAGAGCATTAAATAGGCAGACTGCTCGATGGCCAGCTGTGTGAAGGGGTCTCGGGAATACACGTGGCATTGAGCCACATATCTCCGTAAGCCGCATGTACTTTTGAACCACATGCGGCTGGAGGACTCTTTGAACCGCAGGACTGTCCCTATGTAAGCCGCATGGACTCTCCTGTCCGAGCCGCATGAGACTAAGAGTCTCTCTGAACTGCATGGAACTGCTCCTGTATGAGCCGTATGGGGTTCTCCTGTTCTGAGCCGCATAGATCATCGTTCTTATATTTTCCATGCTTCTACAGAGAGGTCATGTTGATCGAAGCGAAAAGAGGTTCATCTTCATCAGGCATAGGTTCACACTGAATCCGATTGAAGACAGATTATCGTTTAGTTTGACATCTGCATTGAATTATGACCCTTGGCCGGAAGTCACATTCATGATCAGTTTGTTCATGATCCATTGACATAGAATGATTCCTCCTCTTTTGTTGAAGATGTTCTCGCAAATTCGTATGTGAAGATTGAGGTATATTTGAGAACCATCTTTGTTTATTAGGAACGTATTTCTTGTCCTTGGATTTTGACGGCTCTTGATTATACAAAGAATGATTAATCTGAGCAACATAAATTTTGGCATACTCTACATCCGGATCTCTTACTTTTGCTTCCGATTGTTGTGGTTTCTTAACACCAGAAGTGCTTCCCAATCGGGATTGATTAAGTTTCATTCTTAGATCTGTTGGAGGTAAAACATTGGTTTCTGACACTTGAAGTTTTCCTTCCATTGATCTGGATATTTGCAAAGAAGGAAGAGTTGAACCAACCCCTTGAGTAGGAGTTAGTAACAAACCTTTCTGTAGAGACAAATTCTGCGCCCAATTTGAAGAAGTCGTAGAAGAAGACATTAAGAAATATTTCTTTTTAGACTTATTCAAGTTTTGAGACATAGAATGTCCAGAAGGAAGAGTAGTTAAAAGACTATTTCCTTTTCTTTGACTAACAAAATTGTCAGTCAAAGCTGTTCCTAAAGTAAACACTACAGGAGCAGAAGAAACAACTAAAGAGTTGTTCCTATTCGAAGGAACTTTGTGATCTGTTTGTGGAGGAGCCATAGCAAGACTACCCCCAGTTCTAGTAGAACTTGGCAAGGAGGATGAAATAGCTAAAGAGCTATTCTTCTTAGAATATGTTGGTGACAATTTGGCTAAGGAGCCAGTACTGTCAGCATATGAAGTCTTGGCTAAAAAGCCAAATTTTGGTACGTATGCTGAGTCAGGGAGAGCTGACTTGGTGGATGATGCGTGCGGAATACACGCTGAGACAGGCTTGGTTAAAGAATCAGTGCTGTTAGCATGATTTTTGGGTTTGGAAATGTACGCTAGAACAGGTTTGGCTAAAGAGCCAGTGCTGTCAGCGTAACTTTTGGACTGAATGACTACGGAAACAGATTTGGCTAAAGAGCCATCACAGTCAGCGTGTCTTTTGGATACTGTCGTCTTCGAGCACACAGGAGTATGCGTGCCTGCAGTGGAGTTCTTGTCAGTGCTAGTAATGGACACCGTGGCAGAAACTTCACCATCTTTGGCTGCCAACAGATTCTTAGGGACGTAGACAGATCGTCCCTTTGATTTGGCGATGGAGATGGAGGCTGAAGTGTGCTTGCCACCCTTAGCCCGCTGCATTTCTTCATAGGCGAGTTGATTGAACTGAATCGATATCACCTTCTTCGTCGATCCGACCGATGAAGCGTCGCATTGAGTTGTTGCCATCTCAGAAGAGGAGATGGGATTCCCCAGCAGAGTCGCCAATTTATTTTCCATAAATAAATTCACTTTATTTATTTTGATTCTGGGAAAATACAACTTTAGAAATCCGATCTAGAAGATGATCACTTTATCCCTTGGACGATGCGAAGAAGAAAAGCTCTCACAAATTCGACAGCAATTTAGATATTCTGTATATCTGTACAATGAATGAGAAAAGAACTCTATTTATAGAGTCAAAAAATAACTAAAAAGATAACTGTTTTCATAACCTGTGCATAGTTGATAATCACGCAGGACTCAAACATACGCAAGGTTAATGAGCAGTTACTGGACGCGGCCCAAAACTGTTGGACACATGGCAATCATGCATGAGTCGTGTACAAGTTACTGGAGCACGTATACGAGAGATCCGTGGCATGGCTGCCACGTACTCCAATCTGATAATTTGAGATAAAATCCATGCCAACTAGTTGAGGATGAAATCCACGCAGACTTGGGGCAGAAGGCTTCAGAATACACGCCAACTTGAGGCAGAAAGCTTCAGAATACACGCCAACTTGAGACAGAAAGAATCAGAATACACGCCAACTTGAGACAGAAAGCTCAAAATTTACGCAAACTTGAGGAAGGAACATAGAAGTTCAAGATACACGCAGACTTGAGTCAGAACGGCCAGCTGTCTTGATTCGACGTGCCTCGACTGGCACAAAATCTCTGACATTGATTGCCTTTGTCAGTCACATTAAATGACAATAAGGTCCTTTTGGTACGCCAACTTGATGAAGACTGAATCTTGTTGAGAAAGATTTCGACAGTCACGTAATAGTCGGCTGAGATCTCTCGAGTCCCGTGCATACGTGGCATACGAGGAGACATTCTTTGACTGTCGTGCTGTCAGTCATAATGACACTCTGACAAATGATGAGCTGTCTCTGTGTACCATTTAAACTCTGCATATATTTGAGGAAATGGTCTGATAGAACTCAGCGTGTATTTTAGACATTGTTCTGATAGGCTGTATTAACTCAGCGTGACTTCATTTTTTGAGGCCTACAAGGAGCTTGCCCGAATAGGGGTAGTTCTTCCTCTTCCAACCTAACCAGTCCATCGGTTTGGGGACCAGCACCTGCGCAGCAGCAGCAATACCCGAGGCTATTGTTGCCTCAGGCCCAGGCATTTCATCAACAGAACCAGCAGCAGTATACCCAAGCCCAAGTGCATAGCAGACAGAGAGGTTTCTAGCAGAGGGGAACCGCAGCTAGAGGTCAGGCCATGATGATGGCTATGGAAGAAGAAGTTGCACCAGGTGAGGTAGTGGTAGGTACTATTCTCGTCAACTCCTCTCCAGCATTGGTATTATTCAATTCTGGTGTATCGTATTCATTCATGTTTGCACGATTCACGACACGAATAGGATTGGAGCCCGAGTCATTATCAGTGAGGCTCAATATACTTACTGGTAATGGTCTTGTGGAAGTAGATCGAGTGTTTTCCTCGTGTCGGATCGTAGTTAGCGGTAGAGAGTTCCCCGCTAGATTTATAGAATTCCCTATGGCAGACTATGATGTAGTCTTAGGCATGGATTGGTTGAGGAACCAGTATGCTAGGATAGACTGCCATGTTGGCAGGGTCGTTTTTAGCATTCTAGGCGAGCCAGAGTTCTCATTTTCCAGAGGAGCAGTGGAGCCATCTTCCACAGTATTGCGGATGGCAGTAGCAGTCGAGCAGTTACCCAGGATAGTTGAAAAGTTTCCAGATGTCTTTCCAGAAGAACTTCCAGGGATGCCGCCAGAGCGGGAGATCGAGTTCACTATTGACTTGATCCCCGGGACAGTACCAGTATCAGAGCGAGTCTACAGAATGGCGCCTTCAGAGCTAGAGATTTTGTACAAGATGATTGAAGAACTCAGGACCAAGGGATTCATTCGTGCAAGTGGATCACCTTGGGGAGCCTCAATGCTTCTTGTGAAAAAAAGGATGGTACGTCCAGGTTATATATGGATTATCGTACCTTGAACTCAGTGACAATCAAGAACAGATACCCTCTCCCGAGGTTAGATGACTTGTTTGATCAACTCAAAGGGGCTTCAGTGTTCTCGAAGATAGACTTGCGATCAGGATACCACCAGATCAGAGTCAGAGAGCAGGACATCTCGAAGACAGCTTTTCGATCTAGGTACGGACATTGGGAGTTCCTTGTTATGCCATTTGGAGCAACCAATGTGCCAGCCATATTCATGGACCTCATGAATCGCATTTTCATGCCTTACTTGGATCAGTTCGTGATCGTGTTCCTAGATGATATCCTGGTCTACAGCAAGAGCGAAGCAGAGCACGAGCAGCATCTCAGAATCTTCCTTCAGACGCTTAGAGAGCAACAGTTGTACGCCAAGTTCAGTAAATGCGAGTTCTGGCTCGATCGCATTTCGTACTTGGGTCACATCATTACCCGAGGAGGAGTGGAAGTGGATCCCCAGAATATTGTGGCTATCGAGTCATGGCCTGTACCCAGCTCAGTGGCAGAAGTTCGCAGCTTCCTTGGATTAGCCGACTACTACCGGCGATTCGTTTCAGATTTTGCAAGGATTTCGGCGCCGATGACCCAGTTGACCCGCAAGGATGTGCAGTTCGCTTGTACAGCAGAGTGTCAGAAATCATTTGAGAAGTTGAAGCGAGGTTTGATAACGTCTCTCATTCTCAAACTTCCAGATAGGACCGGAGGATTCACAGTTTATTGCGACGGTTCGGGCAGAGGATTGGAGTGTGTCTTGATACAGCATGGAAAGGTAATATCTTATGTATTACGTCAACTTCGTGATCATGAGAAGAATTACTCGACCCATGATTTGGAACTGGCAGCAGTAGTGTTTGCACTTAAGTTGTGGAGACACTACTTGTACGGAGATAGAGTGGAGATATTTACTGATCACAAGAGTCTGAAGCATGTTTTCACCCAGAAGGACCAAATATGCGGCAGAGAAGATGGCTTGAGCTACTGGTGGACTACGATGTGGATTTGTAATATCACCCAGGGAAGGCCAACGTTGTAGCAGATGCGTTGAGCCGGAGAGCCGGGGTTTATTTCCTGACGGTGCAACCAGAGTTATTGGCCGATTTTCAGAAGATGGGAATTGAGGTGGTTCTTCCTACCAGTGTAGCATTGATGGCCAGTCTACAGGTTTAGTCCAGCATAGTTGATAGAATCCGGATGACGCAGTCTACAGATTCCAAGATTCAGCGGCTCAGAGCAGAGTGCAAAGCAGGAAGAAGGCCAGAGTTGTGCATTCACGAAGATGGTACACTTCGGCACGACACTCATCTTTGTGTACCCAGTGGAGATATTAGACAGGAAGTTATGGCAGAAGCTCACAGTTCACAGTATTCTATTCATCCCGGTGGCACGAAGATGTACCGCGATATTCATCAGCATTTCTGGTGGAATGGCATGAAGAAGGAGATAGCCTGGTTTGTCTCTCGGTGTTTGGTTTGCCAGCAGGTTAAAGCTGAACATCAGAGGCCCGCTGGACTTCTTCATCCCTTGCCGTTTCTATAATGGAAGTGGGAGCACGTGACCATGGATTTTGTGACTGGATTGCCTAGATCCCCGGCTGGTCGAGATGCTATTTGGGTTATAGTTGACCGGCTCACGAAGGTGGCTCATTTTCTCCCATTCAGAGTTGGGCTGTCAATGGCTCAGTTGGTAGAGATGTATCTCAAGCAGATTGTCAGGCTTCACGGTGTGCCCGTCAGTATCACCTCGGACCGAGATTCAAGGTTTACGTCACACTTTTGGCGTAGCCTGCAAGGGAGTTTGGGAACTCACCTTCAGTTTAGCTCAGCTTATCATCCGCAGACAAATGGCCAGTCAGAGCGCACCATCCAGACTCTTGAAGACATGTTAAGATCTTGTACACTTGACTTTGGTAGTTCATGGGAAGATCACCTGCACCTGGTGGAGTTCTCGTACAACAATAGTTTCCAGGCCAGTATTCAGATGGCTCCGTTCGAAGCTCTGTATGGCAGGAAGTGCAGATCCCCGCTAGCATGGGACGATGTCGGAGAGAGGCAGATACTCGGTCCAGAAATGATTGCCCAGACAGTTGAAGTAGTCAGAAAAGTCAGGGATCATCTACGAGTTGCCCAAGACCGCCTGCGACATTGGGCCGATGCCCATCGGTGTCCCTTAGAGTTTGCTATCGGCGACCATATATTCCTTAGGATCTCGCCTAACCACAGCGTCATTCGCTTTGGCGTACGGGGAAAGCTTAGTCCTAGGTATATAGGACCGTTCGATATCCTGGAGCGAGTAGGAGATGTATCCTATCGTCTTGCTCTTTCGCCGTCACTATATGAGGTGCATGATGTATTCCATGTGTCCCAATTACGACGGTATATCCCAGACCCGAGCCATATCCTAGATCATTCGGAACTGGTTGTTGGTACCAACCTTTCGTATGAGGAGGGGCCCCTGTCTATATTGGACCGGAGAGAGAAGATACTCAAGAACAAGACTATTATCTTAGTCCGTGTTGCTTGGGGTCATCACTCTCTAGGTGAGTCAACGTGGGAGCGTGAGGATGATATCCGATCGCGATATCCCTACTTGTTTGACTCGTAAGGTATAATGTCTTCCTTATGCCTTATGCTTTTCGTTTCTTGATTGCATGTATGATTGTATGATTGAACTGCTTAGTGTAGCTTGTTGTGGCAATCTCTAGCTCCTTGATTAAATTCCGAAGATGGAATTATTTTAAGGTGGGTAGAGTTGTCACCCCTATTTTCCGTATTTCGTATCAATACTCGTAATCTGATTTTGGCAAGTATTTTATTTTTTGGACTTGTGGAATTTTGGGTTTTCTCGTAAAATGGGTTTTGACTTGGCTTGGTTTTATTTCGTGGAGAAGGATTGGTTTGGTTTGGTTTAATATGCATGGAACACCTTAGCTAACCTCCACCCTCAACGCAACATATCCTCCACCATTAAATCCCACATAACTTTTCTCTCTCCTGTTTACTTTCATTTATTTTTTTCTCCATCTTCTTCTTCCTTCCTCCATACAACACCTCCACCATAGGCAAGTGCACCTTGCCAACAAATAAGCACTATATTTTATTTGTCCATTAGCTAGATTAGGACATGGAGATCAATATTAGAACTTGACATTTTTGGATATGGAGCTTCTATTTTCCTAGATCTAAGTTTTGGCTATTTTCGGATTTACATGGTTTTGATCTATTTACGTTGGATTTTTGTGGGTTTTGATGTTCCTATGTTGGAGAGAATCAAATTTCACCCAAGATAGAACTTTAAAATTCTAGATTTGGTTGTGATTTGGCCAAGTTGTGGCGTTTTAAAGATTTGTAGCCATGGGTGTTCTTCCTCTCAAGCTTGAGGAAGAAGTAGACCCCTCTCCAGCGTGCGTTCTTTAGCGTGCTGCTGACCCGCATGCTTCGCTGCCTTGTGCCCCGTGCTCTTGGCTGCTTCGCGCTGCCCTTCCCTCGTGCCGCGCTCTTTAGCGCTGGTCGCTGACCGCACAGCCCTGGCCGCTGCCCGATTGCGCACACGCCCCTACGCCATCGGCCGCTGCGCCTTCAGCCATGCGCCATCGGCCGCTACGCCTTCGGCCATACGCTATCGGCCATGCGCTCTTGGCCGTGCGCCATTGGCCTCTGCGCCATCGTTCCTGCTCCCCCTGCTTCTCCCTGCGCACTTGGTCCCCTGTGCTAACCGATCTAGCGCAAGCCAGTCCATGCGCCACCCAACCCTGCGTCCTGTGCCCCTGCGCACTTGGCACCCTACGCAGCTGACACCCTGTGCAATCCAACCCCCTGACCCCTTGCGTAACCCATCGGATCTTGGAGTTTTGGTTTTATTTCTTTAAGCTTGGCTTCTCTTTTGTGGTTTGGATTTTGAGATCTTGTTCCACACAGCACGATTATCTTGACCCAACACGACCTGACACGATTTTCAGTAATTGCTACGACTAATACGGTCTTCATGATTTCTGTGATTTATGATCCTAGTACTCTCTGATCTTCATGATAGTGACCCGATGGGGTGCATTCTTGACTTGTAACCTGATAACTTGATAGTGGCCCGTGGCGGTGCACTCTTGACTTGTAACTCATAACTTTTAACTTTTAACTTGTAACTTGTAACTTGTAACTTGACCTGCCTTGACTCGACCTGATAACTGGTCGAACTTGACTCTTGTAACTAACTTTGACACCGTAGGTGTTCCTGCTTACTTGCTTGTGCAATCCACTTGTCTTGTCTTGCATCATGTCTAGGACGTGACTCCCTGGTTCCCACGGTCAGGGATTCGCGCTAATATGGATTAGGCTAATGATTAGATCAAACTAGAACATGGAGAATTTCCAGTCACAGGCAATCTCGTTATCTGGGCGCTTTAATTGGACTTGTAGCTTGCCGACGAGTAGAGCACATTTCCAGCGCATTGTCATGTGTTGCACCCTCTAAGTCACCTAAGGGTATATCGTCTCCTGGGCGATGTACCCAACCATACTCTCAACCCGCGGAAGGATAACTGGATGGTCTGCAAGACTTGGGACTGGGAAATTCTCACTTGCATCTTGTTAGTAATTAGGCTTGTGATAACCCTAGTTAGTTAAAGTAGTAAGCCGTAGTATTTGCTTGGCCGCTTGTGAATGGATGATGTCTAGCCCTGTCTAAGTGTTGTCTAGTCCCAGTACCTGGTACTCCTGTACATGATTGTTTTACTTATCTTTAACAATAAATAGATAGGGACAGGTGCTATTCAGGCGAAGGGTTACAAGCTCGGTCCTTGTTTGGTTTACGGGTTGTAACCTGGCTCCCAGAATGGTTCCACGTCCCTAGTCGTCTATTGTCCTGACGTGCTCTTTGTTACTTGTGCTTTTCTTCCATTTTCTTATGTTCTGATATGCTGGCTTTTGTTCTTATTTCGTGGCCTCCTTTGTGGCACTTGGCCTTTCTGTGGTTTGACCCAGCTGGTTTTGTGTGGCCAGATTTCGTAGCAGCACCCGAGGATCTACTGAGCCTCCAGCCCGATGGTGGCGACTAAAAGGAACCCGGGCTACGAGTGGGTTTTCTATTTTGTTTCGCTCACTCTATTGTAAATTATTCTTTTGAGGCGTTTAGCCGACGAGCACCTGTTAGCTCGATGCACATTTACTTACTGTCTGCCTACGGGCTGTAAACATGATTAACAAATCCCAGGGTTGATCATGTATGACTTAACTCTTGCTAGTCCTAGCATTTTGTACGACTAGCTTCATGATCAGCTGATATGTAATATTTGGGACGCCTTTTATTGTATATTTGGTGGTCAAACATCTTGTAATTATATTACTTGCTTGAGATTGAGACAATAGGCTTGACCTTAAGAGACCGTTGGCTTGTAGTAAACCCTCACATCTAGACAGCCTTGACCGTATAGCGAGATGGACTTCATTTTAATATACGTAGCTGGCTATGTTCGCCCCCACTCTCTAGTATTTTGGTTCTGGGGTGTGACACTTGTGTATGGCAACAGTTCATAATCTCAGGTATTAGGAATTCTTGTAAATGTATGAAAATCAGTGAATGATAAGCATGACAGTTAACCATAATGAATCATTAAATCTCAGTAAAAGGAAAGAACCAAACTCAGTTAAAAGAATTTCAAATCCAACCAATACCTAAACATCCCATTACAGTTAAGTTAATCTATAGTTCATTAAGAAGGGGTTAACCACAGGTTATAAGGCATTTCGAAAAAGGGAAAGGGATTGGTAATCAATGAAATCAGTTAAACATTATATGGAATTCAGTTAGCTAATGAACTATACATTCATACCGCAGTTGTAAGGATGAAAGGAGATAGGAAATCAATCTCAGATTAACATTAACTCAGTTTTTATGTACAACCTAACATTCAAATCAATCCCAGTTATGTGTCAAAGTATTCAGGATTCTCAGGTTTTATAAACCTGGTAAATCTCAGTCAATCATTCAACAATTAACTCCTATGAACCTTCAACTGAGATTTGAAATCTCAGCTTAAAGAAAGGGAATCAATTCTCAGTTTAGCATATCACAGTGTTGTTAAAACAGTCCAGACATCCCCTTCCATTTTCGAATCAAAACTCAACCCAATAGCAGGCCATGAATTCTCAGAGTTAAACATCTAATTGAATCAACATGCTCTTAAAAAAAAGAAAAGGAAATCAGTTCACTAATTCACAGGTTTGCATATTCAGACTTTATAAAACAGTTTAAACATTCCCCTCCATTTCGAGTTCAAAATACCACCAAACATCCCCAAAATTAACATACAGTTAGATTACACATAGTAGATTAGTATTAAGAACTAAAACTATACAACTAACAGTATAAAATAGGTTTAATTTAATGTCAAAGTTCATATTCAAAATCTGGAAATACAGAGACTGTTACCCAGTTCTCAGAAATTGGGTAAATGAGAATTAACACATAAAAGCAAACCAAAATACAAATTTATAGGTTGGTAACAGTAAATACACATGTGCACGTGTCTTGGGATCCAATTCGTGTCCACTACACACGACACAGACGTGTCCAAATCACAGAAACCCAAAACGAGCACAACACAGACACGCACTAATACACAACATCATGCACGTGTTCACAGTGTCCGTGTACTCGACACAACACGACACAAGCGATGTGGTTGTGTCCAAGTGTCGACTAAGTGTAGGGCTAGGGTTAGGACACCCTGCCACGTATCCACGATACGTGTGCGTGACACAGGACACGCGTATCAGTGCTCAAAACTGACAGCCAACAGTGAAGTACAAAAATGGTGCAGGAGCTCGTGCGTGTCCGACACGACATGTGGGCTCTGAAACTTGGGGAGCCCCGTGTCTGTGTCGGCCCCGTGATACATGCCAAGTTTTACGTGTCGGGGAGCCGTGTCCAGGGCGCTGTGTCCTACAAAATAAAGGGCATGCACAGTGCCTGTGCACGCACGCACGCGACCGCGTGTTCGCGTGTCCGTATGGACTCGACATGACACTAAAACTACACAAAGACACAGGAAACACACAAGCGAGATCAAACCCTAATTTTCTATTCAATTACAATCCTAAAATCAGGTCGAAATGTCCTTTGGACATTTCATCAAACACCTAAGTCTATAGGCTAATACGTGTCCATTTAGGACACGAAATGGACACAAAACCTAGGTCTAGGCATACCTACAGAACCAGGACACCTAGGGCTAGGTCTAAATGCAAAGAAACTAGAATTTTAATGGTATTTACATTGATTTACCTATTGGTGTCAAAATGCAAGAAAAGCCTCAAATGGGGGGTTCCTCTTGCTAGCAAACTTCTCCAAAATGCCCCAAGGCTGAGGTTGAACACCACAAACAGCAAGAAAACTAAAATTAGGATCTAATGCAATTGATTGGAGTGAAAAAGGAGATAAAATGGAATTACTATGGATTTATGAAGATGGAGACTCACCTCTTCCAAAACTTGAGAAATTCTAAGGAGGCTAGCCCTAATGGAGAAGATTATTTATAGGGGGATTCCCAAGGCTAGTGTTGGCTGGCCACTAATGGATTTGGGTTAGGTTAGGGATAAAGGATTAGGCTTAGTCATTAATCAATGGTTCAAATCACAAGTCATGACTTGTGTCTAAATGCCTTCTATTCTAACTTGGGTTTAAATGACTAAACCATAGGTTAACTCTAGTCTAACAAGGGTTACATAACCTAACCAAGTCCAAACCCAACCAGGGTAAGCTCCTAGGTTGGTCTACCATGGTCATTGCTAGTCAAAGTCAACCTAGTCAACCCTCATTCAAACAATTCCAAAATAAATTATAAAAATTCCCATAAATTCAAATAAATTACATTAAAATCAAATAACCCAAAAAATAAAAAAAATACCCTCAACTAGAAATGATAAACACAATACCCTAATCACTTGGCTAGGCTCTAGGTCAACCAGTCTCCAAGGTTACACTTATCAAAACACCAAAATCATAAGTCATGATTTAAAATAGTTTTAAAGGATTAAAAATCACAAAAAAAATATATAATAATTTAAATATCATTATTAAAAGACTAAAATTACAAAATTTTAAAATTACCCTCTTCTGGAAAACTGGGTGTTATAATCCAACCTACCTTATAAAAATTTCGTCCTCGAAATTTAAGGTGATCGCACCCCTTCTAGTTTAAGCCCCTAGCAATCATAGTCTCAGATACCTATTTAAATCATACAGTTGAAAAGTGTAACCTATGGGGTCATGGCATGCAATATCAGTCTGGGGTCTCATCTTGTTATACCAACCATGCTACAGTACTAGGCAATCACAAGGTATCAAATCATACAAGCAATGGATGCATCAAAATTCTCAAAAAGGAATACTAAGGTTAGGTCAAAACTCACCTCCAGCTAGGTCTGAGAACTAGAACTCCCTCCTGGAAGCAGGGCCCTGGTTGGGGCAGGTATATCAGGATAGTGCTACATCTAGTATGCAGCTGAACCATAGAATAGGCACAATCCTAGTCTCTTTCTACAGTTGTTCCACTTGTGTCCAGACTTCTTGCAGTAGGCACAGATAGGCTCTGGCTCAGCTGGCCTCTGCTGGACAGAAGACTGGACTGGGTATGATGATATAGGCTGGATATATGGGTACTCTTCAAACTCTTGATAGGACTGGGTACTGCTCATCGCCCTCTTGGAGCTAGGCTCTCCTCCTGGAAGCACAGAGTCCGTAGACGTAGCAACCTCTAGATTTGCTTCCTCATGGCCTCCTCATGAACTCTCTGTGACTCCAACAGCCTCTCTTGAAAGTATGCAAACATCTGGGCTGCGTCAAGTAACAAACCTCCGGGTGGTACAGTAGGGAGTACCATCCCAAGGGGTAGGGAAAGGCTCTCGGTCTCAGGCAAATCTGCAGCTCTCTCTTGAACGACAGTAGATGAAGGAAGACTCTCTCGCGAGGCTACCACCACCTTCTCAATAGCAGGAGGTGCCACCACCCCCTGATCAGATAGAGGGATCACTACCTCCTGATCAGTAGGAGGTGGAAACACACTCTCAGTAGCTGCGGCTGCTCTCAGGCGACGGGCTCGGGTCATGGGTGCCATACTGGAAAGGATAAAGAAAACAACAATCATCAAGGCTGTAAGGCAGTCTACCATCCTATCTGAAAATTGGTAATTATTAAAAATAAAATAAGATAACTTCTAATCATCTATAAAGGGGTACTATTTAAGAAAAATCAACCCAAAAGTTTGAGGAACGAAAGTCAATAACATTGAATCCAATCACAATATAGTATATATTGAAGGAAAGAGTGTTAAAGAGGGAAAAAACTAGCATTATGTAAGGGTTATGTGGTTTGTGTGAAATATACATAAAAGTGCATAAGAGGATTTGTGTCTCAACTATAGCTATCAAGTTACACTATTCATGTCATATTGGTTAAGCAGTCTATAAGCCTCAAGTTATTTACTCATAACATGCATGGCTAACCATATATATATATATATATATATATATAAGTATACCAATATATATAGAGAGGTAGAGATTTTAATTGCATCTACATACATTATAACATGTATACAGAACTATATATATATATATATATATATATATATATATATATATATATATATATATTAAGGTAATACTAGAAATAATGGCAAGAAAAAAATAATGATAAAATATGTTCTGCTTATCTATTTAAGGAAGGAACCATTTTGAAACCAGAGCTATTTTATCAAATCTAAGTCAAGGTCTAGCAAAATCATTGATTCATTGTATTAGGAAGAATTTTTTATAGCAAAAAGTTATACTAGATTTATGATAACAGCTAAACCACTCCTACTCATACTCCTACTCCTAAGTTATTTGATGATGGGGTACAATTATAACAACAGAATGGTACGATAGAGATGTTATGTTTAAAAACCTTCTCAAGATATAATCTGATAACCATATACGTCTGTCAAAAATTATGTTACTCAGAGTCCTCGCCATGCCAGTAAGCAAGGCTGCGATAAACGATATATTCTATAACTGGGTATGCACCACTTCAATCATGTCGTCTGGAAATCTCGCTATGTCGACTAGTATAGCTGCGAGAAATTCCAAATCTCATAACCAAGATACGTACATCCGAAGTCAGGTCTCTATATTTCTGCCACGCCAGCTAATATGGCTGCGATAAACTACAAGCTCCATAATCAAGTAGACGTTTTACCATCCCTGTATTCCCCTCAAAATGTGTTATCAGAAAATATCGTAACTCAGGCCTTAAAATCCATCTCGATAGGAAAATCAAAATCAACAACGATTCAACAAAATCAAATTCAATAATCAAGGAGTGAGAGCGAACAAAACAAGGAAAAGGATTTCAAATTGAAGTTTAAATAAGATTCTTAAGGGTCGTCCCAGGAATCTTTCAAGGAATCCTAACTGTGATTGAGTACCCTCATAAATATATCCTAATCCTACTGCAGGCTGTAGTGATACTCTAGTTCGAATACTATTACATAAACTCGACCTGCATGGGCCACCACTAAAAACGTGTCACGACCCGCACCCACTGTGAGGGTACGAGAATGTAACAACGCCCAGCCTACGCCGCAGTGTCGGCAGTAGAACGCTGTCCTAGGTCACGACATCTAACAATAATATACTAAGCAGTTTATACTCCCCGAATTGGGGTGACATGATAGAAGTAAATTCAATCACAACTAAGGAAGAAGAAGCACGATATGATATAGAACTCAAGGAAATACAGATGATAACATAGTCTAAGATAACATCTCAGCAGATATCCAGAGTACAAGGTCTCAGCTACTGAATATAAAAGAATATATACAACCCAAATCTCAAAGACAGAAATAAAGTCTAACTACTAGTCTCAAGACAACGTAAGAAAGATAAGCCTAACTAAACTAGTCTAGGCAGTAGGGTAAATCCGTCAGCTAGAGCTGTCTCGTAGAAGGTATCCTCACAGGCCTCCTCCTCGTCCTCTGTAATATTTTCAACAGGTCCAGTCAGGAAAGGAGCGATCACAATATATCTCAACAGTTCATAGCAGGTTAGAAAATATAATCATGTAGTAAAGTAAGATATAGATACTGAAGAAATGCAGTATGTAAACAGAGAGAGAGAACTGTAATAGAAATATCTACTATAAGTAAAGAGCTACCAGTGACTAGTGATTTAGAGTACAAAGTCGACATGTGAATGGCTTGATTTTTACATGGCTATACTAAAGAGGCGTACATGGCTATTCTACTTTAGAATTGTTCATATGGCTATTTATACTCCCCCGTACCCCCAATTAATACACAAGGATCCAACCAGGTTATGTTATGATTCTATGTAACAGCCTCCGAAGGGTGGTAAGCCCCCGAAGGGTGGTACATAGTAGTCCCATAAATGGGGATTCTGGGAAACCCAATAAATGGGATAAGGATTCAAAGAAGACTCTGTGATCATAAGGGTATATGTCACAAGTGATCAAAGAACCAAATGAAGCATAGTGATACGCCATGTAAGTGAAACACACAGAACATAGAGTACCCGATGCTCCCTGAAGGGATAACATCTCAGGGAGGGATCCATATTGTACTAATCTGTGTGACCAACGTGATAGTATCAAGTAAAGTAATTTAATGCAGAAAAATAATTCTAAGCAGGATATGAAATGATCAGAGAATGTACTCGCCTGTATCTGAGTGTCCGGATGAAATGTACTGTCCGAGGAGAGGTGTCCGGCTCCTAATCAGAACAGCACAGGTCACAACAAGTCTAAAATGATATAATGAAGTCCTACTATACATTCTACATGATTCTACGTCAATCTAGGCCAAAGTCAACTCTTGGTCAACTCTGGTCAACCCTAGAAGTCAAACTAGGTCAACTATGGTCAAACTAAGTCAAACTAGTCTATACTAGTCTAACTAGTCTATTCTAAGTCTAACAAGACTACACAAGTATAATCTAGGCCCTAAACTGACACACAGATAGGCCATATGCTAAGTGACTAGGCCATAGGCTAATTAGGCAATACCATGCCTAATGAACCAGCCAAACCATAACATTACACACATGACAATATATCTATATTTCACTATGTCAGAATTCGTGTTTTTCGACAGACTAAAACCGTCGAAAACAACATTATTTGACGGTTTTTGTCCGTCACATGGTCCGTCAAAAATAAAGTGTAGTTTACTATAAATGACGGTTTTCTACCGTCGATAATCTGGTGGAGAAAACGACGGATTGCGCCTGTCATATTATAAACAACGGACTTCATCCGTCAATTATCCCGCTGAACTCAATTCTGCATGAATGCCTATTTTTGACAGGCAATATCTGTCAAAATTCTGTAAAATATTCACTATAATTATTTTTTTATTAATTAAACCTATTTTTTCTATAAACCAGTATGCACATATTGAATCTAAATATATTTCAAAAGACTCGATTCAAAATGAATATATCACGGACCATTCAAGAATCATAATTGAAAATGAATACATTCAATTCAAAATGAACATAACCACCAATTGATTCAAGGATTTCAATTGATATTAAATACCACTAATTTGACATTGTTTTTGTAGTATCTAAAACTTGTAATTGTTCTCACGCATAACATCTAAACTGAAAAGGAAATAGTATTTCAGAATACATACGAAATTTACTCCCAAAAACTAAAAGCTAATATTTAAATCCTAATAATTTGAAATCACTCTTTCGGCCAATTCATCAAATCACCAAGAATAATGTCTTCAAACTTTCTATCCCCTTTAAACAAATATGCATTGCGGGCAAATATTTGATCGACGATGATACTATAAACATCTTTCTTTGACGGTATATCAGAATTTAAGCGTCCAAAAGCAATATGTTTTCTTTTGAAGCCCCGGTAACTACAACCATTGAAACACAAAGATACAATATTAACAACTGGAATTTACATAGAATGATGCAATTCTTTATTCCTTTATCCCAAATAGCTAATAAGCGTAGCAACGTTAAACATTCTGAAAGATGCTTAAGATGGAGATCACCAAATTTCAGTTCATGGAGGGCTAGCAGTTACTAAATGGACATGCATTTTCTAACAATAAAGAACATCTAAGATGAACGAAGTCACACTACACCAAAATAGCTAAATAGGAACACTAGACGTATTTTCAGTTACTCGTACATCACAATATCAGTTCATATTAATTTCATTCTGGTAATTCATAGAGGATTATATTGTCAGGAGGGTAAGTACGTAAAAATCCTTACTTGTTGGTCCAAGAAGCCCTGCAGTTTGTGTTAAGTCGCATTTTCTTTTGAGCTAGGAGCTATCTAAGGACCTACATTACAACTTTCTTGTATCTCATCTTCAATTTTTCTTTTTACTGCCTGATAAAAGGTTTTTGTATTTATTACTAGATCGTAAGGGGGAAAAAACATTGTTCTCAGACAAGGTTCACTTCCAGAAGGATTGCACCGAGTTTAAACCAATAATAGTGAACATGAGAATTTGATACTACGAGAGAAGAAAAAAACTGTAGATAAAAAATTCTTCTGACTTTGATCTCTGACTATGTTGGTCCAGAAGGTCCTCATAGTCGTCATCTTGCACCTCAGAGTAGTCCTAGTCACTCTACGAAGAGCCTCTTTGATCATATGAATTTCTGAAACAAATTAGTTCAGAAACTTGTCGTAATGTTGAACAAATCTTGCACAATCTACAAAATAGTCACCTAATTCTCAATACTAAAATAATAAAAAACGTTAGATTCACACTCAGTGAAAACTGCATCTTCAATCCTATATATTCCAAACAAGGTTTCTGAATTAGGAAAGCAGAGCAATAACATACCTCTTTGTAGTCATAAGTTATGAAGGAAGTCATGATGAAGAAAAATATACAGAGGAAAACAGCTGCAGACAATAAGTGGCGGAAACACAATCTCCTATTCAAGGACTCGGCAAGTAAGAAACCTTGTCAATTAGAATTAGAAAGTAGAGAAGTTAATATTAATAAATTAAGTAATCATTTGTATCATCTGTTAGAACAAAACTGGACCCCTATATATCTAGAAAATTTTCTTTCCACAAAACTTCCTGAAGTTCTTAATATAGGTGAAAACTGTACAACCCAAATTAGCCAAGTGCAGTGTAGGTTTTGGAGTCTTCTTACGACTATCAGTATCGACGGGTTAGGTAGTTCGACAATTTTCGGCCAGAGTTTCAGACATATTCCAAAGAAACTCATTCTAATGAAAAAAAACCTTGTGATGATTATAATGATCAAACTCATTAATATTTCATATATAAACAAATTTTACTCAAAGCCATGCCACTCGATATCCTAATGACAATTCCAAAGAAAGGACATAATAGAATTGGGTGATACCTATATTGTTTCGAAACATGTTAGGCGACAATACAACATGGAGGAGAAGTATAAATATTTTGCAACCCAAAGGGACCTCCATCAGAATTACTATAAATCCTCGACACAATAATACCAATGTTCGAAATATTAGTTGCTACCTGTATAAATTGCCTATTCTTATTGGATTTGGATAGAAACAATTAAAATTGCACAAAAACAACAGTATCAGTCTAAAGCACATACAAAATGCAAAAAAAGAAGGAGACTTACAGTCGCAACTGCGGTCAAAACTAAAGAAAAAGATGAGTGCACTGCCTACACAACCCTACCCAATTTCTCTACCAGAACCGGATCAGAAGGTCTCATCCCATGGAGCCTTAATTAGTTATTCCTTGCCTGCTCTAAGGAACTAAGAAGCTAGATCATACCAATAGGAGCGCTCTCAGGGCGACAGCGAACGCATGGTTAACCAAGCCGCTCTTGAAATGCGACTCCGACTCGACGAACTGGCTGATCAACACAAAGTCCTCGCAGAGCGGAAATATCCTCTGTACAAGCTCCTGGAATCAGCCGAAAGAAAAAAGATAAAAAAACTCCAACCAAAATCAACTCCCAAACCCCTAAAATCCTATCTTTCTCACCAACACCAACAACCTGACCTCACCTGAAGAGCTAAATCCATGGACAGATCAATATGGAGGAAGATGTGACTTTCCTTCCCACGAACCTTCTTTATAGAGATGTAACGGCCCTCGATTCCACCAGCGCCGATAGCAAGTCGTCGATAACAAGAAGCTCCTGAGTTTTGGGTCAAATTGTTGTCAAATAAAGAACCAGCACTCCAGGAATCAGTGCCGAGCCCGTGTCCCGTCGCACCGGACAATTGGTATGGATGTTGTGTTCGTGCTTCTTATAGTCGACGTATTGTCAGAGAGGATTTAAACAAGAAGCACGGACGGACGCTTCGGGAATCAGTACAGCGTTCGTGACGGACACGACGTAGACACATCGATCGGTGCCGTGTCCGTGTCCTCGTGTCCAATTTCGTACCTGGACGGAGGCCGGCTAGGTTCCAATGACGTTCTTGGAAGCTCGATTATAGGGGTCCATGGAGTAGGGTTTCTGCAATGGGGCTTTGATTTCCTATAGGGAGAGAACACCAGATCAATCAGATTAAAAAATAGAAGAAGGAGAAGAACTTCTTACCAAGGGTTCGTTCAACAAAGAGGAAAAAAACCTTTTGTTCGGCTGTGGATTCAGTCGGTCCTAGGCGAAAAAATCATAGAAGAGAGAGGGGAGCGCGTGCAAAAATTTTGAGAGAAGCGAGAAAGAGAGAAGGGAGCGCCTATGAAAACCCCTTTTTATCACATTTAAGAGGAATGCCTGCTAAAATTTGAGAGAAAAAAATGATCGAATGAGAGATGAAAAATTGTTCTTTAGGGTCGAAATGTAGGCGGTAAAAATTTTAGGGAAAAGAGACAAGTACACCTATCCCCTATTTTCATATTTTAATAGATTTTAATCGTAAGCGACAGATTTAGACTGTTGAATATAAAGCTACTGTCGTAGTCCGTCGTTATTTGCAAACCTAAAGAGTCGAATATTACTGTTTTTGGCGTAGTGTTTAATACACACATAGATATAACTATATAATCTAATATAAGAATACACACATTGATCTATTTTATAATATAACATAGAATTACACACTAGCCTATAGGTTACTATACACATATCACCTATACATATATATATCTAATATATATAAAAGTACAACACATTATATAATATATATGTAAGATATATACATATCTATTCATCTCAATATCTATACATGTATATATACATGTAGAGAAGGGGAAAAGGGAAATGTGTGGTGTACTTGTGTGTGTGTGTGTGTGAATCAATATGGAGCTGTGTGCAATGGTGAGATATATGGCATGTGAGTTCAATGTATGGTGTGAAATATGGTATGTGTGAGTGATTACAAGAGTGTGAGCTTGTGTGTGTTTATGCTAGACATGTGTGTGTGTGAGTCCTGAGGGTGTGTTATTAGGATATCTATGAGAGCATGTGTGCAAGTATAGGAATAGAAAACAGTGAAAAGGGAATTACTTGTGTATGGCAACAGTTCATAATCTCAGGTATTAGAAATTCTAGTGAATGTGTAAAAATCAGTGAATGATAAGCATGACAGTTAACCATAATGAATCATTAAATCTCAGTAAAAGGAAAGAACCAAACTCAGTTAAAAGAATTTCAAATCCAACCAATACCTAAACATCCCATTACAGTTAAGTTAATCTATAGTTCATTAAGAAGGGGTTAACCACAGGTTATAAGGCATTTCGAAAAAAGAAAAAGGATTGGTAATCAAAGAAATCAGTTAAACATTATAGGGAATTCAGCTAGCTAATGAACTATACATTCATACCACAGTTCTAAGGAGGAAAGGAGATAGGAAATCAATCTCAGATTAACATTAACTCAGTTTTCATGTACAACCTAACATTCAAATCAATCCCAGTTATGTGTCAAAGTGTTCATGATTTTTAGGTTTTATAAACCTGGTAAATCTCAGTCAATCATTCAACAATTAACTCCTATAAACCTTCAACTGAGATTTGAAATCTCAGCTTAAAGAAAGGGAATCAATTCTCGGTTTAGCATATCACATTGTTGTTAAAACAGTCCAGACATCCCCTTCCATTTTCGAATAAAAACTCAACCGAATAGCATGCCATGAATTCTCAGAGTTAAATATCTAATTGAATCAACATGCTCTTGAAAAAAAAGAAAAGGAAATCAGTTCACTAATTCACAGGTTTGCATATTCAGACTTTGTAAAACAGTTCAAACATTCCCCTCCATTTCGAGTTCAAAATACCACCAAACATCCCCAAAATTAACATACAGTTAGATTACACATAGGAGATTAGTATTAGGAACTAAAACTATACAATTAACAGTATAAAGTAGGTCTAATTTCATGTCAAAGTTCATATTCAAAACCTGGAAATACAGAGACTGTTACCCAGTTCTCAGAAATTGGGTAAATGAGAATTAACACATAAAAGTAAACCAAAATACAAAATTATAGGTTGGTAATAGTAAACACACATGTGCACGTGTCTTGGGATCCAATTCGTGTCCACCATACACGACATAGACGTGTCCAAATCACAGAAACCTAAAACGAGCACAATACAGACACACACTAATACACAACATCGCACACGTGTTCACAGTGTCCGTGCACTCGACACGACGTGACACAAGCCACGTGGTTGTGTCCAAGTGTCGACTAAGTGTAGGGCTAGGGTTAGGACACCCTGCCACGTGTCCACGATACGTGTGCGTGACACAGGACACGCGTATCAGTGCTCAAAACTGACAGCCAACAGTGTAGTACAAAAATGGTACAGGAGCTCGTGCGTGTCCGACACGACACGTGGGGCTCTGAAACTTGGGGAGCCCAGTGTCAGTGTCGGCCCCGTGACACATGCCAAGTTTCACGTGTCGGGGAGCCGTATCCAGGGCGTTGTGTCCCCCGAAATGTAGGGCATGCACAATGCCTGTGCACGCGCGCGCGACCGTGTGTTCGCGTGTCCTTATAAACTCGACACGACACTAAAACTACACAAAGACACAGAAAACACGCAAGCAAGATCAAACCCTAATTTTCTATTCAATTACAATCCTAAAATCAGGTCAAAATGTCCTTTGGGACATTTCATCAAGCACCTAGGTCTATAGGCTAATACGTGTCCATTTAGGACACAAAATGGACACAAAACCTAGGTCTAGGCATACCTACAGAACCAGGACACCTAGGGCTAGGTCTACATGCAATGAAACAAGAATTTTAATGGTGTTTACATTGATTTACCTATTGGTGTCAAAATACAAGAAAAGCCTCAAATGGGGGGGTTCCTCTTGCTAGCAAACATCTCCAAATTGACCCAAGGCTGAGGTTGAACACCACAAACAGCAAGAAAACTAAAATTAGGATCTAATGCAATTGATTGGAGGGAAAAAGGAGATAAAATGGAATTACTATGGATTTATGAAGATGGAGACTCACCTCTTCCAAAACTTGAGAAATTCTAAGGAGGCTAGCCCTAATGGAGGAGATTATTTATAGGGGGATTCCCAAGGCTAGTGTTGGCTGGCCACTAATGGATTTGGGTTAGGTTTGGGCTAAAGGATTGGGCTTAGTCATTAATCAATGGTTCAAATCACAAGTCATGATTTGTGTCCAAATGCCTTCTATTCTAACTTGGGTTTAAATGACTAAACCATAGGTTAACTCTAGTCTAACTAGGGTTACATAACCTAACAAAGTCCAAACTCAACTCGGGTTAGCTCCTACGTTGGTCTACCATGGTCATTGCTAGTCAAAGTCAACCTAGTCAACCCTCATTCAAACAATTCCAAAATAAATTATAAAAATTTCCATAAATTCAAATAAATTATAATAAAATCAAATAACCCCAAAAATGACAAAAATACCCTCAACTAGAAATGATAAACACAATACCCTAATCACTAGGCTAGGCTCTAGGTCAACCAGTCTCCAAGGTTACACTTATCAAAACACCAAAATCATAAGTCGTGATTTAAAATAGTTTTAAATGATTAAAAAGCACCAAAAATTATATAATGATTTAAATATCATTATTAAAAGACTAAAATTACAAAATTTTAAAATTACCCTCTTCTGGAAAACTGGGTGTCACACGTTCATTGCCTGCTATGGGGGTGGACGGCCCCGGACTTCTCGTGTCTGCACGTTAGCGCGTTAATGTCGCCTATGCAAAGCAACGGGAGGTTGTTAAGGTGTTGGTGGGTGTCCGACAAAGTCACCCAGAGTTGTCTGCGCTCGGGGATGTCGCAGTTGCCATGGATGGCTGAGAGAAGGATTCGGGATTGGAGGGTGGGGTGTTCGACCCAGCAAGAAAGTGCCTGCTTCGAGTCATGGACGGTAGAAAATTTGCATCCGACGGAAAAGAGGACCAGATGTCGTTATAGCCGGCCACAGCAACCGGGAAGCCGAGGTGCAGCTGGATGGATTTGAGCTTTTTGTGGGAGATTTTGGGTTTGATGATGACTAAGATGTCGATAAGGTGGATTTTCTTAAGGCTGAGTAATCTGCTCAAGGTAGGTTTATTGGCTAGCCCTCTGACATTCTACGACAGGATGTTAAGCATTGGGATGGGGGCGGGGTGATGGGCGTGGGCTCGATGTCGTGATTTTTTTTTTCTTTTTTGTGATAGATTTTGTTGCTTGATGATGCTGTGGGGGGGCGACCATCGCCCCGGGTTGTCTGTTAGGGTTGATACCAGGACTTACTGGCTGGGAGGTCCCATCTTCTTCGAACTCTGTCACCATACAGAGGGGGTTGTCGGGGTCAAGGAATCCGGCTTCCAGGGCTTGCTGAAGTCTGTCAGCAAGGGCAAGGTCGATGTTGTCCGGGTCTGTACCGGTGACGATGTTGGTGATAAGAGAAGAGTCTGCTATGCTGGCAAAGGCTGGGTGGAGGATCATAGCGAGCTGGTCCTTCTCTTCTCCGACAGAAGAGGCGACGGCAGGAGGGGTCTCGCTATCATCGGGAAGTTTCATGCCGGGAGGGGGCTCTCCAAGTTGTCGGTAGAGGAGGAGAGGTGAGGGTGTCGAACTGGTTGTTCAGAATAATAGCTAGATGCTTGGGGGAAATACTGGCTGTTGAAAGGGGTGTCTAGATGATGGGAGTGATGTCTGGTGGCTTGGGTGGAATACTGGTTGTGTAAGACGGTAGAAGGGAGCGAGGGATGGGGGTGCCGTCGCTATCTTCAAAGAGGGAGTGTTTGTTGGGGCAGGGAAGGATCGAGGCTGAGGGTGGGATGAGGGTCTCCTTCTGGGAGAGCGACTTCCGAGGAGGTTTATTCTTCAGCTCCTGGTGTGCCCTGAAGCACAGTTGGGTGGGGTAGCCTCGAAGCTGACAATGCTTTAAAAAAATTATGTTGTTGACGTACACCATCTCCTAGGAGTGTGTCCGGCTCCCGAGTTCTAACTTGATGTGGGTAGGGGGATCGGTGGTAAGGTTGAGTTTCATACATATTTTTGCGATGTTTCCTTTGGTGAGATTGTGAGTATCATCAGCAATGGCTACAAGCGTCCCAAAGGAGCTGGTGATTCTCTTCAGAGAGGCAGGTGCAAAGCATAAAAGGGGGAGGTTGGGGAGGGTGATCCACGTCGAGATGATTGACGAGTCAACTTTGGGGTTGAAGCTCGGAGACTATTTGATGATTTTGATGCTGTGAGCATCGATAATTGTGGTACCTTTTGTCAAATAGTGGAGAAGTCAGAGTCGGAGGAGATGTGGAGGTACAAGTGCTTAGGGTCCAGCGGGGCGACTCTGTATGCTGAAGTGAGGCCGCAACCAGGGATAACCTCTCAGGCTTTGGAGATCTTAGGGCACACCGAGGGGAATTTTAGGACGAGTGTTTTTACGAACCCGGGCGCTGAGGAGGAGATCTCTTCGGAGGAGAAGGGGACTCGGATAGATTGACCGTCTTCAAGTGACGGCAGCTCGATGACCGATAGATTTGGATCCTTCATCTGGAAGGGGTGATGTGGTCCTAAGTCTGGATGCAGCGCCTCAGCGTAGAACAGACTCTTTGTACGGGTCGAAAGGGATGACATCCCAGCGGGGCCGACGCCTGCGATGGAAGGCGCATGGCCGGCACCCGTTGGCATATGCGACCTAGGATGGCCTCAGGGCTGGGCACATATGGTGGTGGACGCATGGCCGGCGGGGCTGGAGGGGAGAAGAGCTAAGGGGGGCACATGAGCGCCAATAACGGGAGTTAGGCCTGCGGCCATATGTGGCCCCAAAGCTGGTTGGGCACATGCGGCAGAGGAATGCGCATGCCCACCGTGGTGGGCACATACCGCCGGGTGCGTTGGAGGGGGCGCAGGCTGTCGAGTGCCGGGGGGGCAAGAAGGACCCTGCGCGATAGGGGGGCACAAGGAGGGTCAGGGGGACCATGCCGAAATTGGGCGCATGGTCGCCTCTAGAAGATGGAAGCACATGGACTTCCTCGACATTGGGTGCATGCAAAGCAACCCCTGAGGTGGGCGCATAGCCCTCCACACAAGGCGATGGCACATGGCCGGGCAGGGACGCCGGGCCGATAATGGGCACATGGTCGTCCCTCGATGAAGAGGGCGCATAGTAGGTCGCTAACAAGGGCGCATAGCTAGTGACCCTTCCCGTCTTCGCCACGGAGAGGGGGGGAATTTAAAATTCGAATTTGAATTCGGCGGCGTCGGGCGGAAGAGTCCCAAACCCGAGGAGCCAGATGCCTCTGCGAGCTGGACGGCAGGGTGGACCGCGTCACCGGGGGTCTCCTTCGAGTGCGGCCACCGGAGGGGGAGTACGACTCCGGGGGGCGAGTCTCTCCGGTACGCGACCTCCGGGGGTGGAAACGGGGTGGCAGCAAGGTGGCAATGGCGCGGTGGCCAGGGGGTTTGCCTAGGGAGGCCACCGGAGCGTTGGGGCCTTTGCGACAGGGGGTGGCCGACGAGGAAGAGCATCTCAGGTGACCATGCGGTCGGGCTAGGAGCCGATCGCTCGAGCAGCGGCAGGGGGAGAACTGGGGGTCTGTCTGCGGGTAGTCGGAGTAGCACGGCCCCAGCGCTGGGCGCGAGAGGGGGGGAGTCATGGAGCCATGCGTGAGCAGAGGAATATATATATATATATATATATATAATATATATATATATATATATATATATATATTTATTTATATACACACACAAATTTATATTAAGGACATCGTTGTTCGAATAGTTGGAGTGAGGTATATCCCACCAGAGGTTGCAGGTTCGAGCAATGTGAGAAGAACAAGAATTATGCGAGAAAGATGTGGTGCACCCTGGGTCTGGATGTGGATGAGGTGATATATATATATATATATATATATATATATATATATATATATATAAGAGGAGATGTGGAAGAGAGCGGGGCTGCTCCCCACTCCGCCATCCCCGGCGACCGGCTTGATCGGGTGGCCGGTCGGCTTCCTCGGCCAGGCCACGCCCCTCGGCGTGCTCGTTCTCTTCCCGCTCGGAGGCCCCCTCGCCTTCCCTCCCATTGGCCCCCCTCTTTGGCCGTGCACCGCCTGGCTCTCCGCCGGCTCCCCGCCGCATGAGACTTTCCCTTCCACCTTTCCTCCGCACCCCCCTCGGTGGCGCCGCCAGCGCCGGAGGCATCGGCGCCACTGGACGCAAACCGGCCCCCCTTCTTCGGATTTGGCTCAGTCGGACACCTCCGCCCCAGCCTTGGCGTCCTTCCCTCCCACCGCCCCTCACCCTGCGCCGACCCCGGCCCCCGAAGCCGCTCCCTCGGCCTCGCCTCCTCCAGGCGCTCTTCCACCGCCATCGACGTTTCCTCTCCCCTCGGGAGTCGAGCCCATCTCTTGGGCTCGGGTGGTCTCGACTTCGTCGTCGGCCGGTCGATTCGCGTTCCCGCCGTCGCCGCCTGCCCCCTCGGCAGCGGCCCCATCCCCTCACCACCCCTCCGTCGGACGTCTCTCCGCCTCGGACCCTCCCCCGCCCCTGACGCCCTGCGCCCTCGCGGCGGCTCCCATCTCGGCTACCGCCGCCAGTGCCCGCCCCGCACCCCTCCTCGCGGCGGCGTCCTTTCCCCCGGCCACGGCCACCCGCTCATCCCTGCGATGGCCCAACTCGGTGTCGTCTTCTCTCGGTCCCCCGGTCATACCCACCGGCGGCCCAGGGCTGGCCCCCCCAATCCGTTTCCCCCCTCTTGCGCCGGCGCCCTCGCCCGCGGTGGCGCAGCCCACGGAGCTCAGGCGTTCCCTCCGTCTGCTGGTGGATCCTCCCACCCGGAGTTAGGCCTGCGGTCCTCCTCCGTCGCCTGCCGATGGCCCTCCCCCCGTCTTTCCCGGCGGATCCCACATCTTTTCTGTCGACGGCCCTCTGTGTCAGCCGCCCGCCGGAGCCCAGTCTCCTCACGCCTTCCTCCTCTCCTTCCGGCCTCCGTCGGCGGGGCTCCCCTGGGGCCCCCTTCCCTCTTCCCTGTCTCAGTCTGGCCGGCCTCCTCCGCCCGAAGGACGCCCCCCTCCCTCCCATCCCACATCCCCGTTCTCCCTCCCCTCACCTTTCCACCCTCCCTACCCTCACCCCCTGCCCGCGTCTCTTCGGCTCATCCGTCGGACTCCGGCCTCGATCGCTGCGCTTGGGCTGGGGTCCCAAGGCACTCTCGTATTACGTGCCCTCCCCTTTGGACAGGCCAGCGTGCCTGCTCCACCTCTGTTTATGTGGCCTCGGGCCACGTGTGGCACGTTGGGCAGTGTGCCCTATCTCCTGTTGGGCTGTGAGCCCCTATTTTTCATAATTTTGAAATTTTTCAAAATTTTGAAATTTAATTTTATGTATTTTCTACATTGCTCTTTAGGGCTTCTTGTGTTTTTGACCCTGGCACCTGTACTGATCTTTATGAGCCACTTTTCCCATTCAATAAAATGTTGTTTAGATTATATATATATATATATATATATATATATAAATATATATTTATATATATAAATATATATATATATATATATATAAATATATATTTATATATTTATATATATATATATATATATATATTCGCTTATAGGATATATATTAGGGGTTGCTAGGTTCGGAGTAGGCGTGAGTCTTTAGAAGCATGGGTTCGGCATGATGTTATGCGATGGGCAAGGTAGGACTCATCCATATTGGGTAGAGTTCGGGAAGGTAAGGCCGCAAACATCATGGGTTCAGGTCGCGGAAGCTGGCACGATGAGGAAGCCCAGAAGGGCCAAGAATCCCTACAAATCAGTAGAAGCATGGAAAATTCTAGGTCAATGAGCCAACACTATGTGCTCAACCTTATATGCACTGAAAGCCAAAGACAATTAACTTTGGTATTTTATGAAGAACCTATGCGCTAGGTGTTATGCGCTGAAGAACCTATCTTTCCATTAGGACAACGAACCTCAGGAATTTGAACATAACAACAACAATTTTCTGAAGGACAGTGTAACCTAGGAGTTAGAAGCTGATAATGTAGACTCCAGCTACACTGCTTTATCTACCACTACATCCACCAGCCAACACATGGCATATGTGTAGATAACTGATAACAATCAGGAGGGCACCAGCGATAGTCAATGGACGAGAAGTCTTGAAACAACGATGAGTAACCCGAATGTTATATTACAGCAAATGCATCAAATGATGTTGAATATGCAAGCTAGTGTAGTCGTCTCACAATCTACAGCAGCTCAGGTTCAGGACAACCAGGATGTGGCAGATAATGATAATTCAGTAGTACCTCCTACTAATGTTTCCAGTATTCCTCTACCAGTGATGCTAGGAACACAGTCGATTGTTTTTTTAAAAGCAGTCGACCTATAAGAAGTTATCCGTTCTTTGTATGCCTATCTCGATTAATAAACAACAAGGATGAGCTCCAGAAGTTGGGAATATCACAACTATACCCTTCTGAATGGTACAATATTATTTTTCCACGAAAGTATGAACGTCACGCCCAGTCCCAAAATACGCAGGACCAGGCCACGTGACAATGGCCAGCTACATATTTAACCAGACTTTAGTCCAACTCAAATACATATAAGTTATGTAGATCACAACTAGTGTCCATGTAATCATAATATCATCTAAATATACTAGAACTACGAAAGAAAAGAACTAAGACGCATCGTCAAGGAGCTTGACACTCAGGCAGTCGACCATTAGCAGCTCTACCCCTGCTGCTTGACACTAGAAGATGGCTCGGCTTGGAGGGTCCACAAAAGATTATTTAAGCCAAAAATAAAATTTTAAAATTGTGGGGGGTGTTTAGCCACATATATTGCTCCTATTTGACAAGATAAAGTTGCCCCATCAATCTCTAAAGTACTTCGACTCATAAACTATGCACGTGCTGCAAGATGATGTACTTCTCACCAAGCTGTTCGTCAGTACCTTGCGGGGGCAGCCTTCAAGTGGTTTTGTAGTCGTTATGACCTAACGACTGCATCAAGTCATTTAAGGACTTAGAGATGATACTCCTTGTATGTTTCTATGAGGGTAAGATGGATATCACCATGTCAATACTGATCCTCACAAAACAAAATATGAAAAAAATTAGTAACTTCATCAAACACTTTAGACAGTTACCACTGAAGCTGCCTTTAGGAATTCTACAAACTGTATTAATAGATACATACAGGCACAATCCACTCAATACAAAATCAAGTTGTCCGATGCCAGAAGGCCGTAAGAGGTGGGTAGCAACAGTAACCACAAATGTTGCCTATTTTATCGATATATGCATCATGCAACAGGGATTGCGATATATTGAAGAAGAAGATCCAACAGATAATAGATTCTAAAGCTACCATCCTTCGTCCAGTTGAGAAGAAGGTCACTACCAACATGGTCTCTTCAATTTTATGACTTCCTGTAGTTGGAAGTCCAAGACGGTGTTGTCCCAATTTCAAGGGCACCTATGAAAATTGTTAATCTTCCACCAACCCATAGCCAAGCAATAGGTTTGGTACCGCTCACTACCTTGTGGGTTGAGGTTATGTAGGTTAGCACAACAAATTAGCAATAAATATTACAATTTACTCTAACATTCATTCTTTTATTCCACTATAGATTCTTCCTTACAAATTCAACATTATTTTTTATTTATTTAACCGTTCTTGATATAAGGGCTTGTTGGTCATTCTAATGACCAAGTTTTGTCCACTAGGAGAAGAAGACAATGGATGAAATGCTACCTTTATATATCATTGATGAATTTTATGGGTATGGAAGATAGTCATTCTGAAAAGTTAGCACATTTCATTTTGTGGCTAAGATTTGAAAATTAAAGGTTTTAAAAGCTCTGAAGCTTAATATTTAGATACGTATGAAGTAAACATAATATATGTTAGACTCTTGTAAGTTTCCTAAATGTCCTATACGATATCTTAAAAAATTGCATCCGAGAATCGCAAATACGATACTATATATTGTATGTTGTGTAGCATAGAGATGTATTCATGTACCCGAACCTCCGTATTTTGGGGAGGGGCGTGACAACATGAGGATCTTGCAAGTCTAGGCTGCAGGGAGGGCTTCCATCACCGTGACAAGAAGAGTCATTTTAGACGGGACTGCATGAAGCTCAAAGATAAGAAGGCTAAAGGCAAGGTTGATCAGAAAGATTTCTTGACTATGGGAGATCTCATCATTGCAGGAACCGACGCAGTTATAGCATGTATAATAACGACGATTAAGTCTCGTATATGGGCGCATCGTATAAGCTCACTCCACAGAGGAGGATCTTCAAGTCATACCGAGGTAGTATGTTTGGACATGTGAAAATAGGCAACAATGTAATTAATCCCCTAAAATTATACTATATTTTTATTATTTATTAATTTTTATATAAAAGTTTTTCTAAATCTTGTGCCATTTTATTTTTAAAATAACAACATTTATTTCTGGTATATATATGTGCATGAATAATAACATACAAGTTTTATCTTTTTTATTTAAGTTTTATATAAAATATTTAGTAGTTTATTTAGATTTTATTTAATAATAATAATAATGATGATGATAATATGAGTATATAAATATTTTAGTAAAAGTAGATAATTAATTTTAAATTATTTTGTTAAAATTATTTATAAACTTTTATTCAGTATAGACATATAGATATATAAATACATATATAGATATATAAACATATATACATATATACATATAATCAAATATATAATAAATAAAGGAAAATTGGATCCGCTACTATTCCCCAGAATAGTAGCAAACCCAGTTCGATCGACCCACACTTCACAGTATTCGTATAGATATATAGGATGTCTAAAAAAATGTTAAAAACCAAAACCCTAACCTTAGATTAACCTAGATGCTTCCCCCATGACCCTACGCCCTTGGCCGCCTACACCGTGTACTACTACAGGCCTCGTCGGCAGGCCGACACTAGACTTCAGCGTTAGCAGCAGCAGAAATAGAAGGAACAATAGCAACAATTGGCGGCATGTTTCTATTCAGCTCGTTTGATCATTTCTGGATCCATTTGCTCAAGTGCGATCATAACCTAACCCTCTTCAAAATCCATCTAATAGACTTTATTAATACGCGATGTGACAAAAATCATGATCCAAAATTGAGAAAAACTTAATATTCTGGAGTTAGAAATTGTCCCAACATCCTTTGTTTAAGCTCGATTTGCAACCAAAGTACTCGACTTTTAGAAAACTAGTAAAACAACCTTGTAGTCAACCTAACCGAGATTAAAACCAGTAGTTAATTTATTTTATTATTTATTACATTAAATATAAAATTTGCTTGAAAATAAATAAAAAAACTTATCTTCGAAAACATAGAAAACTCTGATTTGGGGTCCGTTCCGATGAATCAGACGACTTGGTCATAAACAAAATACATCGAAAGGTGCGTATGGACTGCATGGATTTGTGGAATTTGATAGAACATGACTTGGTTGCATGTGTGGGACGAATTTGATGCTTATAGACCGGTGATTTTGTAAATCAATCCATTACTTCGTGTACGTTCATCGCATCGCAACAAAACTTATGCCATAGAAGTCATGGTATTTTTTTGTCATGTAAGCCAAGTTTGGTCTGATTCTGAGTAGTTGACCGGATCGCCGTATCGCGGGCCCCACGATCCGATTTAATGGGAAATTTTGTGCTTCGCTTATCGAAATCTAAACTTGGACATATCATTGAGTTTGTATCCAAAACTGGACTCGTTGACTCTTTGCCACGAACAAAGTTGAATAAACTTTTCTATTAACAACGAGAGAAGTACAAAGAAATCCTAAACAGGACCTCTATGTACAATGTTTTTTATTCTTAGGAAATGTGACGGTAAAGGTCGAACGCTGTAGTGGTTTCTTTAATTCGTTGATGATCTGACGACGAGAGAAAATTGCAAGTCTTCTGCTCAGCGGCAAGGTGGACAGCATTTCGGCTCTCTGAAGTTTGCTCTGACTCTCTGAATGTCTGGAGGTGAAATGAAGGATGACTCATTTTATTTATAGATGGCTGGAATGATCCATCCATGCACGCATATACGATACATGCTTCGATTCTTGTGAGTAGAAGCATTGCGCGCATGGGATTTGCTGCCACATGGCATTTTTGAACATAATACAATTGTAACTGTACGTATATGGTACAACTGACTATCATGTGGCCATAGTTGGGATGTGGTTGTTGACACCCGCCATATGCATGACTGAGTCTTTGACACGTGGAGTATGTACATTGCTCAAAGATCTCGTTCTGTTGGAACAAAAAAGATTTCATGCGCATGAAAGAGTTAGCGCATGAGGGACTTAGCACATGACTTCTAGAGCGCATAGCAAGTCCGGACGTATTGAAACATTGGCGTAGGGTGAGGTACCATCATCGCTTGGCCACGTGGAACTGCACATCCATCACTGACAAAAACTTAATTATTAGGCTGATGCAAGCGCTATCGTATGTTATCATCTCGCTGTTTGAAGCATCTTATCTTTTAGCAAGGGCGGCTTAGCTATGCCCATATTACCATATGCCATAAACTAGGCATATAGGTTGGTAAGAATTAAGGGTGACTCCTTGGTTTATGTGCTTCCATCGTTTAGAGGATTCGAGGCACAGTAGGCACTATGCTCAAGTTGACAACTGATGTATAACGTAATTGTAAGGGGATCATTTAATGTTCGATGCTGAATAGGCGCGTAGGCGTATGACTTCCTAGATGCAGTTGCAGCTTTAGCACATTTAGATCTATCTGCATGATCCTTCTTGAGTTTTTTTAGTGTCTATGATAACAATGGTCCACAACAAAAACAACAAACAAACTAATGATAGTCAAATAATCTACTACAACTCAAATAGTCTCGGGAACAAGCCCGGTAGTAGAAAATAAAATAAACTAAAATTCATGTCTATACCCACTAACCAATGTGAAAGCATTAGAAAAGAAATATGTTAATTTGCATCATTGTCGGAATCGGGTACGCTAGTAACATCAATGTCGCCAACATACTCACCATACACCTCAGGACAGTTCATGTCGTCTAAAACTGAAAAATAGTTATCCAGTCAAGATTTGAGCAAGATCACCATAACACTACGTTATACAATATAATATATAAGCATGAAGAAACAATAATAAGAAAAATAAACTATAATACATATCCAGTCAAGATTTGATATATATACTCTCTTTATATATTATCTACTACTAAAGTGCATATTCGTTAATAGAAATCTGCAATCCATCAAGATATGGAAGTTACTATCTCACATTTGCCAAATAGAGAAAAAAAACTAAATTAGAGAAGATCTTACAAACCTTTCCATGCTTAGCAACATCCACATACTTCAGGAACATATTGCCTACATTCTTATAGGAATTTGTATATCAGATCCTTTGCCAAATTGAAATTCTAACAAAAATTGACTACTACCAAAAAAAATCAAATAAAGATCAAGTTGAATGGTTACAAGAATAAGAAAAATAGCCAGAAAAGAATCGGTATGTGACCCAAAAAATCATGCTACTACAGACTCCAACTTGTCTGACGTATAATCATACCCCACAAAGGTGACGGCAGCGGCTAAAGCAAATTTCACCAGGGAGGGCAAAATGCCCTTGTAGAGACCAGGCCAACCCTAGGCGTGGCACGTGCCCTTGTATGTCTGTTTCTCTACTCTTGTCCCGTACTTCGGATGCCTCTTTAATCCGTCAGTCTAAGTTTTGCAAGTCGATCCATCGTACGAGAATGGAATGAGAGTTCAACTCGAATTAAAAGAAAACAAGCACGAGAAAGATATTAGCTGCAGGAAATTTGTTTCACCAAGAGATGACTTCTTCCACTACTTAATAGTGACAGCTTTCCTAGCGGCTTATGATTTGGCAAATAAACCATAACATGTCCATGGTGTGGGAAATCAGAGTAATATGCAGTTAAGTCCTTCCACGGTCAAACTCAAACCTGAACATGAGCAGCATATGCTACGTTTATCTTATTTGACTACTTAACCACATGGCATTAACTCCAGTAGAGACCACAAGACGAACTAAATTTTCTAACAAAGGCTGGTGGAAGAGTCGTTGAACTTTTAGGATTCTCGCTCAGCTTTAAAGTACACCTCAACATATGGGTCCTTGTGATTTGGGCAAGAGATGTGAGATTAAGGACCAATTTGGATTGAAGTTATAATTCATCCGCTACTCCATTTGGTGTCAATATGAAAAGGGCCAGCAAAATGTTTTTATTTCGTACGGACGTTTCGGGGTCAAATGGTCGTTTCTAAAATGCAACCCAACTAGCATCCAGGAAATGGGTGTTTGGAAAATGAGAGGAACATAAGTGCAATCCAAACTAGGCCTAAAGCATTTAACGTTTGGAAAGCTAGGTTCATACCTGAAACATCTTCTTTACTACATTAAGAGAGTGACCCATGGCTTTGGCACACGTTCCTGCTGCAAAACTATATATGAATAGCTGGAAGCTTGAGAGACTATCATCTTGCCTGATAGCATTAAGATTCACGAATCTATATCTATTCCACAACTATTGATTAGAAATATATAGTCATTATCAGTTTTGTGATTATAAGTAAATTATAAAGCTCCATAAACATCTTCATGCAGAAACTTGAATAAGGATATCACAAAAGGATTTCATAAATATTATCAAGTAACATACAGTTGCATTATAACGGTGGAACACATATATTGCATCTCTAACATCTCAAGGTCAATCATAGAGACATGACTTCCAAATACCATCAAGTAAGTTTGTCTAGTTTTCCCAAAACAAATAAAACCACAAAAATAACAAGCTTGAATACTTGTCTTCATTTTTTTCCACATCTGACAACAGTTAAATACATAGATGTAAGAAAGTGGTTATTAAATATATTCAATTATTGGTATTTAATTTAATAAACAGGTGTGTGGACGCTGGAGAAAAAGTGATCAATATAAAAGAAACAGATATGGGTACAACAGGTCACTTTTCCATGTCAAATCTTACAATTGATGATTTCACATGATATATAAAGGTACTGATAAAGGCACTTAGGGGTTAGTTTACTAGATAAAGAAAACTTCATTGTGTCCAATATATTCTACTCAATAGAGTATAAGGCACCATGGACTAAGAGAGGGAGTTCTCCAAGTTTGTAAATGTCCCTTTTACTTAAATGAGTAATAATTTTTAGTTTTCTTTGATAAGTTTTTGTTTTTCCTACTTTGAAACTCGACCGCACGAGGATACAAGAGAGTTCATACATGTCTCTTTTTCCTTGTTTGAGCAATAAATTTTAGTTTGCTTTCAGTCGTCATTATCCTACGTCACAACTCAATCCAAGGTGGAATAGACTACCACATATAGAATATTTATTTGTTCTTTCTTCTTTGCTTTGCCTAACAAGGTCTCTGGCCTCTTCGATAACTCTTTTAATCCCCCAGTCATAATAATTTCACCTACCCCTTGCACCAGTAAAATATCTGGCAGAAGTCCCTTCATTAGGAGAACATAGGGCTTCAGCCAAGAAAACAGGCAATGGCTTATTAACCAACCTTCCATCTACAATAACTCAAGTTCCATTCAAACGTGGTATCCTAAGTCTTTCTCCTATTTGATTATATCTTGGTAGCTACTCATCTATAACCAAGTCTTGTTGCCTAGTCTTTCTTTGTTGTGTGGTGTGTTTACATGCTCCTTTTAAAGTTATAAAGCATGATCTCTTGATATAGCATTGTAGGGTAATTGACAAAATGGAAAGGATGGGAATTCAGAGCAATAGTGACTGGTAATTTCTACCTTCAGTCATGAATAGCAAATCAAAGAGGAAGAGAATATAAATGCCCACACAGGTAACTTCATATATTGGAGGAGCATATCTCCACTAATTAGTAATACAAATTCTGAATTGTATAGTTTGATCATGAAACGCAATAGTGTTCCTTGGGTAATTCTAATATGAGATTAGGTTATGCCACAGAAGCTTGGTTTAAAGATTCAAGTATACAATTCAAGTTGGAACAACCAAACTCAGTTAAAATTGTGTTTAGCCCATACCATCCCAAATTCAAATTAGTAGCATAAGATGCCAAATTATGATACCAATTCATATTTTCAATAACCTAACATCAAGATGTGGCTTGCGTACCAGGTCTTGTGTGGAATCAACATGTGGTGTGGCTTTTACTTGGTATTTCTAATGATTATGGTTTCTATTGTTCCATTTGCTTCACCTCCATAAAGTGTAACAAACTGGTTACTACTTTTACTCTAGTTTTTATTGTTCTGTTATTTGTCGATTACTCATACTCTAATTTCAATTATGCAATATGAACATATCATAAAAACTTCCTACTGCTTCTAACTTCTAAAGCAGTAAAACGGTAAGAAATGCACCTATAATTTAGCCAAAATAGTTCAATTTTGTCCAAGAACTGCCTAAGATACCAAATTCTTGTTTGCATCAAAGGCATGCTTGAGGCAGATAAGAATTTCTAATATATGCGTCATCACGTACCTGACACTCAATAAGCGTGCCTCCAGACTGCACCAAATCATCAACAATAACGATATGCTGACCTTCAGGATTACCCTCCTTCAGTTGAACTATCCTTTTATCACCCTCACGCACCTTAGCACAAACAAAAGTGAAGCAATATTTATAATATTTAAGCAACAATAGTCTATAAATTGATGAGAAGAACTCTATTTGGCTTAATCTATATCAGCCGAACCATGGAGAAATGCTGCAACTGCTTGTAAAATCGCTTCCATGCCCTGTTATCTGGGAATGCAATAGTAACCTGAAGGCACAATGACAATTGATTTAAAAAGGGGCAACAGGAAGATGCCACATTCTATCTTAAAAAATATATAGTACTGCTCACATTGTCCGCATCTGGAAGTTGTCGAAGGTGCTATAGTAACAAAGGAATTCCAGTTTCAAAGCAAGGCAGGATATCATCTCCAATGTAAAATATTTCCTATGTAAACCACAAAAATTATCAAGGATGAGGGGGAAAATACCTCCAGGGGAGGAAATATACAAATTTAAGGTTTTTGCTCTTTTTAGAAGGAAAGCATCCAAGCTGCCAGATACTAAGTTGGAATATTCCATTTCCATAAAACCATTATGGTATAGTATGTCAAATCACTCTATTTCGGTTATCTAGCGGGCTCAAGTTTTAACCAGGACGATACACCCATTAAATTATGGGTGTATCCTTCTAACAAAGTGGCGGGATGCCTTTTGAAGTTTTGAATTTCCTATTAAAATTTTACAGATAACTTACTTCCAGCCTCATGGACTCCTTGAACTAGTCTCAAGGAAGCTTCATTCATCTAGGAATCCACCTGAATCCTTAAGTATGCCCTGGTTGTTATTACTTGTCAAGCACGTACTCAACCAAATAACAAAGACAATACCCAAAAGAACCTGAACCAGTCATATTGTTATCAATTCAGGTCTGAGCCTCTGTTATCATGTCTAAACCAATCATAAACCAATTGCAGGATGACCCAAACAAGTTTATCAAACCAGACAACAAAACTAATCCTAAGCCAATTTAGTTGATAGTTAGATTGAATCTAACTTATGACATTATTATCCTTTCCTCGTACTTCAATAGCCAAAGCACATAATATAAATATAAATAAAAAGAACATTCCCCCACAATAAGAAGAAATTATTATGAAGTCCTATAGTAACAGAAATGACACTAACTATTGAAATATAGAAAATATGGTGCATCAGTGACCTCACTCCCAAGTCAATAAAACTTCACTCCTTACGAGAAGGCCTCCCTATTGAAATATAGAAATAAATTCTTTTTTTCACTATGGTTGAAGTACCTATAGAGGACATATTGACACTAGTATATTAAACATAATCTTGGCATTGCAAAAATGTTCAAAAATGTTACGAGTTTTATCAAAAGATTAAAGCAAAAAAAAAAGAACTACAAATTATATGTATTTTTACATTGGTTTCAGTTAGTAATTGAATATTAGACTGATTTCTAAGAAATCATATTGTGATAATTGCCTAATTTAACAACCTTAAAAGCTTCAAAAAGTATAGAAAGTGAATAATTGCATAACAATAGTCAGATATTTTTACATGAGTCATTTTTAAAATCATCCTTCTAATCATTGCTAACTTACAAAGAGCTACAAAAAACCTTAATACCTTCAAACAATAATCAAGAAGCATACTCCTCAATGTCAAATTCACATTAGTTGTGCACATTATGCATATGTACTATGAATTGAATCTTATTGTTTTGGATCGCGCAATCTAGTTTTTATCATACCGAAACGAATTGGATCGCACAAGCTAACTAATTTATTCTGCTCAAGCATTTCAACAAACATATTGTGTGTACAAACTAAGGGGCTGATGGAGATGGTTCTCCTTTCTCGTAAAAATTTCTTCCATACATACCACTGATTCTCCTCGACGGCAGTAGACGATGACCTCCTCCTCAGGGACCTCATCATGTGGGACCATAGATGAATATTCAACCCCAAGTATGACGCGTCGACAAGATCAAACTCTTATGATCGATCCATTCCTCTGTGCGCATCGGTCGGAGGGGTGCAAATTATGCATCTCGAACACCTCCTCCTTCTCCAATAAATATTTAACACAAGAAAAACTATCAGTAACACTTTTGAGTAATTAAGAATTAGATGAAAACCTTATTCATAATCATGACTTAATGATAGAAGAAGAAAAATGATGTTACAAGATGAAATACAGATGAGAGGAATTTGGAAAATTGCAGTTTAAGAGTAGAGAAAGCTCCATGAGAGAAAGAGAGAGGAGAGGGAAACCTGAAAAATAAGTGCGGAAGAATTAGAATTTTTGTGGAATATATGTAATTGATGTTTGGGGGTATTTAGGTTAGAATAAAGAATTGGAACACTTCTCTTCTTAATCATGTGATTAATATATGTGATTGAACGTAAACAAAAACATTTATTGACCGTTCCAAAACATAACATTTTAATTTAATTTTAAGTAAATTAACTTTTGGAACACTTTAGCTACGATTAACACATGTTTCAATGTCTAGGAACACATAAATCATTCCAAATTCTAAAATATTAAATGTTTCAAATTACCCTTTTGGTGTAGTGTAAAATAATAATCCTATGTATATATACTACCTGCCATATGTTGTAATGTTTCTTCTTAATCTAACAAGTCTCCTAATTAACACTGTACGTCTTAAGTGTTATTAAGGAGACCTGTATGGGCCACCACTTAAAACATGTCATGACCTGCTCCCAAATATTCGGATACGAGTCAGACACATCCAGCCTATACTATGAGACACCGCATAGAAAGCTGTTCTAAACCTTCAATTGTCATCAAAATTATATTATATTGAATCATAATATCACATCAACTATATCGAGATAAACTAGAATAAGTCTAAAATGTCATTTTAGTTACATTCTCAAAGCAAGAGTAAGTGGAGACAAATCAAACAAAATGGATGTTAACTATTTATTACAAACAAAATTCAAATATCAAAGGTAAGCTAAGCTATAGGCCATTCCCTAGCAAGGACATCCTCTAGAATGTGAGCTAGCATCTCAGGGCAGGTCCATAGCATGAGTTGCAAAGCAACTCCTCCTCGTCAATTCAACTACAACGATCCAATCAGGAAAGTAGTAAGTACAACCCTATAATTTACGTGTACTGAAACATAGAACTATCAAATAGGAATGTATGAAAGAACTGGTAATAAAAGAAAGTGCAACAATAAAACAGGCTGGGACATGTCAAGTGAAAAATAAATGTGACTGAAAAGATAGTAAAAACATGATCGACTAATAGGACGGTAAAAATAAATGCAACCGATATGGCATATAGCTGATCCAGCAAAATTCAGGTGTGTCATATGAATTAAGCTATCCACGCATATTACACTATGGGCTTTGACCATGCATTTAACTATTCTTTTCTCCATTCCATGCACAAGAAAAAGAAATAAATAGAGATGCAACTGTGAAAAGTAAAGGCAACTGGTGTAAAGTAAAGTGACTTGCAAAAATTAAATACAACTTATTTTAGAAAGTAAATGCAACTAGTAATAAGAAGGAAACATGTCCTGGATGTTCAACATAGAAAGTTATAGTTCATGTTCAGTTAGTAAAATATGTAGTTTACTTGCCTTCTCCAAGATAGGATATAGAGCTAAGAAGAGATAATATCCTGGGTCCTCTCACTATTCAAAAGAGGGTACAACTTAGGTTCCACAATTATAATGTCTAACTAACCAATATACCCTTAACCCTTATTTAAGCACTTTAAATTCTATCTTAAATCAATAACAACTAAATACTAGTTTATTTCTATAATTGATTTTTTCTAAAAGATGGCTATAATGAACTTTATTTTAAGTTATGCTAAATTAGAAATCATAAGGGTGAAGTTTTGGTAAGAAAATACATAAATAATATCAAGTTGCACCAAATATTGTAAAATATGTTATACTAAAAGTCACATTGACTTAAGGAGCATAGATAAGATCCTAAGTCAAACAAGAATTAATTCATTTCTAGATTGAACTAATAAAGGATAAATAATTTCGACTATAGATCGAATCATTAACATAAAGTAATAAATGATTTTGATTAAAGATCGAATCACTAAAAGATAAACAAATCGATTATAAATCGATGACTTTGATTATAGATCGAAAAAATAAATAATTTATAGGTCAATGAAAAGTTGGCTTGTTCCGTCTTCGACATCGATAAATAATGATGTGAGTTAATCAAGATAAAAATAATAAGTGAACTCTAATATAAATGGTAAACACCAAAATCTCTATAACAAATCACACAAACCAACCCTTATAACCTGTAGCCAAAATAGAAGTACTACTCATCTAACATTAACCTATTAAATAACTTTAAAAGAACCATACAAAGGCCACCAAGCAAAACTTGTAATGCATTAGTAACTAAAACTAAATATACAACACTGTATATATGAACTTGTTGTACTAGCTTCGCAAAGCATTTCCACCTCTGCTGAACATTTTGACCAGACAACAAAACCTATTTAACCCTAGCCCACCTACAACAGCATTAAAACTAAATAATAATTGAATAGCATCTCCAATCTAAATATAGAAAAACCTACATAAGCAACAACATCTTCTAAACTATGATAGCAGTAAATCAAATATTTACAATAGGAAAACTAACTGGAAACTTAACTCTCAAAAGAATAGCACCATAATACCTAATCTACAGTACTATCAAATAAATATCTCATTCAAGAAACTAAATATAAAAGTAAGTGGACAGTACACTATCCAACCCGACACCAAATATGAATGTGGACACGACTTCGTACCGAATCTCCTTGAAGGGTGCTCACGGAAAGACATGGACACGAAAGATGGTTAGGTCGCCGAGTACGACACGGGTTTCTGGGTTGCTCCAAAGGAGGAAGATGGTAATGCTTATGTTTTGTCTTAACATTTCTCTTTTTTAGAGAAATGAAGGAAAGTTAGTGAATTAGGGGTTACGGAATGAAGGGTCGGGAGTTACAGAATGAAAGAGGTTAGGGTTACAGAATGGAAGAGGTTGGGGATTACGGGATGGAAGAGATAGACTTGGGGTGGTTGAGCTATTTCTTGATTCAAAAATGAATATGCTACCATTGTTTCAAAATATTGTATTCTTGTTGTTATTTAAAAAGTAAATATTTTATCACTAATTGAATCCTCTAAATAATAATATTATTATTTCAAAATTTAAATTCAATAAATCAACTTTAAATATTTATTAAAAAATTAAAGAGTTACAACTCAGAAGTATGATTTGGTTGGATAGAAAATAAAATTTGATAAGATCAAATATGGGGACTTTAAGATGAGATTGAGGTTTGAGAAGTTGGATTCCTTATTAGGCAAGATTAAAATTTAGTATCTACACTTTGTAGAGTTGTAATTGATGACAGAGGATCATAAGATTAAATGGAAGAGAGAAAAAGAAAACTATTAGTGGATAAGTAGATTGAACTTCAAAGAGTTTTATAATTGTAGAAGTTTAAAAAAATCAAAAGACGAGATGGGTATGATAGTGGTTAATACATCAAGGATTGTGAGCTAAATTATATTGGAAGTTTCAGGATTTGTACAATAGGAATCACAAATTTGAGATATCTACTTAGGAGAGAGAAGACAAGGCATGTGAGCGGTACCATATCTTTTTGAGTCGTGTGGTATTCTTTCTTTTCTTTCACGCCTACCTCAATCCTTCTATTTGGAGGACAAAAATTTTCTTAGAAGGGTAGACTTGTCTTATGGTATTTCAAAATCTGTAAGTTGGTATTTTGGTCAAAACCATTTTTGACTTCTAATTGTATTATTAAATTAATGTCTCCTAATTAAAATTTTGATTAGATTTAATTGTCAGTAGTCATGACATAGAGTTAGATCTAGAAGCATCAGGAATTGTTTGTCGTAATGATTTGATTCCATTCCTAACAACCTTCATGTTTTCTATTGGAAAATTAGTTAGAATAGAAAGTGGAGAGGGACAAACTTGTACATTACCAACCCCAATCCTTTTATATAGGCTTTTTATATGGGCACAACCAAATATGATCATGGCTAGCCCAATTTTTTTTGTTTTTCACAAGGCTAGCCCAATTTTTTGATCTAGGCTGTCCCAAATTTCCCTCCTCCCCCCAAACCCATTATTTCCATTTCATTTCCAAAATCACTTTTCTTTCTTCCAAAACCCTCACCCCCACCTATTGTTTCCACTCCAGTCTTCATCTTCTCCTCCGTCGGCAGTCATCGACTTCTCCTTCGCCCTCCTCCTCTTTCGAAGAAGACCAATGGCACCGAAAGTTTCCTCGCAAATAAGGTACCCATTATTTCTTAAATTTTCCCCATCCGAAACCCTAGAATTAATCTCGTATGCATTACGTTTAACTTATTATTTTAATTGCAAGTATTTCGATAGGAATTAAAGTCTTTTAAATCAAATAGCACTCACGAACTGAGAATGTCTGTGTCGACATGGATTGCCCGTTCTTCTGGCAGTCCAATCTTTATCGTAGACTACCAGAAGAATGGGCAGTCCAAAGTTACACAGGCTGTGACTTGGACTACCCATTCTTTTGGCAGTCCAATATACAGATTGGACTGCCAGAGAGTTGGGCAGTCCAAAGTTACACATGCTGTACTTGGACTGCCCATTCTTCTGGCAGTCCAATATAGAAACTGGACCGCCAGAAGAATGGGCAGTCCAAAGTTACACATGTTGTGACTTGGACTGCCCATTCTTCTGGCAGTCCAACATACAGTCTGCACTGCCAGAGAGTTGAGCAGTCCAAAACTAAACATGCTCTGACCTGGACTGTCATTCTTCTGGCAGTCCAACATAGAGACTAGACTGCCAGAGAGTTGGGCAGTCCAAAGCTACACAATATTGTGAGTTGGACTGCCCATTCTTCTGGCAGTCTAACATACAAGTATGACTGGCAGATTATTGGGCAGTCCATAGTTATATATTTTAATATCTAATTAAGATTAGATATTAGTCATGAGAAGAAAACAAAGGAGAAGGACGTTGAGGCCGGGCCTGAAGAAAATATCCTACAGCATCAGATCGCAAGGCGCGTGCAGCTGGTAGAGTTCTTGATAAAGCGATAACAATCAGAGAAACCAGAACCAGTCTCACGGATAAAAACCCATGGAAGGAAACATGTTGCAAGTCGTTCGAAGAAGCCAGTGAATCGTCGTGATGATTCCTCTTCTGATGATGATGTACCTGTTACTCGAAAGAAATGTGACGATGGATCCGGTCCTTCTCATGTAGCCGAGGAAACGGAAGATTCTGGCCCAATTGGTTGCTCGATATTGACGTCAATCGAGAACCACATTTCTTATCAGATTTAGAAGGATCCAGTTAGTTGATTACCTTAAATATAGAATAACTATTCAAAATATTCTCGTATCATATATTGGACCATGCAATGATATCTGCGTTTGTGGAGCATTGGCATCCAGAAAGTAATAGTTTCCATCTCGCAGACGGAGAGTTGACAATCACCCTTGATGATGTCCACCACATTTTGGGGCTTAAAGTTGACGGTTGTCAAATGGTGATGGATTATTCTGAGGGTGACTTCAAGATGTATGATTAGCTGGTGGGACTGGTCGCCAATTCTCTTGGCATTGAGACGGAGACTTTTGTCACCCTTTCCGAATTTAAGAAGTCGTATGGAGTTCCTTTAAGTTTTTTGAGGAATACATTCTGTTTCGACGACGATGACGACGACGACGATGCTAATGACGACTCCGTGGCCCGGGCATACATACAGTTTATCCTAGGGGCCGTCGGCATTACCGACAAGTCCGAGATCGTGATACATGCCAAATATCTAAACAATCTTACGGACTTGAATACTATGGATCAAGTATCATTCGGAAGTGGTATCCTAGCACATCTCTACCGCGAACTGGGTGCTGCATCTTGAGTCGAGTCGAAGATAATAGCTGGTTGCCAGACTTTGCTCCTTGTAAGCAAATAATACCGTATAGTGTTTATAGGTAATATAAAATTCTTTCGATAACGATGACATTATTATATTTTACATTTACAGGCGTGGATATACGAACATTTTTGACGCTCAAGAGGGCTACTCTTATAGAGATTATGATGAGCAGATGCCTAGGATGTGTAAATGGAAGCCGACTAAGATAGATACCGGACATCCACATACGTTGGCAATCCTACGTGTCGCTCTAGAAGATATGAAGGCAAAGGATGTGAAATAATTTGCACTATTTAGAGGCATTAAGTTAAAGTAGCATTTACTTACTACTATAATTTTTCACATTAATTAATAATTCCTTAACTAATGAATACATTTTGTAGATTATTTAGGATCCATATCGGGATATGCGAAATACTTCTCGTGCTGTGCAACCGGTTGCACTATTTAGAGGCCCGATATTTTGTCATGAAACGGAGGAGCCTCACATCCCAGACGAGTGCTTTGTCAGTTTGTTTACGTACAGACTATCCTTAGCTCTTTAAAATTAAGGACTGCTGCCAAAGGGAAGAATGCAAGGACTTATGTCCCACCATACTACCCTTGGGGTTCTTTGTTTTTCATTTAGTGGCAACGTCATGTTGTCGGTGAAACCATACGAACTCCGGCGATGGAGATGTAGGATTTTAGTGAGGATTATATGGAGTATTATGTGGATGTCGGACATGGTATGATGTTGAATCCTGATAAGCAAAGTGCTAAAGTGCCAGTAGCAGCCCCTCTACTATCCAAGTCAGTACTATATGATGTACTGCAGAAGATGGTAAGTGTCGGTAACCCAGTCTTCTAGGTAAAGTGTTAGTACCTAAATTTATAATTTTTATTCATGCATGCAGGCTTCGAAAGTTAAGAAGTTAGAAAAAAGTTTGATCATGTGCATGGGCGAGAATAACAAAGATGTTGGCCTGCAGATGCAAAACATCACAGATGATTATCCATTTTTTGAAGATGAGCGACGCACGAAGATGCGTCATTACCAAGAATGACTCTGTGATTTGTAACACTTGACTGACTATGTGATTTGAATCTTAATACTCTATAATAACTTGACTGACACTACTAAAATTTATCGTTTTAGCGACAGCCCCATCCGTCGCTAAACCGACGGTAATTACGAATAGCGACCGATGACCGACGGATTTTAGCCAAAAACATCCGTCGGCAATCAGCTCGTCGCTAATAACGGTCCGTCGCTAAGTTGTCGTCAAACGACGGAATAGCGACGGATTGTCGGCGTCACAATACGAAGCATTAGCGACGCATTTCCGACGGACTGTCGTCCATTTCAACTATTAAGTACTGAACTGTGTAGATAATAGCGACGTAAAATTCCGTCGGTAACCCGTCGTAACAGCGTATCAGAGCGTATCGTTCTGTCGCTCATCCGTCGGTATTCATCGGTAACAAACGACGGATTAGCGACGGCGTGCTGACGGACTATCCGTCGATCAGGTTCTGGAAATGCTTGGCATTTTCAATACCATGGCGACGGAAGAGTAGTCGCTAATCCGTCGCCAGGACGTCGCCACAGCGACGGATTACTAACTGATTATCCGTCGCCATGGTTCTAGAAATGTCAGGCATTTCCAGAACCATGTCGACGGATAGTCCGTCGCAAAGCAGTCGCTAGAGCGAGCGACTGCTTAGCGGCTGATTATCAGTCGCCCTGGCGACGAACAGGCCGTCGCTATTCCGTCGAAGTTTATACCACCAGAACCTTGCCGACGGATAATCCGTCGAGCATCCGTCGCTACCTGGAAACACTTTAAAAACTCCAGATAGCGACGGCTAATCCGTCGACGAACCGTCGGCAACTGGGATCTAAACGGTCACTAGTCCGTCGCTAACTGAGTTTTTTGGGAAAAAAAATTACAGCACTTTCCTTGTTCACAAATATATGCATAAACCAAACCAATATATAATGCATACCAATTATCCAACAATCACACAGACCCAATATATAATACACAGATCAAATATGCACATACGAATTTAATGCACACCAATTATCCAAGAATCATAGACCAAACCAAATTAATAGAAAATAATATCAATTATCCTAAAGAGTAACATAATATCCGGTGCTATAAGCCGATTATAGCACAATTAATCCAATGCTCTCACAAATAATCTAATTTTTCTTAATACAACATTTTAAAAAGGAGGAGGTCGATTGTCCGGTGGTGGTAATCCTATATACGACCGACGATTATACTCCTCCACAAGGTACGGAGGCAAGCCGTCGTAGACACTGTTCGGAAGTCGGCGTAGCTGCTCTGCGGACATGAGATCCAGGAGTGACGTCACAGTCGTAGGCGGTACCACAGGGGCATCAGGATTGAAAGAAAGATGGTCCACGGAAGACGGACCGACACCTGCAGTCGACGGACCAGTAGAAGACGGACAAGCACCATCAGCAGACGTACCGGCAGCAGCAGACGGACCGACAGCAGCAGACGCAGACGAAAAGTACGTAGCAAATTGCTCTCGTAAGGATGACACTGCCTCGTGCAGCTGCGTAAGCTGCGACCTAACATCATCGTCTGCCCGGGCCACGGGAGAAGGCGGTATCGATGGAAATCTCTGCGTCGCCATATACAATGGCCCTAGGGAGCCGACATGACCTGTAAATAGAACACATAAACATAATTAACAATATAAAGTGTAAATGGATATAAAAAACTAAACTAAAATATACATACCACCAGTAGGGAGACGAGTGCCGCCGCGACGAAAAAGACTAGGAGTGCCATCTGCAATAAGTAAATAATCGAATAAAAAAAACATGAATTCACGTAATTGCTTTTATGAGGTCAAACTTAATTCACGTAATTGGAAGTATTTTTAATATACAACAATATTTAACCTAATTATCGTCTTCGTTCTCATCCTCGGCCTCGTCTTCATCATCATCCTCCTCATCCTCATCCTCATCCTTATCTACATCGTCGATTTCATCTGTATCCTCATCCCCATCAAATTCTTCTTCTTCTTCTTCTTCTTTTTCTTCTTCTTCTTTGTCTTCTTCTTCTTCTTCTTCTGCCTCAAAATTTGGGACAAGACACCTCTTTCTCCCCTGGTTGACAGCTAAGTCTTGTGTATCAACCTCTTCCTCCCCTCTATTTTCTTCAACAATATCTTCAACATCCATTGTATCTGTGTGTTGTCCCAAGTATTGAGACTTTTCGATCTGGTCCTCTTGGTATGCTGGGTCTCCAACGTTGAATGTATTTCTAGATTTAATCTTGTATACTGCCCACCAGTCAAATCGATCTCTACGACGCCTTGGGTAGCTTGTATAGTAGACTTGAACAGCCTGATTTGCTATCGCAAATATATCGGACCCTCTATACCTCCTGCGATGATTTATATAGACGAATCCAAATTGTTTATCGATTCTCCAACCGATATTTGGTGTCGTATCGAACCACTCACATTTGAACATCATAATATGCATATCATATGGGCTAGTATATTGTAAATCTACAATATCCCGAAGCACTCCATAATAGTCAAAGTTCGGCTCGTCGTCATAGACGGTGCCTCTTATGCAAACACCGGAATCCTTGGTATTGATGCCGTCATTGATAAATTCGACATATATAGCATTCTGAGTTGACTTAAACCTGAAGCCATTAACGACATAGCCTGGCCAAGTCTTTATTTGCTTCTTCGATCCCAGTGCCAGATAACGAACACTCTCATAAGTGAGTATTATTTCAGGCAATAAAACCTGTAAACAAATATCTATAATTTAAATGTTTCAGATTATATATTAATAATCTCAATTATAATCACAGTTACTTACGTATTTGCGAAACCATGACGGAAATGTACAATCAACCTCTCTTTGAAGTCCCTCATCGGTAATATCGGGTCTCCTCATTTTGACTTCATCTCTAAATATACTATTAGAGAAAATAAGAATATATAAGTGTAGTCACTTACTTCATCAAATTCGAGATTATAACGAGTGCAAGTGTACTGACTTACTTCTCCAAATCTCTCACTTCTTGTATGTCACAGTTTAACAAGACATATCGGTGAGCGGCATCATACTCGTCGTCTGTCAACCATCGTCTTTTACTAGCCCCAACAGGCTTGTCCCTTACATTAAATCTTCCTCCATCCTCAACGTCCTCGTCATTCCTTTAAGGTCTATTTCGATTTGTTTTAACATGAGTATCGAAATAAATGGAGCAGAAGTTTGACACCTCTTCGATAAGATATGCTTCGCATATCGAAGCCTCTATATGAGCTTTGTTGCCAACTTTCTTCTTAGATGGTGTAGGTATCTAGAGAGACAAATTATCTTGAGAATTAAGAAAGAATTTTAAAACCCACTGAAATTCAGCTTAGATTATATCGATATTTATGTACCTTTCAAATGGGTACATCTATCGATAATGAACAGGTGCACCGATACGGGCTTTGTATGCTAGATGAATCGGTAGATGCTCCATGCTGTCGAAGAAGCCAGGAGGAAATATTTTTTCCAACTTACAAATTGTTAAGATAATCTTCTCCTCAAGTTCAACCATGTGTTGCACAGTCAACTTAGTTGAACAAATATCCCTAAAAAATATTGATAGTTCGGCCAACGGAACCCATACAGCAGAAGGCAACAACTCTTTCAAAGCAATGGGCAGTAATCTTTCCATAAGCACATGGCAGTCATGACTCTTCATTTCCGTTAGCTTGCGTTCATTGAGGTCAACGCATCTAGACAAATTCGACACATAGCCGTCGGGAAATCATAAAGTAGATACTCACTTGCAGATTATTAATCTATCTTCCTTGCTCAATGTGTATTGTGCTATCGGCTTACTTAATTGTCCAGCAGCTCCCTTTGTATCAAGTTCAGATAAGGACGCTTGCATATATCGGCAATGTCTTGTCTTGCTTTTGGATTGTCCTTCGTCTTTCCTTTAATGTCCATGACGGTATTGAAGACATTATCGAACACATTCTTTTCGATATGCATAACATCAAGATTATGCCTTATAAGATTATCTTTCCAATAAGGCAAGTCCCAGAAGATACTCCATTTGGTCCAGTTATGGGTTTGTCCGAACCCATCGACACGATTGTTCGATGGATCTTCCATTACAGTGGGCAAATCCTTTACATCTTCCCAAATATCATACCTCGACCATCTGGCAGGCGGATGAGAAAATTCTTGTTTTCCAGCTCTGAATGCGTCATTGTTCTTTCTCCAAGGATGACTCGTGGGCAGAAATTGACGATGACAATCAAAGAAAGAAGTTTTTCCTCCATGCTTAAGGCGGAACGCCTTACTATTTTGCATGCATATCGGATAAGACTGGGTGCCATGAGTACTCCATCCCGATAGCATACCGTATGCGGGGAAAATTATTGATTGTCCACATCAGTGAAGCTCTCATCTGAAAGTTCTGTTTCCTGAAAATATCATACGTCGTGACGCCGATCTCCCACAGCTGTTTTAGCTCATCCACCAACGGCTGTAAATATATATCGATATTCTTCGTCAGATTTTTGGGACCCGGTATGATAGCTGTCAAGAACATATAAGGAGTCTTCATACACATCTATGGTGGCAGATTGTAAGGGGTCAGAATGACCGGCCAGCAGGAGTATTGAGATCCCGACTGCCCGAAAGGGGCGAATCCATCAGAACATAGCCCCATGCGTACATTTCTGGGCTCTGCAGCAAAATCTGGATGGCAAAAATTAAAATATTTCTACGCCTCTCCATCCGAAGGATGTGACAATTCCCCATCGTCCTTTATGCATTCTTCGTTGTGCCACATCATGTGTTCTGCTGTATTCTGAGACATATACATCCTCTGTAAGCACTTCGTGATCGACAAGTAATGTATATACTTGTAAGAACGTCGTTTTCTAGTTGACTTTCCTTTTCCCCTGACTTCCTTGTAACGATCTGCATTACAGAAGCGGCAACTTTCCATATCCTCGTTCTCCTTGTAGTACAACATGCATCCGTTGCGACAACAATCTATCTTGTCGTACCCCAGTCCCAGTTGTTGGACCATCATCTTCGACTTGTAGAAGTTTTTTGGAAGCTCTTTTGATTCCTTCGGTAACACCTCCTTTATTAGTTGTGTAATCCGATCATAGCAAGTTTGTGGCAAGTTAAAATCGGACTTTATGTTCAACAACCGTATCGTCACTGACAGTACAGAATGTGGATCACAACCAGGATATAAAGAAGTTTCAGCATCCTGAAATATATCATAGAACTCCTTCGCCTCGGGATTAGGATTTTCTGGATCAAAATTAGGCCCTGCCGCGTCGTACACCATATCTCGTGCAAGGTTCTGCACATCTCCATAATCAACGGAGCATTCGTCGTCATCGACGACAAAATTCGCTGCAGCATTATCATCAAAAGCATAAGTAGCAGCATTAGTATATAATCATGTAACTGGTGGATCCGCTAGTATTCTAGCTCGAGAAGAGAAAAATATAAATACAGTTGTTACTAATAGTTCGATACCGATAGTTCGATACCGATAGTGCGATACCGATACCGATACCGATAGTGCGATACCGATACCGATAGTTCGATACCGATACCAATACCGATAGTTCGATACTGATAGTTCGATACCGATAGTGCGATACCGATACCGATACCGATAGTGCGATACCGATACCAATACCGATAGTTCAATACCGATAGCATGGTTTAAAGTATCGGCCGATACCGATCCGATACGACCGATACCGATACGGTTTGGCATGTTTCGATCCAAAACCGACCGATACCAAATATTGACCGATACCGACATTGGCGGTCTTTGTTCCGGTCAATTCGACAAAACCAATCGGTAAGGGTGACTACTATTTCATATAATTTCAAAACTACTAAGAAATAACGCTGAAATACTTAAAATTATGCCTAAATATATAAAATATATGTTTTTAAATGTAAATAATTTATTAATAATTATTTGTTTTCCGATACCAAAGTCTGATACTCCGATACGATACCGCCGATACTACCGATATCGCCGATACCAATACTCATAGGAATAGTCCGAAACCGATTTCGATACCGATATTGTGAACCTTGACCGATAGTACGATACCGATACCGATACCGATAGTGCGATACCGATACCAAACTGAGTCAATCTATCTATTTCTAAATTGCAAGAGTCCACTTCTAGGATATGGTAGCTATATCCTAAATATCTAGTCTAAAATTAACTTGGTTAGGATACTAGAGTGTCCTTATTATCTAGCAAGCACTACGTATAAGAATAGAATATATATTGATATGGTAGTAGTTGTCCTAGAAACCTAACTAGTGAATAGATAGGATTAACACCGTTTTCAATTCATCTATTGACATTGTTAACTCATAATATAGGTTATTTGTACTCGCACTAGGATCCTGACCCATATTCTCAGCTGAGGACCACAGTTAAGTACTTGCTCTCAGATTTATATTACTTTATGCATATTGAACATATTTTATTCTTGTATCCTGATACTTGTAGTACACACTTGACTCATGAAAGAGATTTCTTTATGTCATGATTACTTATCATGTACTATTGATCGTGTCTTGTTAAAATAAAGAAACACTAAGTATAGCATGAATTCACCCAAAACCCTTGAAAATACATGATTGCTAGTCATCATCAACTAACCTTCCTTCTCAAAAAATACATGTTTGCTAGTACGTTATCAACTGACATACCTTATTTTGATATTACATGAATGCTAGCCCATCATCAACTGACGTACCTTATCCCAATCACATGAATGCTAGCATGTCATCAACTGACATTGCTTTATTACTTGTCTAGTATCTTACATGCTTACTTGGTATTTCCTTCCATGTCAGTTGCTCATGTCTAAATTTTTGTCTTATTTCTTTACATATATCTATACATGTTCATGTTTCTTCATCATATTCTATAACAATGAGACGTATTTGTATTTTCTCCAATCCTAACTGGATAACATTTTCAGACAATGAATTCGAGGGCATGTGTCCTACCCATTATGACGTACAGAAGAACCACGAGGTGGACCCAATAGAAATATATCTGTCTGATATGTAGATATAGCCTAGTTTAGTTATCTTAATATTTGACCGAATTTGACTCCGAAAACTATTTTGGGTATGTTATCTACATTTGGATTATGATGCATCTTGACGTTGGACTACTTAGACTTGGATTTTGGAGACCAAGACTATCTTTGGGTTTATTCATTTCCTATTTCACATCCATCTTCCATAGCACTTGTGATTGAGTATTTGTTACTTATTGTATTCCTAACTTTAATTTTAATGTTGAGATTTTATTTCATGAATTGGATATTATATGTTGGAGGTATAACAATGTTCTACTGCTGATGTTATGGCGTAGGCTGGACGTACCCACGCACTTGTGCCTGAACATCTGGGTGTGGGTCGTGACAAGAAGAGAGGATAGAGAGGACAGGGAGAAAAGATAAATGAATCAAAGAGAGTATAATAACAGACAAAAAAGAGGCATAGATAAAAAAGATATATAGACATGTGTTATAAAAACCAGATTATCGTAGATCGACCCGGAATGGCACTATATTAGATCAAACAGTTGGTTTAACAAGTGGCTCAACCACTGGCTTAACCTACGTGGGATGTTGATTTTGACAAAGATATTTATTTACAACCATTTTTTGAAAAATAGTATGTCAACCCCAATCGGACCCAAAAAATGCTACCATTTTACCAGTAAACTGGTTAAACTGCCCGGTACAGTCAAGTTTTTAAAACACTGGCATAAACAAATAAATTTTTTTTAAAAGAGTTGTTTTGTATTTAAAACCCCTACTTTTATTATTTCTTGCCTTTTACACAATTTATTTAGTTCTCCATGTCCCCCCTTCTTATGTAATTAAAAGTCTTGGTCATCTTTTGCAATTAATCAAGGTTGAGGGGTATTAGAAAAACAAACATACTTATTTGGCAAGCATCAATTGCATATAGTGGCACTAGTAATATTTAGCAAAATTTTGAATTTAATATTATAAATAAAAACTAAGAAAAAATAAAAGGAGGTGATTAGAATTTACTTAAAGTATAGGGATGATAAATAAAAAGCTATTTTGTGTAACCCTCCTACACTCTAAATATTAGAAAATTTACTAAAATTTAGCACAGTATTCGAAGGATACTTCGAGTGGTGAAGAGAGCCAATAAAATAAGCACACATTCTCGTAAAACTATATGAAGGATACTTCGAAAACTTATACTAGAAATTTTCATAGTTAACAAAAATTAGAAAATGGATGAAGATAGGACAGAGAACCAGGATTGGGCGGGGTCGTTGGACATAGTTTCTCCTATATAATCTAGTGCAGGAGAATTTTTTTTGGATCTTTCACATTTTACTCAACTCCAGTGAGTTGTAAGAGTTCCAATCTAAACAGTATTTATTGTTTTCAAGCCCAATTAGTCTCTTCTATGGCTTATAATTCATGCTTTCTTACCTAATTTTGCTAGTGTCACTCAAGTATTAAGATGATTATAACATTACATTCTATATTTTGTTAAATTTTGCTACTGTCACTATATGCAAATAATGTTAGCCAAATAGATAAGTTTATTTTTCTAAGAACCCCCTTAACCTTTATTAATTGTAAAAGATGACCATGACTTTTAATTACATAAGAACGGAAGGAATTAGTGAGAGTTAGAGAAATTGTGCCAAATATAAAAAATTTAATAAAAATGGGGGTTATAAAAATAACTATTTTTAAAAAAATAACTTTAAAAGGAAAGGTTTGAGGAAGGAGGTGCAAAAATTTGACTATTCAATAGTGATCTTGCATATTCCCAAAAGTTACATGTGAACAACAAATTTTCTCTGATTAAAATTTACACAAAAATAGTACAGGTTAAGTAGTACGGGCTTACGACCGAAGTATCCATGTCATGGTGTGATGGCCAGCTAGGCCGGCCCGGACCCAGTGTTGACCGATTTTGATCGAACATGGGCCGGGCCGGGCTTACACCAGTTGGAGAAGCGGCCGGGCCGGCCCGAGTTGAAAAAAAAATTCAAACCCAGTCCGGACCAATGGCCTGATCTTGGGTGGTCTGGGCTGAACCAGGCCTAGGCCCAGCCGGTCCAGGGTTGGGTCTGGGCCAGTCCGAATTTTCAAAAAAATATTATGTTGATAAAAGTGAGAAAGAAAATAACATTAACTAACAAAAAAATTAATAAAAAAAAGTTGACAAATTTTTTTTGATGTCAATATAATTTAACGTACAAGTATTTTTTTTCAGAAAATTTGCAATAAAATGTATAGGTTACAAATTGATATTTTATTTTCATAAAATTTGTAAAAAAATGTACAAGTATTTTTTTATTTTCCGTCATCCGTCTTTCCTCTAAGTTTATAGCTCAGCTCCTCCATCAGTAGTGTCCTCCAAAGTAAAAGACTAAAAGTCCAACTCATTGATGTCGGAACTTTTATCTCTTAAGTTTGAGTTTGTTTTTTTCGTACGAACTTAATCTTGAATGCATATGCAAGCTTCCAAAATATCTAGCAGCATCATGCTCCTCTTCTTGCTTAGCATCCATGAATCTGCACTAAAATAAGATTTCGATGCTACCGTAGATATCGGGACATTAGTACATCACGTGCTATAGAAGAAAGTATAGGATATGTTTTTCATGTCTTTTCCATCGTTCTAAAATGGAAAAATAAGATGAAGATTCGTCTCCTTCTTCTTCAAAAGAATTTAAATAATACGACAATTCCTAAGTTGATAGAGAAGAATATTTTTGTTTCTTCCTTTCCAGTATATTCTTAGCAAATATTACAACCCGCACCCAGTAAAAGGGCACGAGACTGTGGGTACGTCCAGCCTATGCCGCAGTGTCGGCGGTATAACGTTGTCCTAGGTCTCAATAATAGCTAACATAATATAATGTACCTGTCTAGGATATATACTCTCTACACGGAGGACAAACTCAGAAAGATACAACTTAATCATAAACTAACTAAAGAGGAATAACAACACGATATGGAATAGATAGAAAGTCAAAGTACAATACAACCCAAAAGAGATAATTCTAAGTGTCATCGAAGTATCTTAATGTATACATGAATTAATATAAAATCTCAGAAATAACTGGAGACAATTTCCAGACAAAAGTTCTAATAGTCTAATCTAAGCACTGCTATTGTCTCCTCTAGGCTAGCTGGATCCTCCTCGGGATCAAAGTAATCCTCCAAGTTCTTTATAAAATTTGTCAACATATCCAGTCACGATTGGAGCGAAGTACATAACTCTGAAAGCAGTTCAAAAATATGGTAGGAAATATAGAACTATCAATAGAATAAGATACATGACATATTGTAAAGAAAATACAAGAATACAGGAATATGAATAAAGAAATTGAATACATGAATAAAAATAAAGAATCTATGAACTATAATAAATATACGTGATTCAGAGCACAAGACAATTATGTGATTCGTTTAGGTTGTACATGAGTAATTCTATGGTAACTCCATTATACATGAGGGTATAACAGACATATACATGAGTACACTAGAGGGATTTAATCACATAACCACTTCTAATCTCCCTACACCAATCAATACACAAGGATCCGATCATATTACTTTACGTGCATGATTGTTAGTTTGAACATGAAGCACATGTGAACATGAGAGTACATGAGTGTACATAAATAATACAAATACAAGGAGTACAAGACATACTTGATAAAGTACATGAACATGAAATACCCGATGCATTCGTTAAGGGAATAATATCTCATGACATGATCCATATAGTACTCGTCCGTGATAACAATGTGTCAGCATCAAGTAAAGTAGTCTAAAGCAGGCAATATAGATACTATCATGATAAAAACAATCAGAGAATGTACTCACCTGATATCCTGAGCAACTGATGTATATCGGTGTCCAAACTGGAGTCACAAATACCTATAATGAGAATTACAGGTTACTGAGTGTTCTAAATTAAACATTGAGTTAATGTCATTACAAAAAAAAAGTCTTTTTTGACAGTTTTTCTCCGTCAAGTAATGGGTATCTTGACGGTTGCGGATCCGTCAAGAAGGCCGAAGTCAAGAAAAGGTCCTCCATTTTCTTGATGATCGCTGACAGGGCTTTTTTTGATGGTTTTTGGCTGTCATATGATATATTTTTTACTATTTTTAGCCGTCAAGATAGCAGTTTGGAGAAACCGTCAATGTAGGTGAAAACTTTTCTTGACTCCGACCTATATGACGGCTATTATCCGTCAAGAAACCGTCAATATAAAGTTATTATGTAGCATAATTGAATTAAATGTTGACATTTGACAACCGTCAAGAGAAGCTAGCCAAAATACAGTCAAGAGAAGCTTGCCAAAATTTAATCAAGAATTATATATTATTGTAGAAGCATAATAATTTCAACATTATGTGCCTAACCCATAAGTAGCTATGCGCCCAAGTCTGGACGTAGCTATGTGCCCAAGTCAGAAAGTAGCTATACGCCTAAGTCAGAAAGTGGCAGACACCCACAATGCAAATCCTATGCACCCATATGTAAAATCCCTATGCGCCACACGGCTCCTCCAGAAGAGGGCATATAGCCCTGTTCCCATACTATGCGCCCAAGTCAGGACAGCACCACGACTCGGTCAACATCCACGATCAGTTGTGTACCGAAGCATGCGGCTACGTCAGTCTCCACGAGCAGTCGTGCACCGAAGCATGCGGCCACGTCAACCCCACGATCTACCCACGATCATCAAGTCTTTATGCGGCTACACTCTATGCGCCCAAAGGAAGACTGTGCCCGCAGGGAAATCAGTATTTTCCTCCTGTGTGCGCATAATAGTCATTTCAGGGCAAAATGACTATAAATAGAGGTCACATGCCTCTTCAAAAACACAGAATGGAGAGCATTTCAGAGCCAAATTGTTGCCCTTCTTGCCAGTGAGCCGAGAGTTAGCAATTTTTTTATGTTTTCTCCTATTTTTATAATCGGAGTGTCAACGGAGTAAAGGAGCAACTGTCGCTCGATCTTTATCGTCCTATTTCCCATAATTCTTTTTTACTCGAGGATTCGCAGTGTAGGATCCTTAGGTGTACTAGATTTGTGGTACCTTGCGCCAATAAGAAAAGACAGTGCTTCTTCTTCTTTTTTGTGTGTGTCCTCAAAAATGGTGACTCTGCTGGGGACTACCTTTGTTAGCCCAATGATTGTATTATGTTTTTTAATATAGTTAATATGTTAAGTTCAGCATTTTATTATCACTAATCTTCATACTATCGCCATAGCATTTCTACTTATACTTATACTTTTGGTGATATGTGCCTATTGGTTTACATATTAGTGATATGAGCTTATCTATCTTAAATTTAATCGGGTTGCCAAAATCAAAACTATTTTGATTGTGGTCATTCAATTAAGTTTAATCATTATGATATCACTAACATTTATGCTATCACCTTAGCACTTATACTTAAACTCAGCATTATCCTAATATGCATTAAACTTATCATACTTGCTACTATGTATATTGCTTTGTTCGTCTAAATATGTACATGCAGAAAAGCAATAAGCAAGATTAACATGGACATATGCAATGAAAAATTATGGTGGGCCAAAGACGATGGATCCCATAAGATTTCTCTGAACCACCCGACGATATCTCCGGAGCCACGCACTCGGGGGTTCCGCTGCCCGGTCAGCAGACGGCGGTCGAAGAGGCAGCGCCCCTCGTCGGGGGTTAGGGGGCGAAGCCCCCGAAAGGTATTCAATTTTTGCAAACTGGATATCTTTGGACAGCTGCCGCCAAGGGAAAAAGACAGCACATATCAAAGGAAGAAGCCAAGCCTTGCCATCATCATTTCAAGACTCTGAAGAAGCCTGCACCTACTACAGTATATCTGGAGTCTGTAATGAGTCTTAGGAATTATTGTAAACACAAGAAATGGATGGCAAAATCGAAAGCTAGGGTAGAAATTAGCATAGGATCATTTTCGAATGAAAATCGGCAGACCAACGGTATGCTGGTGCATACCGACGGTCTACCGATTTTGTTCACAGAAAGTTTTTTGTACAAAATTGGCATACCGACGGTATACCGATTTTGAAACGTTGAAAGTCCAAAGGTCGGATTTCCAGCAATAAATGATCCTAACGGCTATATTTCGAGCTATTGCAATCCCAGACCGGTATGCCGACTCATACCGACGGTATGTCGGTCGCTGACTGAAAAGTTGCCTTTGGCTCTTTTCAATGCTTTGGTTATAAATAGCCTTGAACCCCTTTAATTCAAGGTTGATGCTTTGAGCCTAAAAATTTCTAAACCACCAAAGCCTATCCACAACAACACTACAAAGCTTTCATTTGCCATCCACAAATTATGTTAGAGTTATTGAGTTGAAAAGTGAGATCTTTATCTTATTGTATAAGGAGATCAAAACCTATTGTGAAAGGTTGAAGTTGGAGATTCTTCGGATCCAAACTCTCGGTTGAAGTTGGAGAGTCTTCCTATCCAAACTCTCGGTTGAAGTCGGAGAGGCCTTCGGATTAAAGCTCTCGTGTAAGAAGTTGGCGAGTTCTTCGGATCCATACTCGTGTGTAACTATTTACTCAAATAGTGGATTAAAGCCGGAGAGAGTTTCGGGACTGGAGTGCCTCTTGGGAGGATACCAGGATATATCGTGTGTCGGTATTGTTTTTTGCTTCTCCTCTTACACTTATATTTTTAAATTGCCAATTAGCTTGTGCTAAGTGCTTGATTAGTTAGCTTGACCCTATTCACCTCCCCTCTAGGGTTCCTATAATTGGTATCAGAGCAAGGACTCTATTGTTAGGCTTAACATCCTTAGAGTAGATCCTTGTTATTTTTCTATGGCATCGTATACCTCCTACTCCTCCTCCGATAAAGAGGGTTTTACTTCTAGTAGCATAGACAATCATGTTTCTTCTAAATGCAAGAAATGCTCTAAGTGGAAAGCCATGGCTAAACAATCCTTAAGATTCTTGACAACCTACATTCTACAAATGAAGAACTTTCTGAAAAGGTTTTCATTTAGAAGAAGCAAATAAGTTTTTGAGAAATGAAAACAATGATCTATTATCTAGACTTGTTTTTCAAAACTCATCATGTGTTTCTTTAAAGAGTTTGAATGAGGCTTTAATCTTGAAAATCAAATCTCTTTCCTCATCTATAGAAGATCTTAAAAGTCAAACGCATGTGTTAACTTCTTTGCACGATTCTTCTATTGATTCTTTAAAGAAACAAAATGATGATTTTATTTCTAGAATTGCTTTATTTGAAAAAGAGAATTATGCTTTAAATACTAAATTTGATTCTCTTACTTGTTTGCATGATGATTTGCTATTAGAACATGATATTCATAAAACCAAATCTTCTCATGCTCACTCGAGAGATATTCATCATTCTAGTATGTCACATGTTCATAACCATGCTCATTCTGATACATGTGCACACACTAGTATTAGGTGCTTCTATTGCTCTCGCATTGGACACATAAGCTTAACTTGTCCTATTCGTAGGAGTTTTTCTACCAATGCTAGAGTAAATAGTATATGGGTCCCTAAAGCTAACAAATGTGGATCCAAGTTTATTTGGATACCAAAGTCTTCGCCTAATGTTGTAGGTGAAGCTTCTTATATCGGACATAGCACCGAGGAGCGTGTTGGTGGTTGCAAAGCTCAAAGGTCATCTTCCAAGCAATTGCACCAACACAATTGTGGCCACTAGAGCCACTTTGGTAACATGCTAAACGATTCTCTTTAAATAGTTTATATTTGTAGAATTTAGCATGTTTCCTTTGACACTTGCTACTAGCTCTCATTGATATATTTTAGTTGCCTCTTATATAAATCAATGTGAGATATAATACTAGCATGCTTCATTAATTTTCTTACTAATTCTTTTATCTAGCATGACTAGTTACTTAGCTTAAATGTTTAGTTCACACTTGTAGTTTATCACTCATTTTCTATTAAGTATGACACATTTAATTTATGCATGCTTGTTATTCTTAATCTCTATATTATGAAACATGCATATCACTCTAGTCCATAGGAGCTTGATTTTGATTTGAGTTAATATGATTTTAACTCTCCGTCTTTAAAGTTTTTGAGAATAGTTACTTCTTACCGATTTCTCCTTAATATGTAATATTTACTTTAAATCGATATTTGTTAATATATGTTTAGCACAAGCTTCTTATCACTTGATAAGTATACACTTATACTTCCATTTTAACCTTGTGCTTACATAATATATTCATTATTGATTCTCAAACTTTAACTTGATTATCTTCTTGAGAATAATTATGTTCTTGCCTAATGAAGTTTATTTATACATGTTTTAGAATTTGTAATGATTTTTCAAATAGTCATTAAGGATACATGACTATATATTAAATTTCCATCTACATATAGTTCATGTATCTCTTATATTGATATCTATTTTGTATAAATACCTTTATGTAGGCATATGAGTTAAGCTAAAGTTTTATATTAACTTGAAGAGTATTTATTCATACTTGTTACTTTTAAACTTGTGCTTAACTCATACTCTAGCTATTGATTCTTTTGATCAAATTTGTGTATCTCTTTTTGAATCAATAAGCTTCTTCCTTAAAGCTTTCTTTTAATGATGTCTTTTTAGCTTTTTGGTTGACTTTATGGATACATATTTTTCTCTTGATTCTTGAATCTTCTCATGTATGCCTATTTATATATATATTTATATATATATATATATATATATATATATATATATATATATATATATATATAGTTTTAACTATGTGATTCCTAACTTTGCATAAGTATTTATTTTATACCTTTAAGTTGGGATGTTGAGAGAAATCTTTTATTAGTGTCTTGTTCATGACTATTTAAGAAAGTTCTTTTAAGTATCACATGTTTTTGTGCCTTACCTTGTTTGTTGATTTTACCTCTTTAATTAGTGCACATTTTCTAGTATATATCTTTTCACTTTTCTTTGGTGCTCTATGAAAGCTCTTTGAAAATTTGATTTTATAGAGAGATGGATAATCCGATCAGCTTTCTTATTTTAATGTGCTTTCTTTGCTCATTCCTTGGGTTTTTGCTTCTTTGGAATTATTGTTTCCCAATGATGTTGTTGTAGCACATGAGAATCCATGTAATTGATACATTATATGCTTATAAGAGAATATATTGACGTCTTTGCATGGAGCTATGAAGACATGCCAGACTTAGACCCTAAAGTTGCTATGCACCGCCTAAATATCTCATAAAGCTAAGCCAGAGAAGCAGCAGCAACGATGGTTCCGACCAGACATCATGGAGGCCATCAAAATTGAAGTCAAAATGCTTATCTCAAGTGGGTTCATTCGCGAAGAACAACATCCTGACTGGGTTGCTAACATTGTTCCGGTCATGAAAAAGAATGGTAAAGTTTGAGTCTGTATCGATTTCCATGATTTGAACTATGCATGCCCAAGAGATGAATTCCCTCTACCGATCATCGACGTAATGATCAATACTTGTGGCTTCGAGCGGATGTCCTTCATGGATGGGTTCTCAAGCTACAACCAGATCAAAATGTTCCCCGATGATAAGAAACACACATTTTTCGAACACCATTGGGGGTAACTGTTATACGGTGATGCTTTCGGATTAAAAAAAGTGGGTGCAACATACCAGCGAGCTATGAATACAATTTTTTGTGATCAATTGCGCAAAATAGTAGAATGCTACGTAGATGATATCGTAGTTAAAAGTCGTCTCAAGGGCAACCACCTCCAAGATTTGAGAATGGTGTTCGAACTAATGCGTGCACACCAACTCAAGATGAATCCAACCAAATCTTTTCTGGGAGTCTCCAGCGGCAAGTTCCTTGTGTAGAAACATGAAAAAGAGGGATATTACTTTTAATCCCACATCGAAAAAGAGAAGAACAGAGGCTCATTCCACTCTATATATACAGCCCCTTTGTCTCCTTTGAAAGGGGC
>JANAVB010009200.1:15629398-15718129 GCA_029216955.1 Iris pallida
AAGTGATAACTTAGATATAAAAATCAGAGCTACTACTACCAACTTGAACGGTTGCACCGGGTCGGGCCGATACAACTCTTACTTCATACAAAGTAATTAAAGAATATAGAACATCTATAATTTCTAATTTTAAGTTACTTACATCAATATTCATATTGTCATTAAAATCATCTAACAAAATAAATATGCCATCTAATTTAATCTTCGGATCAAAAATTGAAGCCAAACAATATATAAGAGGTATTTCATCCCAATATTTTTGAAACTTTTTTTTCATTTTGGAAACAACATAATCTAAACCAGGAACAGTTCTATATTTAAAAAATAAATGAGACATGTTAATAATTTATGTTAACACTATAGGAGAAGTTGGATAGTAAACTCCAGACAAAATATATATAGCATGATAAAATAATTCTAAATATTCACAGATAGAATTAGCTATTATTCAATCATTTTCAGTAACTTGATAATCAAAACTTGGATAACATTACAATAATGAGTAATAACACCTTTAAATCTAATAGAAGATTTTTAACATTAAATAAGTAGAATTCCAACTATGTGATGCAACTTTAACAAATCTCCCAAAAGTTATACTATATTGAGCACATAAAATTTAAAAGCTTGTTGGCTACTTGCAGAAGTTTTCAAACTTCGTAAACATAATCTTAGTTTTTCTAAATTTATTTTAAAAAAATTAAAGACATTTCTTGTACAACTAAATTATGACAAGTACATCTAACATTAAAAAGTCGTCCTTCTACTAATGGCAATATCAAAAAAATTGAAAAATTTTTATTGTGAATATCATATTCACGTAAAATATTGTGATAGCACAACCAATTACAAAGCCAGTATGTAAAAATTCTAAAGTTTGTAGACAAATAATACGCTTTTGTAACATCCACTTTGGATCTATATAATGTGTCACGATACAAGTATTAACATAATTTTGTTTAATGGTCCATATATCAAAAGTGAGAGCAAATTTACTCACATTTATAAAATTTTATTTTAAAGTTGTCCTTTCTTTTTGAAAAATTTTCATAGCCTCTACTCGAGTAGTAGATCTAGAAACTTTACTAAAACAAGGATTAAGAGTAGTACTTGCATAATCAAAATACCAATCACTCTCACGGAATGTGAAAGGTTGTTCATCACAAATAATATATTTGGTTAACTCAGTTTTGTTACGAGCATCTGAATAAATAAAGTTACCTATAGAAGATCCTTGAGGACTGGTGCTTATCTATGTCTGTCTAGTATGCAATGTGTCTTCACTATAACAACTTTCATAGTGCATTCTTAAAGTCCATGTGCCATCATTTTTTTATTTAAAAAATTTTCTACATTTCTTACACTGTACACCTTTAGCTATTACTTTTTAATTTTTTGGATCTAAAACCGGTGTACCCTCATTATCAGTGATATATTTTCTTAAAATATTGCCATAAAACTATTTTTTTTTCTATTTACAGCATTAGTAACCATAGTCCTAACTTAAGGATGTGACATATTTATCGGTGGAACATAATCAAGAATATAATTTTTTTAAATAAATCAGCATAATAATCAAAAATTTGTTCTGAATCACCTCCATAAGGGTGGTTGGAACCAATAGCATCTATATTTCAAAAATTAATTTTTAAGCAAAATAAGAGAGAGTAATTTATTTATCTACCAACAAAAGAGAAAGAGAGAGAAAAGGAAATCAAAAATCAAATAAATAAATAAATAAATAAACCATTCTAGAATATTAAATTTACTTGAAACGTAAATTTAAAGTATCCAAGAAATTTTGCACAAGTTGAAGCCTCAAAAATACTGCAGTTTGACCTCCAGAAAGTTGCACTTCAAGGTCCAGAAAGTTGTTACTTTAATATTAAGAAATTGATAAGCTTGTATATCTTGTAAGAGAGGGAAGAAATATTTGTATATAACTTTCATGAGTTTTGGGCTATTTATAGAATGTCTTTGGTGCAAAATAACTTATTGTACCCTCAAAATATAGTTGTTACAAGATTTTTTTTATCATTTTCAGCAAAATGACCAAAATACCTTTAAAACGATAAAAGTAGCTCTCAAAATGATAATATTTTGGTCTTTGTTTCCCAACCAACAGTAAAAAAACCAATTCGGACTTGGCATGTGTCATACCCCACTACTGGAGAAGCGAACGTCCTCGCTTGAGCGTGATGTCATGAGAGCCTAAATTGCACTTGCGCAAGGCCAGGTCCTGAAATGGCCGATTGAAACTAGGCAACAGAGTCACACAGAGTGTTCCCATTGTAGTGGAAAGTAAATAAACAAGTTGAAACAAATTTAAGCTCTTTAGTGATATGCAAGAAGTATTACTGTTGGCCCATTGGTCATTGTCGAACCTAATTTAAAAATTGATCAAACTCTGTCTCGATGTAAGGGCTACTTGGACTATTTGGACAACTGTTAAAGAACTGCTACATATATGTTCAAGATTGAAGTCGATTTTGTTGTATGAGTCTGTATGCAATATAATTTTCATATTTATTGAGTCTAGGAATACTTTGTACACTGAGTCATACTGGCAAATTGGCTACCCCAAAAACGTTTTAAAAAATATCCTATGTTCTAAAAAACAAGCCCACTTACAAAAGCCCAAACTACTTTCTAAACTGCCTGACTTTTCAAAATTCTAAAAAACTAATTTGCGAAACCCTAACAGAACTCCAACAAACACTACCAGAATAAGTCGCTTTAGCGACGCCTAAAGACGTCGCTAAAACAACAAATTTCGTCGCTAAAAACATTTACCGACGCAATTATCGACGTTTTGGACTTGTCACGGAAACGTAAGTCGCTGATCTTTAAAACGTCGCCAAACGTCGCAAGTACCGACGTTTACCGACGTATATATACGTCGGTATATTACTGACGTCTATCGTCGTGTCGTTGGTGGATTAGCGACGTGTTTAACGTCGCTACGCGTCGGTAAAAACTTGGAATTTACCGACGATTACCGTCGTATCGTCGGTGGTTTAGCGACGTATTTAAAGTCGCTACACGTCGGTAAAATCCTGGAAATTTACCGACGTTTACCATTGTTTAAAATGTCACTAAATGTCGATAATTCTTAGGATTATTACCGACGTTCACCGACGTTTACCGACGTTCTACGACGTATAAAGACGTCGGTAAACGTCGGTACCTTGGAAAATTTTGCAGATTTACCGACGTTTACCGACGCAAACGTACGTCGGTGGACGTCGGTAAACGTCGCTAAATCTGCAAAAAAATAAAAAAAAATACAGAATGTCCTTTTTTCCCTGCAGTTTAAAAAGATAACCATAACCAATATTGGACTATTTTTCAAAATCTGGAATATGTAAACCTGAGATTTGGTCTGCACAGTCCCCTCATTCCCAGTTTGGGTTTTACTTGGGTATTAGGACTTGACAATCCACATTCTAGATTTGAGTATTTGAATGATTGAGCCATAACAAACAGGAATGAACACTCAATAACACACACCATATACACGCACACACCATATAACCAACAGGAATGAACACTCAATAACACACACCATAACCAACAGTCCACATTTTCTGTTTTGCTGAACACATGCCATATACACACACACCTATGTCAATGACACACAATCACATACACATACTATTTTTCCTCACTGTACACAGGTTTCAGTCCCTACATACACAGGTTTTCGTCACTCCTACACACACACACTCACTCTATATCACACACTTGTCACTCTCCCTTTACCTCACTCTTTCTAACTCTCTATCTTTCTATCTTCCTATGTATATATATATAATGTAATGTATAAAATGTATATGTAATATGCATCTAAGTATATTATGTATATATGTAGGTATCCTATATATTATATAATGTGTGTGTACCATTATATATATATTATATATATGTATGTGTGGTATACATATAGGTAGCCTATATGTATATATATATGTATGTAATATGTGATTTCCATGTGTAGGCCTAGATGCAATAATAGGTTGTGTGATGTTGGTTTTGACTTTGTATTGTATAGGTTGTATGGGCTTAATATACTAGCATAGGCTAGTTTAGCCTTGATTAGACTAATATAGACTTGTTAGGACTTAGAACGATTGTTAAACCTAGTTAACATAACCTAGACTTGTTTAGACCTAGAATGACTTGTTTGACCTAATTTAGACTTGTTGGACCTAGTTTGACCATAGTTGACCTAGTTTGACTTCTAGGGTTGACCAGAGTTGACCAAGAGTTAACTTTGGCCTAGATTGACTTCTAAACGTAAACCACAGAAGCACATTAACATCCAATTGAAACGAATAATAACATAAACAACAGTATAACACAATGTAGCAGGCAACAAATAGAATGGGATCCAACAAATAGAATAGGATCCAACAAATAGAATAGGCACAACCAACAAGTATCCAAATAACCAAGTCTACACCAAATAACAAAGTCTACAACCAAATAACCAAAGTCTACACACAACCAATAAATAGAATAGGATCCAAACATCCAAGTCTACACAACCAACAAATATCCAAGTCACAAACAAAGGATCAAACAAACACAAACAAACAGTCCTAACTAGGACTACTACGGATCTGGTGCAGGAGGGGTACCGCCGTGACGAAAGGATAAGAACAACTCATACTCCTCAAGTGAAATCGATACTGATGGAGTAGACAGTGACGTCGGTGGAGTCGGTGTCGAAGAAGAAGGCGGTGGAGGCGGCGGAGTCGACGATGATGAAGGCGCACCCGGAGGACCAGCACGCTCCAACGCTGTCAGTCGCTGGTGGTATGAATCCATGATAGATAACATTCTATCACTGCTCTGGACCATCGAATCCTGTGCCAATCTTAGCCTCTCGGCCATGGTCACCTGTCCTGTCTGCAGCTCCGTCACCGTGCGCTCTAACCCTCCAACGCTGCGCTCTGTCCTCTCAGTCGTCTTCATGAGCTCTATAATGCCGCGGTCGAGCTCATCCAATCGTGCTAGCAGCACAGGATCATCTGTAGGGTGCTAAAACTGCTCCTCGATCCGTCGTAGCCGGTCGTCACGGAGAGACTCCATCATCTGGTGGACTCGGGTAGACTCCTGGGACAGCTGTGGACCATGCACACTAGCAGGAGATGCCCTAGAGGACTGGGTCACAACTAGGGCGCCATAGGATCCCGTACCGTAGTACGTACCCCTACGGAGTCCACCAGCGGCGGTCATCCACAGCTCGTCCGTCGATGGAGCTTGAGTGGGCTACGAGGAAGTACCGGCCTCTCCTGCATCAGGTGCACTAGCAGCCGCCCGTTCCCGCAGCCTCTGATACTCGGCCTAGAAAGTATGGATAGTACTCTATAATTTCTAATTTCTAATTAATGTACTTATTATTACTAACCACATGAATATTTATTTGCATCATATTTACTAAGTTATATTAAAATTGACATGAAGTATTAAATTAAGATAACGTATTATAATACTTACATAGGTCTGCTCGGCCCTCTCGTCAATAAGGTCTTCGCCCTTCCGATGGGTGGCCAGAAAGACGATTACCATGTCGGCGTTACCGACCTTTTTACCTGTAATTAAATATATTATCTTAGTAATAATTTATCGGTTTTGTATTAAAATAATATTTCTAAAAGTGAAAGACATACAAGACGACGAAAATGTTCCGTCATCGGAATTGACCCACCGCACCACTTCAAGGCATGTTGCCTAGACACCTTGGCCTTCTCCGACTTCTCTTTGTACCTTGGCTCGTCGAATCGAGCCTTCATCGCATTCCACTGATCAGGGGTGATCCAACCTTGGATCGGCTTTCCGGTACGATCACGATCCTTCTGATCATTAATAGCGTCGCGGATCAGCTTGGCAGCGACGGCAGAAAACATCTCCTTGATAAGCTCGGCCCGGTGCGGTGGATAGAAAAATATATCCTAGAAGAGCGCAAACCAAATATTTATCAGTTATATATAATATACAAAAATTATATGATTCATGTTAAAAGCAAATATATTTTAACCTTGAAGCGCACAAACCAGTTGGCCTTCCTCTCGTCCGGAGCATCAGAGTAGTTAATCCAAGCACCACCATAATTATGCCTCAGCATGTGGCCTAGACGTCTTTGTACCTCTGGGGGACGATATCTATACAGACACATTATATTCATAAAAAAGTTAATTTATGATAAAACAGAAAAAAAAATTATAAACTAAAATACCTACTTTATACCGCCGGCCCAGATCTCCGTCCTCCTCTCCTACGGAGGTGCGCACGCATCATCTGCTGGTCGGCCGTCGGTGCAGCCTCCTCGACCGACGGTGCAGCCTCCGCCATCTGCTCATCCGTCTTCATCGTCGTATCAGCAGTAGAAATGCTAGACGGACGAGCACCCTCAACAGGCCTGGAACTACTCGTCCCCGGAGATATGCTACGTGACATCGTCCCAGCAGGCCCAGCTACTGTCCGATATGGAGGAGTAATCGGCGACGAGGATCCAGAGCCGGTACCAGTATGAGGTACCGAAGGAAAACTCTGTCCTCTAGCAGTACCTGTAGGAAGTACCAGAGGATCATGACCTCGTCGTCCCCCTCGAAATGATCTGCGACGACCTGCCATACCTGATAACAGCATATGATAATACAATTAATAATAGAGACTAGAAATATGAAAGTACAACAAATAATAGAGACTAGAAATATAAAAGTACAACAAGGACAATATAATAACCAAGACAACATATGATGATACATTATACAATAAACATCTAAGTCCAGATAATGTATTCTAGAGGAAACATCTAAGTTCATATAAGTATATCTCTCTCAATCATCTTCAGAATAATCATCTTGTTCATCTTCCTCGACCTCATCTTCCTCTTCCTCCTCATCTTCACTTTCATCTTCGCCTTTGTCGGCTTCGTCTTCCTCTTTGGATAATTCTACATCTTCTACGTTATGTGTCGTATATTACGTAACTTCTGTGGAGTCTACATCGACAATATTGGTTACAAGAGGTAGCTCGTCCTCCTAGTAAGCTTTTTCGTCAACATTAAAAGTATCTCTAGCTTTAGTCTTGCATACTGCCCACCAGTCAGACTTCGTTGCTCTCCGTCTCGAATAAGTTGTGAAGTACACGAGCTGAGCCTGAGTTGCTAGGACAAACGGTTCGTAGCCTTGATATCTACGCTTGTAGTTTATATCCACAAGACCATGCTTGTCAATTTTCCAACCTTGATTTTCAATCGGATCGAACCATTCACACTTGAATAACACGATCTTTGCAGGTTCTCTACCATTATTATACGACAACTCCACAATCTCTCACAAGATGCCAAAGAAATCATTTCCTTGATCGACGTCTTTGTAGTTCGAAGACTTGATACACAAACAACTGTTTTTCGTGGAATCAAGATCCAGGAAGCTGTCTCTGATCGGAGCATTGGTCGACTTGAACCGAAAGCCATTGACACAGTAACTTGGCCATACTTTAACAAAAGTAATTGGTCCCTTGGCAAGAGTTCTAATTAATTCAATCTCGGGTGAAATTAGACGATTGACCTGAATATCAAAGAAGAGATAATAAGTTAATTATTGCGCAGTTGCATTAGAGGAGGCCAGTAATTACCGAGCTACTTACATATTCGCTCAACCATAAAGGAAAATGACGTCTCATTTCTTGTTCTAATGCTTCGTCTGTTCGGTAGGGTCTAACCAGCCACAACTCATCATTATATGTGCTGGAAAACAACGAATCAACCGCCGATTAGTACAATAATATTAGCTTATATTATTACATTGAGATGACGTAAACTCATCATCCTGAGTTACTTACCCCTCTAGCTTCTCCACTTCATCCTCGTCGCAATTGAGTAATACATACAACTGAGCAGCCCTTAGCTCTTCGTCATTCAAATATCTCTTCTTTATTTTCCCCGAAGGCTTTTCGGACGCATTGAATACTTTCAGTATTCCATCATTAAATTCTTGATATTCGTCGTCGTTTCTCGGAGCCTTAGTTCTATTCGTAGCAATATGAGGTTTGAAATAGGAGGAGCAAAAATTTGTAATCTCCTCGAGAATATAGGTTTCACAAATAGAACCCTCGACCCGAGCCTTATTTTTCATCTTTCTTTTTAGGTGATTCAAATATCGCTCGAACAGGTACATCCATCGATATTCGACGGGTCCACCAACACGTGCCTCGTACGAAAGATGAATCAGCAAATGCTCCATAGAGTCGAAGAATCCAGGAGGGAACACCCTCTCTAGCTTGCACAGTGTTACCACAATGTCCCTCTCTTGCTTTTCTAGACGATCAACGAGCAATTTCTTAGAACAAAGGTCCCTGAAGAATATGCTAAGCTCGTCAATGGATCCCAAACTGCATGCGGTAAGAATTCTCAAAATGCAATCAGAATTAATCGCTCCATGAATACGTGACAATCATGGCTCTTCATACCTGTCAGTTTGTTCTCCTTGAGGTCGACGCGTCTTCTCAAGTTCGAAACGTAACCATCTGGAAATTTTAGACCTTGAATCCACCCACAAAGCCTCACTTTATCCTCCTTCTCCAGTGAGAAAATTGCCTTAGGCTGCTTCAACTTTCCAATCCCATCCTCTATCAAATGCAATGCAGGACGTCTACATATTTCTTCCAAGTCCAATCTAGCCTTTGGATTGTCTTTCGTCTTCCCCTTTACGTCCATTATAGTATTAATTATGTTGTCAAACACATTCTTCTCGATATGCATGATATCAAGGTTATGTCTAATCAGATTGGTGCTCCAATATGGAAGATCCCAGAATATACTCCTCTTAGTCCAGTTATGAGTGCGACCAAATCCGTCACACTTGTAGCCCGTAGCAGGTTGCTCAATAGCTCTTGGTAAATCTTTTACCTCTTCCTATATCGTGTATCCGGGTCACCTTGGTGGGCGATTAGCCTTCTCCACAACGCCAGCATGAAAAGCATTCATGTTCCTCCGGTACGGATGATCCTTCGGCAGGAATTGTCGATGACAATCGAAGAAGCACGGTTTGCCTCCGTGTTTCAAACGGAAAGCCTTAGTGCTATCCATGCAATACGGACATGAAAGACGACCATGCCTGCTCCATCCAGATAACATTCTTTAGGCCGAAAAGTCGTTGATGGTCACATAAGTGCTGTCCGTATCTATAAATTTTGTTTTCTAGATACAACGTACGTGTTGGAACCTACTTCCCACAGCTGATTCAACTCACCAATCAACGGCTGTAAATACACATCGATGTTCCTTTTCGGATTGTTCAGACCTGGGATAATAACGGTGAGGAACATATACGGAGTCTTCATGCACATCCAATGCAGTAGATTGTACGGGGTGACGATCACAGGACAACATGAATACTGGGATCCTGAAAGTCCGAATGGGGTAAAACCGTCGGAGTAGAGACCCAATCTGACATTACGCGGATCAGAAGCAAAATCTGGATACTCTCGATCAAAGTGCTTCCATGCTTCTCCATTATATGGGTGATCCAACACTCCTTCGGTATGTTCCCGCTTATGCCAACTCATGTTTTCTGCAGTTTCCTTCACCACAAACAACCGCTGCAACCGCGGCGTCAACGGCAAGTAGTGCATCGAAGAGGTAGGCTTCCTGGCACCGACAGACTTTCCTCTACCACATGCCTTGTAGCGATCGACACCACAAAATCTGCAGGCGTCTTCATCCTTGTCGTCTTTGTAGTACAATATGCACCCGTTGCGATAGGCATCGATTATTTTCGTATCCCATCCAGAGCGATCTAACCATCCTCTTAGACCGGTAGAAGTCTTTAGGCAACTTCGCACCCTCAGGCAATATTTCTATAAGCAAATCCATAAGACGGTTGTAGCAATCTTGCGACATGTTAAAATTGGACTTGATGCTCAACAATCTTGTCACCACGTCCAACGGTGAATGATCCTCACAACCAGGACATAATGGAGTCCTTGCGTTCTCCAGCAACTCCATGAACTGTGCAGCATCGGGATATAACGGAGTCTTCATGCACGTCAAAAACCATGTTTGCCAACGCATCGTCGTAAGGAGCGTTGTTGTGGACATCCACATAAGGCTCGTACTCCGATGCTAAAGACACAAGTTCTCCGTGCTCGCTCTACTTATAGTAATTCGGCATGAAACCCTTCGAGTATAAATGATACGTGACATCCACTTCTCGATAATATTTCAAGTTGCGACATCTCATACACGGATACTTAATTTTGGTTCCGTCCATGTACTGAGGGAACGCCTTGGCAAACTGCAGGAACTGGTGTACACCCTCTATGAATTCATCCCGCACATGTTTTACTTAACAAAAATGCCTTGAGAATTAGCTTTTTGAAAATAAAACGAGAAAAAGTACAAGAAGTACAAATTTGATTCTGGAAAAGTATTGATGTAGAAGTCTGATCTGTAAATGATCACTTTGTTCCTTGGACCATATGATGATGATGAAGATCACTACATGAAGATGAACAACTTGGAAGAACTAAGTCACCAGAAAGGTATCGACGCACTTGGGCACTGATGGTGAGGCCGAATGCTTTTCTCCTTTGCTTCACTCTGTTCTGGAAGAAAGGTTGAAGAAGAATGCTCTAGAGAATCAAAAATCTCTGAGTTCTAATCTCTCTGTCTTCTCTCCTGTCTCTCTGTGTGTGTTATATGAGAAAATAGGTCTATTTATAGACTTGGGCTCTTGTGCGTAAAAACTCAGCAAAAGTTCCATCTTTACGCTAACAACTGCCACCCACGACCGAAGTCATCCTCTGTATATGTTGACACGTGTCCCATCATTTCAGTAAGAATAGGATACACGTACACATGTTCTTCGAGATGTGTGGCATGAAAGCCATGTAGATAGACCACGTTCTCAACTGATGAAGAATAATAGGGCGTAAAACAACCCCAATATACTCTGTGCGTAAAGCAGTAGACTAGGCGTAAAATAGCTCTGTTATAGATTTCCCGCGTAAAGTGGTTATTAAATAACCTTGAGCGTAAAGTAGCCCAAATAGACTTTACGCACACGTCGACTTTCGAGCGTAAAATCTCATATAATCTCCGTACGTAAAAGTAACCATAATGTGAGCGTAAAGTAGCTCAGTCCACATACTAAACGACAACATTGGTCTCTGTGGTATATGCCATCATCAATATCTTTTTGTCAGACTTTGCATTAAATGCGAGACTTTGACAGCTTTGTCCAGCATAAAAGGAGGGTTAGCCTATCTATAGGCGTAAAACCATTGTCTTGACCCTGGCTGCTTTAGGCGTAAAAGCGATTTGCCTTGTCTTAGGCGTAAAGTATTTAACCTCCCTACGGCGTAAAGTAGATCAATTTGAGTAGACTGATCTATCACTTTGACTCATTCTGTGAAGCACTTTTTACTCTCCTACAAGACCCCCTTCAAAGTTTTCGAATGTCTTCATAATTCGAAACACTTTGAACAGCAGCGTAAAAGTTGAGATTTGACCAGTCAGCGTAAAATTCGGGATACGCAACAGTTATCCGCGTAAAAGCGGGGATATCCAACTGTCGACGTAAAATCTGGAATTTAAACCGATTTGAAATTTCCCTATAAATAGGGTTCTTCGGAGAGAGAAAACACTTTTACTCATCTTTTTGCAATCTCGAATTCCTTTGCCATGTCTTTCTTCGAAACCCTCACTTTGATCCAATGGCTCCCAAGAAATCATCCGCCGCTAGCAACAAGGGAAAGAAACCAGCCGTCGATTCGTCATCGGCCGACCATGCAAAAACTCCCATTCCGCCGTCAACACCACACCGACAACCCAACCCGGCCGTAGCTCCACCTATGATGGGTAAAACCCTATTCTTTGACTGGAAAAACCCGTCGAGGAAGGAAAAGATAACCCAAACCTTCAGTTTTTTACGTCCATGTTATACGTGTTAGCGTAAAAACTGAAATGACAATATACGTCCACGTTGTACGTGTTAGCGTAAAAGATAAAAAGAGTATGCCCACGTTATACGTGTCAGCATAAAATTTGGATTACGCCCACAATTAATGTGCTAGCGTAAGACTTAACTACGCTCATGTTCATACATGCCAGCGTAAAAAGTTATATTACGCTCACGTTAACATGTGGTAGCGTAAAATTCATCAATCACTGAGAGACTTTGTAAAACAAAGACTTCATAAACCTTTATCCACTTTAGTTAGCGTAAAAGTCATAAAACTTTCAAACTAATTTGATCTCTTTTGTCCTTTTGTCAGTGGATTTTGCAGTTCACCCTCTCGCAGAAGTTTTCGGCTCGTCAGTTGGCATGGTGGGTTCGAACTATCTGGAAGATTTATCTCATGTCCAATTTCCTCAATCGAACCCTGAATACCCAGTAGAGATAGCACAACTGATAGCAGCTCAAGGGGATAGGATGTTGCTATCCATGATAGACGGAGAAGTACTGATGTCACTAGATAATCAACAATTCCTGAAGCCAGCTTTCTTATTTGGAGATGCGATAGATTACAAATCACAGACTCATCCCAAAAAAGAGGCTTGGGTATTTAGATCTGGAGAAAGGGTAATGTATCTCCCTGACATGGACAGGGATTACCCTATATCTGTATTCGTCCATGCTAGCTATTACCGTCAATTGATGTGGAATTTGACTCCCAGTAGCTATGGTAGACCGGGCAGAATCATTTTTAGAAGGGAGAAAGCGAATGACATGGGTTATCATGTTAGCACCCCTTGTGGTGGTGTTATTCTATTTTTCGGACTAATGCCTAGATTTACACCGAGCGAGGATTCATCTCTCATCCAGCCGGTCCAGGTTCCCATGTTCATAAATAGATTCATAAGGAAAGGTGTCTTATATCCTCAGACCAACCCTAGGCTGACAGGGTGGCTGACCCCTTATAGTGGTAACTGGATCCAGATCAGCAACTGGGTCATGAAATACTTTAAAACAGAATTGGACGACATCGGTTTGTATGAAGCAGTAGCATCTACTAGTTATGGCATTTCGCCGAATGGCAATCTGTTCTTGGCTTTATTGGAATTGTATATGAGTTCGACGGGAACTTTTGCAACTCCGCATGGTGAGATGGGTCTGGCCCTACATGAGATGCAGTTTATCTCGAAGCTACCAATGGGCGAGTTCCCCAATGAAGAATATATTCCCTCCAATCGGGAATTGGCAGAAATTCGGGAGAAGAATCCCGAACTGGTACAAGTTTACGAAGAACTCATGTGCCATTATCTGATTTGTACCAGCATGTATGAAACCGGATCACATTTGGCATACATTACAAAATGGACAACTTATCTAATTTATCATGAAAATAGAGTGTCTAGGACAGAGAAGAACAGGTTCCGAGAAGACAAGACTAAGGTCATCAAGCCTTGCTCTATAATTCCTGCAGATTTAATTCAGGAATTGATGGTGTCGCAGAAAGCTCGCGACCGATATCTGTCTACCAAAACTGGATACATCCCTGCGGGGACTGAAGCTTTAAGCTACCTGAGGCAGGGTAGTCAAAAGATGTCGAAGAAGGCCTTGTTGGCAGGCTTCTTATCCTTATGGCTGCGCAGATGGGTCGTGCCAGGGATCAGCACTGTAGACCGGATTCACCGCAACATATTGTGGCCAGCGGTCCGTCTGGTATTCAAGAACAGAATTAACCTATTGTCGGCAATGGTATGCCGAATAAATGCAGGTCTACGGATTTCTGGTGAAGAGCTAATCAATAATGCTCCTCACAATTTTTCAAGGGTAGAGTTACCATTCACCTATGTGATAGGTTGGTTACTACACCATAATTGTAATTTGTTGCCACCAGGCCCTGAGGATGAAGCTAGGATTTTTCTTCAAAAATTTAGCAAATCCATGTGGAGAACTACAACGTTGGCAGATACCCGAGCAGCATTAAATTATTCGCATGGCTGGAATTTCTTCTACACCAGACCACCAGTTTCGACTGACTGCCTCGGTGTGCAATTTGAAGATAGAGCAGATAAATCGGCCTTATTGCCGAGATCTGTCTACCGATGGTTAGTGTACATCAGACCCTCTCATCTGATGTACAGTAATGAAGATAACTGTGCATTCGAGCCTTATCTGCCAAGTAGGTTCGCTCGTCAGTTTGGATATGACCAACTTCATGTTGGCAATCCTTCCACTAGCTTCTATCATTATGGGAAGCTGATCGACGGTGCACGAGCATGGAGATATTTCGGAGCTGTATGTACTGGCGCTAGATTCACCATATCTACAGCCACTAGTACAAATGAGCTATGCATACTTCATTCATATGCTCATTTCTATACATCTATCTGCTCTTTTGAAGATGGTTATAGTATGCAAGGAAGTCTTCGGTGGGCTCAAGAAGGAAATGTCGAAGAACCTATCAGGACAAACCCAGATATACCAGACAATACTGCCACTATAGATGAGTTTCTGGCAGTAATTCCTAGGGGAGCTGGGGAGGTAGCCGCGGGACCAATAATTATTGGAAAGACCCGCAAACGAAATCAGAACACAGCTACTATTTCTCCGGTAAAGTCTCTAGAGAAGAAAAAAAATCTACCACCAAAGGGCCTTCCAAACCAAGGGCCCACACTCCAGAAGATGACACTTTGATTGAAGAGGATCATCTTGTCGGTTCTTCCTCAGTCCATCCAGGAGAAGGATCTTCAGCCCCTCCACCAATAGTTGGATCAGGAGCTGTAACACTTTTGTCTCCTGGACGTCTTAGCACCTCACTCTATTTATCTTTGCCAACCAAGGCATAAGTTACGGAGGGTGCTACTACTGTATCCATCGCTGATCAAGACCGCATCCCATCAGACGAACCGGCTCTTGACTTCGAGGATGATGACTAGGATGGTGATTATGATACATATCTTGAAAAAAATACACATATTCCAAGTATTACACAAAACCTATACGAAATTATATATCATGATTTTGTATATTAACTTATTTTGTTCGTTTTTTGCAGATATCATAATTGCACCAAAGCCTATGGCTCCTCCTCCTCAAGAAGAAGATATTTATGAGGAAAATGAGGATTCTACTGATGAGACTTCTTCTTCTAGCGAAGAGGGTGCAGATGAAGAGGGAGGACAACAACCCACGATGGAGCATCAAAAAGTACATCCTGAACTATCCTCTCATGTTGAAGATCAGCACCAGAAAGAGGCTGTAATAGACCTCACTGCAGGTGATGATGAACCTGCTGGAGGAGAACCGGTCTTAAATAAAGAATAAGCTATAGAAGATTTTAATACAACTGAAGCAGTAGAAAATCTTGCGGAGCCGACAGTTGAAGAAGGTGCTGAACCCAGGGAAGTAATAGCATCTTCTACTGTAGCTGCTGATTCAATATCAGTTTTTGAGAAGTTGATACCGGAACCTGAACCAGCTCCTGTAATTGTCACCACATCCACCGATATCACCGTCGTCGGAACTCCAGAATCGGCTGGAGTAACAGATATTGAAGACATTGCTCTCAAAGTTCTTAGGAGCCAAATAACAGCAGTGACAACAACAGCTCCACCTCCGTCTGTTGTTACACCAATGGTAGCTATAGGTGTTGGAGATACAATCCCTGAAGCTCTTAGGGATAACTTGGCCATGGCAATAGTAACAGCAACAACTTCGTCTCATCCTGCTGTCGTGCCAACCACATCTGCTCCCGATCTCCAAAGAAGAGATTTATTAGATATTGCCGCCACACCAAGCTCCAGCGTAGAAATGAATCTCCTGGTTGAGATTCATACTGAAACTTTTTATAAAACTCTTGCAACTCTGATAAAGATGGTACTGAATAAGGGTCTCAGTTATGAGATTTTGAAGACGGCAATGGCTCTGACTATCAAGAATGTTGCCATGTTCAATGATGTTAAGAGAGCTGCAACATTAGAGAAAATTATGGAGGACCTTGAGCAGCCGATTGGAGAATTTCTTAGGCTATCAAATGAGACTGTTGAAAGCCTCATTCAGGAGGAGTGTGATGCCTTAACGGCTGATTATCTTGCTCGAGAGACTACGTATAATGCAGCTCTCCATGAACACAGTCTAAAGGTTGCTAAAGAGAAAGCCTTTTGGCTGGCATAAAACCTGCCCTGCATGGTCACAGAGTGGCTTATGATGCTTTAAACATAGATATTCAGAGCAAGAATGAGAAAATCCGTGAAGTCAAGGCAGAGCTAGCTCGCTTGAAGGCTGAAAGGAAAAAGATGATCAATGCTCGAAATCTACATCTCACCCAAAGCTCAATTTTAGAAGAACAAGCTTTTGGGGCTAAATCGACTATCAGAACCCTTGATGAAGCCAAGGACAATCTGATATTCACTTTCGCTAAACATTCTTGTATTTGCACCCTTGAAGCTCGACGTGCTGAGGCTACCAAGAAGGTTATGAGTTCTCGTGGCAAGCGGCTAGAAGAATTAAAGAAGTTGCTTCAAGATGTTTCCATTCCACCTTAAGAGAGTATTTTGTCATCTTTTGTCTTATTCATTTTGTAGTGTTTCCACCAAAAATGAATGAAAGATTTGTTTTGTGATCCTATCGTTTATTTGGAATTTAAACAATAGGTATGAAATAGAAAACACTTATCAGAGGTAATATGGACGTGACAAGTCTTTTAAACTCAACGTATTATATCTATCCAGAGGTAATATGGACATGATAGATAATGAAATCGCATTTTCTGTTTTTAGAGCATAATACTATCAGAGGTAACATGAACATGATAGCATGTATGAACTCAAAAAAAAGTAGATTAGTATCTATGCAGAGGTCAAATAGACATGATAGATAAGAAACATCAGCAAATTTATTATTTATTCAGAGGTTATAAGAACGTGATAAATAATAAATTCAGCTTTCTATACCAATTGATAAGATGGAAGATAAAAATTTCTCTCAAAAGAGATGAGTAATCAGCTTAACCAAACTGTCACTCCCCGTTCCCAGAATGCGTATTTTTATACATGTACAACTCATGTATATTTATTTAGTATTTATCATGTATTATCCTGTAATTAAATTTCTTTAATTTCATGTTAATTAATTATCTGCATTTTATTTTCTGCTTTAGTCTTGCTTGTGGTTCGGGTTCATGGAGGGTTATTCGGGTTCATGGTTGTTCAACCCGACCCAAACCCCCACCTACCACCACCCTTCCTATTTAAAGCTTCCATCTCCTTCTCTCTCCTCATAACTCTCCTTCTCCATTACTTCTTCTTCCTCCTCATCACTCTCTCCACCAACAACAGCAGGCAAGTACATCTTGCTTCTTGCTTGGAGAACCATTTTTTATGGTTCATTATTCTTCCTCTCATGATCCTGAGAGAGTTTACTACTTAGCATTTTTGATTTCTTTGGCTTGTTTCTCCCAGATCTAAGTTGTTGTATTTTCAGTTGTCTTTGGGTTTTGATCTCCCAACCTAGCGTGCTTTTCGGGATAGATGGTTCATGTTGTAGAGCTTCTCCTTCTACACCATTCTGAACCATGGAACTTCATTTCTGGCTGGAACGAAGGTTCAGTCACGCTCATGTTCTTACATGCCAGCGTGAATTTTGAGTCACGCTCACGTCTTTACGTGTTGGCGTGAATTTTCAGTCACGCTCATGTTCTTACATGTTAGCGTAAATTTTTAGTCACGCTCATGTTCTTACATGTTAGCGTAAATTTTTAGTCACGCTCATGTTCTTACGTGTTAGCGTGAATTTTAGTCACGCTCATGTTCTTATATGCCAGCATGAATTTTGAGTCACGCACACGTTCTTACGTGCGTGCGTAAATTTTTAGTCACGCTCACGTCTTAACGAGCGTGCGTGAATTTTTAGTTACACACACGTCCTTGCGTGCGTGCGTGAATTTCTTCTCACTTTCCACGCTCACTTTTCACGCTCACGCTGTGCGTGCGTGAATTTCTCTTCACGCTCACGCTGTGCGTGCCAACGTGAACCACTTTTCACGCTCACTCCTACTAGACTTGTTGGCGTGACTTTTTGGCCTTAGCCTAGACTTGTTGGCGTGACTTCCTGACCTAGGTGTTTTTATTTGTTCTATAATTTATTCATCTAATGGTGGCATGATAGTTCTCCTATTATATCCTTATGCTTTTTGCATGAACTCAAAATTCTTAGCATGTTAATGTTTTTGATACATATGGCTGTGTAGAACATGCCTTGTGTCTTGATTGGTTTATGGATACCCAGTAAGACTGGAACTTAACCTTGAGGATTATAGACTCGACCCCATTTAATACTAATTGACTTTTATGCCTTGTCACCATTTATAATAATGGTTATCTTGACTAAAATTGATCATGCGTTCCTAGTTGGAACTAAGAGACTGGCTAGTCGTCTTATTGAATTGAATCAATGAGACACGTTCATGTAATGAACTATTGTACTCGATTAGTCGATCCCGAATATTGGCATACAGGCACATGCAGGCTTCAAATTATTTATTTATTTATTTAGTTATTTATTTATCTTACAAAAACAGCATGTGTACTTTATAGTCAAGGCATAATTACTCCGTGGCTAGATTTGATTGTTGCATTACGCTATGTAAGACCTACAACCTAGCCGCACGGGTATCGTTGTAGAGTTGTGCATATCGTACCCCGTACGAAAGTACTCATTTGAATGACCATGATCCACGGCATGGGATTTCACTCAACGTAGAGACTATTAAGTTAAATAAAATAATGATGGCATGGAGAGAATGGATTCCCGAGTTCTTACATAGCAGCCCTCTTGGGACTAGTAGTGCCCGACAGGCCGGCTGGTTCCCACAGATACTGTAAATCTGTCACGTGGGCAGGGAACGGTATCTGCTTATATTATTAAATTGTACATGGTATATTAACGGCGGGCGTCCCGCTGGGACTCGTCTAATTACATAATTGGCACAATTGATTGACTGGATAGACTAGCCTTGCTCGCACATAGTAAGAATTGAGGAATCCCTATTTGCATAATTCCAGGATAACTTTGGACTCACAATAGCAAGCCGTCGGAGTTGATTGGCCGTTCAAGATGATTTGTTTGTGTATTGTACCTACTCTGTTACCTAACTGAGATGATCAGAACGTCAGGACATGACGGGCCAACTTCTGTCCTTGTTTGGTTGGGAGGTTGGTTCAAAGTGTCGTGATGTTATGTGAATCCTAGTAGGAAGCAGAGATCTATTATTATATTCTCTTACTTACTGGTTTAATCCTTCATATCGTCCTTTCTTGTGGTACTTGCTATTAGAGGTCTAACCTCTCTGGTTTTGCATGACCAGATTTACAGCCGGTCCCCGAGGATCTAGCTTACTTCTACCTCCAAGATGGTCAATACTAGGGGAATGATCGCAGGAGGACTCGAGTGGGTTCCTTACTTCATCGCTCGTTTTGTTGTTTACTTCATACTTAGCCGTTTGGCACCGACATGTTAGTCAGATTGTCTTGCACTTACTTTTATATAATTGTAATTAAGTCATACTGCAGCTGATAATAATTGTGTATATGTTACTATACCATCTGGCTATGTTTTGTAAAGCCAGATCTCCAGAACATTTTGACTGAGCATTTGGGACGCCTTACTGCTTTATCTTACATGTTCTCTATTTTTGCTTCTTGTTTGAATGATTGAGACAATAGATGTGAAGTGACCATAGTAAGACTTTCATGTAGTATGCACCCCTCGTCTGGTTAGACAGCATTGATCGTATTATACGGTATTCATCTACCCGTAATACGTAGCTGGCTGAGTCATTCCCCCGCTCTCCAGTATTCTGGTTCTGGGGCGTGACACAAACTTTGGTAGCTGGGGATTAAGAAGACAGACATTATGAGCATATATGTCAAATATCGATAAAAGAAGTGGATGACCCAACCTATTTTATGGGAGAGGAAAGGAGGTCAACTCAAGAATAAATTCTAATGGAAAGTTGAAGATACACGTTCGAATTCATCATATGAAGAACGAGATATATCCGATTCGTTGAATTGGTTTTCTTCTGAATCAGATGATTGTGAGGAATTAGAAAGGAATTCTTCTCGTATATCGTCATTAAACATATGGGACGGATCATATCCCAATCCATGACGAGTCTTCTGGTAAAACGGATCACCACATAACGGGAGTCGTCTACCTTTGCCCTGATTGAGACCTTGCATAGTCTTCAAGTCATATCCCATATTCTGAATAATCTTGATGGATTATTGACTATATTTGTCAATTCGGATTCTTCCTTTATCTTTATCTTTCAGATCGTCTGTCTGAGCAACAGGTATATTTCTAGCCAAGCCAAAAACAATTTGGTGCTTGTTTTTCTTATCAGACGGAACCACGAAATAAGACTCTTTATGACGTCTATAAGTTACACAAGCTTGTGATTGGGCAACTACCGGAAGTAGATAAGGAGAAGATGTTAAGAACTTTTGAGCATAAGGTCCAACATCAACCTGAAGAGGGAAGGAATTTTCTTTATAGTTGATGTATAAAGTTTCTTCTGGTTCTATGTCGCCTTTAGATTGATGACTTTGATTATCAGAAGATAAAGTCATTCTCTCAATAAACTTGGCAGCCATATACTCGAAAAGAAAATCTTCATTGATATCAAAAAGTACAGAATGATCAATATTTATATCATTTACGATTTGACTACTACGCTTCGGATTAATCATCAGTGGACCATTATCCGTCTTCTGCGTAGATTTGCCAAGATTGACAATCAATGGTGGTTCTGGATCATTCGTACAAGAAGTACGCCCTTTGAACTTAATCAAAAAAGGTTGAACTTGGCTCTTAGTAGGAACATTTACTGATTCCTCAGATGAAGCTTGAGTTCTTCCTTTAACCTTGATTACCAAAGGTTGATCATTGACAGATTGGGATTGGATTCGTCCCTTGACCATGATCTTCAAAGGTTGTTCTTCTGGCAGATTTTTATTAATAGTCTGATCTTCAATAAAAGATTGATCTTCAGCTATGTCTGATATCTCTTTCACATGTTCTTGTTTATAAAGCCTTGAATCAGAAAAATAGGCTTCGACACCCTTGAAGGAATTGATATCAGCAAATTTAGTATTTACAACTCTTTGAGAATCTACATACTTGAAGCATTGGTGGAGAGTTGAAGGCACAATGTTGTGTTCATGAATCCACGGTCTTCCAAGAAGAATATTGTAGGATACATCTGAGTTGATAACATAGAAGGTTACCATAGTTCACAGATCGCCAATCTGAATCTTCAGACGAATCTTTCCCAGTGGTTTACTCTTGCCAGAGTTAAAACCAACTATCGTAGTACTAGTGTAAGTCAGGTCACTAGTAGGAATCCTTAGGGGTCTTAGCATACTTTGAAGGATTATGCTAATTGACGACCCAGGATCGATGTAAATCCTGTCAATTTCAGTAGATCCAATATACCCAGTATAGCACAGAGGTCTGTCATGTTTGTTATGCTTCAACAGCATATCTTCTTGTGTAAAGGTGATATTGGGAATTGCTTCCAACACACTATGACATTGCGGACACGACACTGGAGTATTATCAGGACTCTTGAGTTGAGCCAAGCATGAATCTGCTTGAAGTAGAGCTTCACTCAAAGTCTCCATGCTTTCTCTAGAAAGACGAAGCAGCTCAAATATGGATAGTCTAGCTGGAGTATTAGCTAACTGAGCTAGAATATCAAACTTGTAAGGTTTCATCACCACCCCCTGACTGGAAGCAGACTTCAATGGAACGTCAAAACGTACTGCTTTCTGTTTCTCCTTTTCAACCACCGAAGGTTTAGCAGAAACAGGAGAAGGTTGAGCTGGTAGTGTTTCCACAACATCTTCTGCTTCTTTGGAAGATCCCTCATAATCTTTGTGGTATTCCTTCCCGGATCTTGTACCAGTAAAAGTTTCTTCTTCAGGCTCAAGAGAAGGAAGTACCATATTACAGGATTTAGTCTTCCTCCCTTTAGCCTTTTTCTTGTAAGGTTTGTTGTGAGAAATTTCAGAACCCAATCCAACAGTGGATTTTTAATTTTGAATTTGTAAAGGAAGTCGTATTCCTTTATCATAATTCAAACCTTCTGCCTTCTGAAAGTCATAACCTATTTTCTTTATGAGAAGGACAGATTGCTGACTGTATAGATGAATGGGCAGCAGACTTTTAACAAATGGTTCCACAGAGGAAGAAGAAGAGATCTCTGTATCCACAGGAGAATGAGGAATAGATGTCTCTGTAACTACAGGAGGAGAAGGATTCGGGATACGAGGAAAAATCCCTGTAGGAGCTTTTTCGTAAGCAGCGAAGACTTGTTGTGCCCGGTATAAAGGAACACTATTCATAGCTAACCACTGCTGATGAGTAAGCTTAAGTTTGGTAGGAGGAGCTAGACTTGGAGGACATATGTTCAATCCTCCTAGTCTATCTTCCAAAGGAGTGCCATCCCATAGATAATCTGAATCGTCGGGATCTGGAATAACATGAGAAATCATGTTACAGGTTTTGACTTTCTTGCCTTTCTTGGATTTTGAAGTTTTACTTTTATTTTCCAATTCAGGTACTAAGTCAGGATGTACCCACATAATTTCACTATTTTTTAAGGTAAGAGGCAGCAATCCTTCATTTTCTTCTCTAGGAGGCAGGATATTCACAATCTTTATTGTCGCCTTCGGGATTGGGATGATTCCATCTGCTACTTGCTGTGGAGAAAAATCCCCGAATTGAAGAGAAACCATATTGGTTGTAACCGTATGGTCGTCATTAGTTAAGGCGATAGCACCACCATTTATCAGCTCTTGGATTTTCTTCTTCAGGACATAGCAAGTACTGGTAGGATGATTAATGTATCTATGATAGATACAATATTTGGGATTGTCAGTCAGATTCACCTCATTAGGCCTCTTTGGCTCTGGAATCTGAAGTTTGCCACTCTTCACCAGACATTGAAATATCCCTGGGATATCACTCTCATCAAAAGAGTATTCTTTCTTTGGCCTGAAAGATTCCTGACTATTCGGCGTCATTTTATTCTTGGAAAGATTAACCATGAGGGTATCTTTTTCTTTCATATTACGATTATCGGGGTTATTACCAGGATTACTTTTCTTTTCTCTATCATCTGAGGCGAAAATCATCCCATGTTCACGAGCCAACCTACCATTGGTCTCGGCAGAAATTGCTGCTATGATGAACGAAGCCCAATCTGTGAATTGAGAACCCGTAAAAACAGCAATAGATGGTCGCAGATTCATCTTGCATGTATCAATGAGTGCTGAATCTGGCATGCCAGGAGGCATCTTTAAAGTAGCTTGTCGAAAGCATTCGATGAATGTCCGAGTATCTTCTTTCTCCTTTTGTTTGATTTCTATTAAGGAGGACATGTTCATGTCCATACCTCCTTTATAGAAGCGGGAGAGAAACATTGCCTTAAATTCGTCGAAAAACGAAATGCAATTATCGGGTAAACTTTGATACCAATCATAAGCCGAACCCGTCAAGCAACCAATGAACACTCGAGTGAGAAAAGCATCATTTTTCTGTAGATGTACAGTCATAATATCAAAATAATTGATATACTGACTAGGAGAAGCCCTCCCATCAAACAATACCATGGATTGTGGCTTGAATTTTGGTAGAAAGGGTACATCATTCCAATGAGGAGGATAAGGTTGCTTAATCCCTAACCTCTGGAGTTGATCCTTGTGGCTCAAGAATTCAAACTGTGCTTTGAGTTCACGCACTGCTTGAATGGCCTCACTAGTTTACGGAAGCACACTTGATTGAATAGTTGTTGGATGTACCGTAATCCCCACCGGAGATGGAACATCTTCTAGAATAATAGGATCTGAAGATGCAGAATTTTGATTAACAGCAGGCTACTGAACATTCAAAGGTATATCAGCCCCTTGACTATCTTGAGTTTGTGCCGCTACTGGTACTGGTGTTATTACTGTCGGCTGAGCAGTTTGCTGATTCAATATTATCTGATGCATGTTTTGCACCATGTTAAGCATGTCTTTCAGTGATTGCTCAACGGCAGTGAGACGCTGTTCTGTATTAACAGATGAGGTCTCTGGTCCATCTCCAACAACGTAGGATTCAACCTCTCTTGAAGATATAGAAGGATCAGTATAGAAGTATGAATCGACACTGTCAGTCTCGGACTCAAAAGATTGAGTACCCCAAGCTTCTGAATCAGAAGTCTGTATTTGTCTTTGTCTTCTTGATCGAGTGTTCTGATATACTTCCTCAAAAGAATCAAGAAGTCTGTTGAACTGTTGCTAGCCTGGGGTTTGGGACGTATTTCGTCTTGGACGTCGTCCTCTGTTAGTATGAGATGCCATGTTCACTGACACATACGACAACTCATGCATGTTCTTGGTCTTCAGTTTGTTGTTGAGACACATTAAAACTCAATCGATCAAAAACTGACCATTTTGAAGCCGAACAACAACAATTGATTACAACCTGGTGATAATCACAATAATGTTTTTCTTGGGGAAATATTACCGAAGATTGTCTATTCTTACGCTTTTGTATTAGCAATTCACGTAAGTCAGAAGGAGTGGAAGGAGTAGTCTTCTTTATTACATTTGGGGTAAAAAAATGTTTAGTCCCCTGTGTATAAAGAAGATTATTGGCTGCATTTGCAGAACCAAATTGTATATTTCTACTCGTTTGGAGTTGTGTGCGTAAATCTTGAGATTTTTTAGCACGAAGGACTCTATTTTCATTGCGTATAATTTGTAGATTTGGTACTTTGCGTAGAGCAGTATAAGAAGGCTGTTGGTGTAGAACTGAAGCTTTACCAACAACATTTTTACGCTGCATACGTTTAGGCACATTCATATTAGATGTAAAAACATCATTGCGAATTTTATCTACACTGTCAAAGACAGGAGATTTACCTTTACACGTAGAGCGTTAAAATTGGTTATCTATCACGCCACAAACGGGAGATTTTGTTTTACGCGATGAGCATAATTTATTTGAGCCTACCACGTCACCGACGGGAGACTGATTCTTACACCCAGAAGCACAATCGTTAGAGTCTGCCCTATTACAAATGGGAGACTCATCTTTATGTACTGAGCGTAAAAGTTGGTTTTTACCCACTGAGCGTAAAACCTGGTTCTTACGCAGTGGGCGTGAAACCTGATTATCTTCACCGTTACAAATGGGAGATAAATCGTCACACTTTGAGTGCAACTTTGAAGTAAGGACTGCCTCGTTACGAACGGAAGCCCCTACGACAGGAGTGGGAAGAATTCCCTTGCCACTAGCAGCAACAGAGAGATCAGAAGCTATTTTGGATTTAGGAATCCAAACTTTTCGTGCATTGCGAGATTTTTGAACATTGGAGTAGCGTGAACCACCCCCAGTTCGGAGCATCCCTTCATAAGCAGTCTGGTCGAAGTGTACAACCAGAGTCTTCTTTGTCGATCCAATCGACACATCATCGTATTGAGTAATTGCCTCCTCGTCAGAGGAGAAGGTCGTCCCCAGCAGAGTCGCCATTTTGTTTCACTTAACAAAAATGCCTTGAGAATTGGCTTTTTGAAAATAAAACGAGAAAAAGTACAAGAAGTACAAATTTGATTATAGAAAAGTATTACTGTAGAAGTCTGATCTGTAAATGATCATTTTGTTCCTTGGACCATACGATAATGATGAAGATCGCTGCTTGAAGATGAACAACTTGGAAGAACTATGTCACCAGAAAGGTATCGACGTACTTGGGCACTGATGGCGAGGCCGAATGCTTTCCTGCTTTGCTTCACTCTTTTCTGGAAGAAAGGTTGAAGAAGAATGCTCTAGAGAATCAAAAATCTCTGAGTTCTAATCTCTCTGTCTTCTCTCCTGTCTCTCTGTGTGTGTTATATGAGAAAATAAGTCTATTTATAGACTTGGGCTCTTGTGCGTAAAAACTCAGCAAAAGTTCCATCTTTACGCTAACAACTGCCACCCACGACCGAAGTCATCCTCTGTATATGTTGACACGTATCCCATCATTTTAGTAAGAATAGGATACACGTACACACGTTCTTCGAGATGTGTGGCATGAAAGCCAAGTAGGCAGACCACGTTCTCAACTGATGAAGAAGAATAGGGCGTAAAACAATCCCAATGTACTCTGAGCGTAAAGCAGTGGACTAGGCGTAAAACAGCCCTGTCATAGATTTCCCGCGTAAAGTGGTTATTAAATAACCTTGACCGTAAAGTAGCCCAAATAGACTTTACGCACACGTCGACTTTCGAGCGTAAAATCTCATATAATCTCCGTGCGTAAAAGAAACCATAATGTGAGCGTAAAGTAGCTCAGTCCACATACTAAACAACAATATTGGTCTCTGTGGTATATGCCATCATCAATATCTTCATGTCAGACTTTGCATTAAATGCGAGACTTTGACAGCTTTGTCCAGCGTAAAAGGAGGGTTAGCCTATCTTTATGCGTAAAACCATTGTCTTGACCCTGGCTGCTTTAGGCGTAAAAGCGATTAGCCTTGTCTTGGGCGTAAAGTGTTTAACCTCCCTGCGGCGTAAAGTAGATCAATTTGAGTAGAATGATCTATCACTTTGACTCATTCTGTGAAGCACTTTTTACGCTCCTACAGCACACTGCACATGTCATCAGGATGAACGTTGTACATCCACGAACGATTTCGCAGATAGTAATTCAGCTCCATATCCATTTGAGGATAATTCTGTAAGATAGATACATGCACATCGTTTAAACACTTGTAAAAGTAATCATGATACAACAAGTGGTAATAGATATGATGTATCCTATGTAGTTTCTTTTCCTCTCTTTACTGTGAACCTTGGTTAACATTAATATTTTCACACTTCTCTAGGATGAGGTTGAGGTAGATATCCTATGATGCGGAATAATCGACTGAATGACCCGAATGAGAAGGAAGGAAGTAGGGAGGCTCACTCTATACACTCTAGGATTCACTTATTTCGTCGTTGATTTGACTTATTTTGGTAGTATGAAATGTCATCAATATCCGATACGGTACCTCGAAGACCTAAATATAGAATATTAATGCCAATTGGTGTTTTGGAATCATAAACATGATATACTAGGTCAATTCTAGGTCTCCAAGTCATTTCTAGGTCACACTAGGACACTGGGTCAATACCTTGCCAAACATGGTCAAACTAGGTCACACCTAGGTTTTTAGGGCCATACGTTGCCTTACAAAGGTATTCTAGTCTATACTAGGCTAATACCCTATGTATTTGCCCTACCAATATCCTATTCACATAGGTAAAACCATTACTATGGCCTATTTACCTAATTACCTATACACTAGCCCATCCTTAACTCTAGTAAAAACCAATACCCAAACTCAATACCCCATACACTACAACATAGGTATCTCCCATACCCATGTGTCAACCTATTACCTAAACCTATAGGCTTCATAAACCTATATATTACCTAGTCACTCTAGGTAAAGCCATTACCTATACTCATAGGTAAAACAATTCCTATCTTGAAGTTACCTATACTTGTTGTCCTAGTCCTCATCTATACACATTATCCTAAGGCCTCGTTTGGTTCACCGATTTAAGGAACTAGGAAAGGAAAGTTGTTCCTTTCCTTTGTTTGGTAACCACAAACTTGAGAATCAATTTCCTCACAAGGGGGAAAATTGGAGGGAATATGGTTCCACTCATGACCCATGGGATTCATTTTCCCTCCTCCTTTTCCAACATTTATTACAAAAGTAACCATGTGTTATTGGTTATTTTACCATTAATGCTTATTTTACCATTGTTATATTTTTGCTTCCCTTTCCTACACTAACCAAACAACGGAAAGGAAATATGACAGGAATTCTACTTTCCGATTCCCATGGAAAATATAAAGGAAAACATTTCCTTTCCGTGAACCAAACGAGGCCTAATAGTGTCAAAGTATCCACGTATTGTCAAAGTGTCAAAGTATCAAAGTGTCACAGTGTGTGTCAAAGTGTCCACTTGTGTGTCAAAGTGTCCATGTGTGTGTCAAAGGGTCGTGTCTGTGTCGTATCAAAAAAGGGAGATAGGGTTAGGGTTTACTGACACAGCGTTGGAGTTGGGTCGGGGTCGCTGGGGCTGGAGCAGCGGTGGAGGAGACTGGTCGGGTGGTCGTCGGAGGGAGTGAGTCGTCGGAGGAATGGGGTCGTCGGGCTGGGGGTCGCCGCGGGCAAGGGTAAGGGGAAGAGCAGGAGATTAGAAAATTTTGGATGAAAAAGATGAAAAATCGATCGGGCTAGAACCCTATATGAAATGTTTTAGCGACGTTAGTTAAAGACGTTGCTAACCTTAACTATTTATTAAAACCTGGCGACGTCGTAAAAGTGGCGTCGCGAAACGTCGCTGAATAAAAAAAACAGTTACGTTTTGCGACTAGAATGCGACATCAGTTGTCCAAAACATAATTTGTGTCGCTAACTGTCGCTCAAACGTCGCTGATAGTGACGTTCAGCGACGTATATATAAAACATCGCTAAAAGCACAAAACTTAGCGATGTATTTATCTGGAGTCGCTAATTTCGTCGCCATTATGACTTATTTTGGTAGTGAAAATTCGGCCCAAGTTTGGCCCGAATTCGGCTAGAGTTCGGTTAGTGCCCTTTGGATTTTAAACTTGGTCATCCTGCAGTTATGGATGCAACGGCTATCTGCCGAGATTCTCTCAATAAATTATGTCCAAATTCTGCCCAAATTTTGCCTGAATTCTGCCTTTGGAAAAACTATAAATAGAGAAGAATTATACCATTTCAACTCACTCATTCACTTTCTCATCTCTTCTCTCTAAGCTTAAATGTCTTCCAAAGTGCTCTAAAGCTTTGATTTTCAAATTCTAAGCTAGTTACAATCCTCTAGTCGATTTGCCAGTATGGTACGGTCTAGAAGTTTCAGAGTGATTGTAATCAGAGGTTTGATAGAAGAATGACACTTCACAATTGAAGTTGGTCGAGTACTTCAGATCAAAGCTCGTTTTTTAGAAGTTGCAAGGACTTCGTATAAAAACTTATGGTATTTTCCAATAGTGGATTCAATTGGAAGCTAGAGTTCCTCCGACTGGAATAGTCGTCACAAGAGGAAAACCAGTATACATCGCCGTCTTAGCGTTTGCTTTCTGATCTCTACCTTTACATTTATTTACTTGTGATATATATATTCTCTGTGATCTTATTGCTAATTTTTTAATTAGATAAATTCCGCTGCCTACTCTATTCACCCTCTCTCTAGAGTATTGCGCTTTATGATTCGTTCCTATACATAAGCGACGCTAGGCCGAGATTAAAAATCGCTCAAACTCTCTCTCTCTCTCTCTCTCTCTCTTCAAAATATAAAAGGTGTGCCAAGCGGCTTACAATATAAAATGATATATGGCGATGTTCCAATATATTACGTCCTATATATTGTGCTTCAGCTCCTTTACACGTTCAAGGGAATACTTTGCGCCTTAACACGTTCGAGGGAATACTCCGCACCAGATGAGGTTCTCCCACAACCTGCTAGCAGTCTATGTGGATATTAGTAAATTACATGCACTGGTGGTTAGGCTAGCTTGCCCGCTCGCTATCATTACCAAATGCGTTCAATTTAGTTTCGTGCACCAACTATCAGTTGTTCCCTTTCTAATCTTGCTTTAGGATCAGTTTTATGGCATATAATGTAAAGCCTTTCTCGTGTTACCGATATCAAGTGTTGCATAGGAATAACATGTGCAACTTACCATACTAACCATGATCTTCCATGTCCAAGGTAAACCAAGTTAGCCAATATTTTATACATACTAATTTGATGAATTTGCATAAGAAATACGAGTGTCATAGGCGTGTTCCTTCCTCAGGTGAACAAAGTATTCAAGTTTTGTTAAGATATGTTATACTCAAGCTTTGTTCAGATGCGTTTCATTCAGTTACTCGGTTGTTCAGCTTATTCAGACTACTTGTTTCAATGCAAGGACTCACATGCGGATTGTCGCCAGTGGGCCAACTTAATCTATATGCACCGGTCTCTGGCATCACAAACCATTTGAACTATACATATATGGTATTCATAGTGATGTTACCTACCAGGCGTGATGGCCGGGATACCCTGATAGGCTATGCAATACCGGCATTACGTTGCTTGTGTGGCTAGACCTGCACCCGATTCACCCATAGGCCATGAATTCCTCATAGGCTGGCATGATCCTAGGTAACCAGCTTCTATTCGTCCGAGGAATCCTTTCTCCATATACCTCGTGTACGAGTTTTTTGCAACCATTTCATGTTCTCTTTTCATTTTTTTTAACTTAACGAGCTCTCTGAGCATAACCTTTATCGATTAGGATGGTGGCATCATCCGTGCAGCGCGGGTAATGAGCCCCATTGCACGTCCCCGACATACCTGTCGCTATCATACTTTTCTTCTTTCTTTTCTTTCTTTCTTTCTTTCTTTCATTCTTTCCTTTCTTTCCTTTCTTTCTTTCTTTCTTTCTTTCATTCGTTCGTTCATTCATTTTTTTCGTTCGTTCATTCATTCGTTCGTTCATTCATTCTTTTGTTATCATTATTCAGCTCCCTATATGGGAACTACCTTGGCGACCCAACTGTCACAGAGCCTTTCCATTAATTGCATTATTCGGCTCGAAATAACTATTTGATAGTATTACTGCCTCAATTCAGTGGACTATTAATTGTTTCGTGCCTCACATTGCAGTACGATCTAAGTGACAAGCAATTCATACATAATTGAATGCATAGAGAAATCTACTCGAAACGTAAGCTGTGTCTTGGCACGAGCGTGGAGTACGGTGTGAGGGTTCAAGTAAAATTCTAATTTCATTTTCATATTCTACACAAGCGATACAAGATGCGATTATTCCCTTAGCTAAATGCATTGAGATCTTTTATTAGCATGCAGGGGTTTATCGCCTTGCGATCTAGCAATATCGTCCATGTTATTATGTGTCCAGGCTAAGCAAAGACAGGTCCATCGGAGCCACCCACCTTAGCGATGATTGCATCGCCCGAGCGAGACTCCAAGTCTGCCTTTGAAAGTCTAAGTTTGGATTCTTTTGAAAGGCAAACCATTTCCTTTGCCTTAATAGAGTCATTTCGCCATGCAAGGTGGGATTGGGTCCTTGCACTTGTGACGTTTGAATCAACTTTCTGTTTGTGCAGGGCAGGTCATTACATAATACACCACTCAGAATAAGTCTCGTCCTGGAGACTTTCTGAGTGCAAGTCATCCTACCGATCCTTAATCCATATCGTGTATGTGTACGCTTGGCCAATTTTATTGAATGACTCTACCAATACGAGTTAAGGATAATCACTCAATCGTTGGGTTCCTATGACTTAGTCGCTATTGTGCCATGGCACGGGACTATAACGGTCACATGAGGTACATTATAATTTATCATATACGAGGGTCTTAGGCTGAGGCTAACTCACTCATCCATGTGCATCTCAGCTTCTCCACTTGCAGCTACATTCGAGTGTATAATATCGCTGAGTTCGGATCATGCACATATTCAAGACGTTTTCGAATATATACATTTCAACCAAGCTATGTGATAGTGAATTCGGACAAGCTACTCATGATAGTTTCGAATTGCTGCTCATTTTTACTAACTAGATTAAAACTGAACTCGAGTTCATTTTACTATCGTCTATCTCGATCCTCGAGATGAAACGATTATTTCTCAAGCATTCTCGTCTTATGAAATCAATACGATTACTTCTAGCGGATCTACCAAAAATCTAAGTAATTCTAATTTGATTCAAGTCCAAGCATTGCACTACCATCAAGTACGTATTCCAAGCAATGGCTTAATTCATTATCCCAACTTTAGTTGTACATCACCGATTTCTATCATTCACTTCATTCGGGTCTGCTATCAATATCGCTAGCGCACTCTTCCAGTTTCAAGTCCTAACTCAAAGTCTTATTGCCCCAGATCGGTCATACAGGTTCAATCACTCGGCATAGGGTTATCTGCCTATCTACTAGGTCAGCTCACAAGGTCATAGTTACAACTCAAGTTCGCGGATCATCGTGCAAACTCGTTGCACGACGCTCTCCCCAATCATATGGTCAAACCATTGTTCGTTAGTACGAGATACTTTACCCATGCTCGCTTCACTCAGATTTCTAAACATCGAGCAGTGTTCATCCTATTCGCATCATGACATTCTTCGTATGGGGTTCGATTCCGTTCAGCAAAGCCATCCTACGGTAAGTTTAGCTCAAACAAATTTTTGGCATACCAATATCGCACGCCTAAACTAGAAATTCGTATAGTCTATCTCTTCAAACATGTTCGATATAATCCACCGATCCATCATATCAAAGTCAAGTATACCATGAAACGATTTATCACTAAACCATAATTCTTACACCATATTTCCTAAGTCATTTCACACAATTCACGTATTCGATCACAAGGTCGTCTAGCATAACAATATGTCATGTCCCAATCTCCCACAAGCTCGATTATCCATGTTGGATGTGAATCGCCATGCCAACGCACCCTCAGGATTGTAACTCTTGCTTTGAGTTTGTACTAATTCATTCTTGATATACACATTGGATCTATTAAATTCTTAAACTTACTTTTATCGTCAATCATAAGTGCGAACATTCCTTGAATTTACCTTCGCATCAAACTACAAGTCAAAATCATCCAATTGCCACGCCATGATCTCCTGCAAGTTCGATCATCCCTGTTGGACATGAATCACCATGCCAGCGCTCCCGCAGAATGATCGTCCTAATCCGGCATGAAGCATGTGCAATGTCGGAGTTGTTCTCGTATAAGACAAGAACGTCAACATTATGGTTATCGTCGAAGCAATCAAGACACTTCCATTTTCATCCAAGTAATATATCAATCCATCCTCAGACATTTTCTTATTTCATTTATCATCAAATCTGTCAACGTTTTTGTTTCGCATAGTCCGACTATCATTTATTTACGTATACTTCTAGTTCATCAAATCAAGTAATCCAAACAACCATTACTATCAAAATCCCAAATATATATTTTATTTGAACTATAACATTTTACACGATCATCATTCCTCAAATCAGAGTACCCCTAAGTTATCGTACATCGATCTTTGATACACTTCAATACCATCGATGATGTACATAACCTGACGATCTTCCTTTGCAACGAAATTCGAGTCGTACAACATAATTTCTCAATTTGCATCGAACATGCTAACTCAAGTCATCGAGCAACATCTATCCCAATTTCTTAGAGTCATTCTCGTATCTTCAAACCAATGTTTTCATGCACGCTATCTTCCAATCGTGCTATCTTTTCTTAGTTAAATTTTGAATTTTCAATCCTATTCAGTTCTATGCTAAGATTTTCGTATACAATCCACATTGATTTTCTCGACTGATTCATTATTTTCTTTATGCTTTAACTTTTTCTCGATTTAATCTATCTACTCAATCATTTTCGTATTTCACACTCAGCAAAATCTCAATCCAATGCACGTCATTTTTTCGTTCATTTGAATCAAACTTATAATAGTTTTCAAGTCACGACTAACTCTAAAACACTCTTTCTTGGGCTTCTACACAATTTCTTCGCTTGCTGGTAGACTCATTGGTACCCCGATCCTTTGTTAATCAAGCATCCCTAAGGCTATCCCATACACCACTCAGGGATGAAGTCATCCAATCTAGTCTTCAATTATGTCTAAACCATTCGTTCATACATTTCTCCAATCCGTTTCTCTAAACTCCATAACGATTCCTTGCGTCATCTCGATTATCAATGTCTCGTATACCTTTATCGATAGTCCATCATGTAAATCATATTTTTGATTGATACTCTTTGATGTAAATAGTCGTTCGAACTATTCCTCAAAAACTAATACCATTCTCTGTGTTCGCCTTAGCATTGGTCCGATAGCGTATCTATCGGTATACACTAAGTATAACGTATTCTCGTACGAGTGATATTCAATCTCGCTCACAAACTCGCTTGCACCAATAATAGGTGCGCGATACTCAGCACAGCTTAGCCAAAAGGCTGTGTGCATACCCATACCATTCGAACTATACTCTGGTCTCGCACACTCATTCGCTAGTGTCAGCGTAAGGTTACTCAGGTATGCACACCACTTGATAACTTTTAGCATGGGTTTCTTTCAACTCAAGTATGACACAGTTCGACACAAAGGCCTTCGCATATCAATCCTATTCAACTGAATACATGGACAAGCTTTTGAAAATATTAAACTTATTGTATGAAACATCCCAAGGAATAACGAGAGAGAGTGTACACCACTTTTACCCATGATTGAGCTTTCAAAACTGAGAGAATCAACATGAAGTCCAAGGACGTAAAGCCGTGCTCTGATACCAATCGGTCATGCCCTGCTCCCGGAGGAGCGACCGTCCTCGCTTGGCCATGATGCCCCATGAGCCTAAAGTACACTCGTATAAGGTCAGGTCCTGAAATGATCGATTTAAGCTAGGCCATAGAGTCGCACAGTGTGTCCCCATTGCAACGAAAAATAAATGAACACAAGTTAAAACAAATTCAAGCTCTTTATTGATATGCAAGCAGTATTTCAACTGGCGCTAGGCCGAGATTATAAATCGCTCAAACTCTCTCTCTCTCTTCGAAGCATAAAAGGAGTGCAAAGCAACTTACGATATGGAATGATACATGGCAATGTTTCAATACATTATGTCATGTATATGGTGCTTCAGCTCCTTTGTAATGCTCCAAGGCTCCAGAGTTAGATCCGCGCCTTAGCATGTTCGAAGAAATACTACACACCAGATGAGGTTCTCCCACAACCTGCAAGTAGTCTATGTGGTTATCAGTACATTGCATGCACTGGTGGAGAGGCTAGCTCGCTCACTCGCTATCATTACCAAACACGTTCAATTTAGTTTCATGCACCAGCTATCAGTTGTTGTCTTTCTAATCTTGCCTTATGATCAGTTTTATGACTTATAATGTAAAGCCTATCTCGTGTTACTGATATCAAGTGTTGCATAGGAATAACATGCACAACTTACCATACTAACCATACGATCTTCCCAGTCCAAGGTAAACCAAGTTAGCCAACATTTTATACATAATGATTTGACTAATTTGCATAAGAAATACGAGTGTCATGGGTGTGTTCCTGCCTCAGGTGAACGGAGTATTAAAGTTTTGTCAAGATGTGTTATACTCAAGCTTTGTTTAGATGTGTTTCATTCAGTTACTCAGTTGTTCAGCTTATTCAGACTACTTTTTTCAATGCAAGGACTCGCATACGGATTGACGCCAGCGAGACAACTTAATCGATATGTAACGGTCGTTGGCATCACAAGCCGTTTGGACTATACATATGTGGTATTCGTAGTAATGTTACCTACTAGGCGTGATGGCCGGGATACCCTGGTAGGCTACGCAATACCGACATTACGTCGCTTGTGTGGCCAGACCTGCACCCAAGTCACCCGTAAGCCATGAATTTCTCCTAGGCCGGCATGGTCCCTAGTAACCCAGCTTCTTAACGTCCGAAGAATCCTTCCTCCATATACCTCGTGCACGAGTTGTCCGCGACCATTTATATTCTATTTTTATTTATTTTTACTTAACTGGCTCTCTGAGCCATAACAGATTATCGACTAGGTTGGCGACGACATCCGTTCAGCGCTGGTAGCGAGCCCCGTTGCATGTCTCCGACATTCCTGTCGCAAATCATATTTTCTTCTTTCTTTCCTTTCCTTTCTTTCATTGTTTCTTATCTTTCTTTCTTTCTTTCATTCACTTATTCATTCATTCGTTTATTCATTCATTCGTTCATTCATTCTTTTGTTATCATTATGGACCTCCATGTACGGGAACTGTCTTGGCGACCCAACTGTCCCGAAGCCTTTTCATGTTTGCATTTCTCGACTCTGAACGACTATTTGATAGTCTTTCTGCCTCAATTCAGTGGACCATTAATTGTTTCGTGTCTCACATTGTGGTACGATCTAAGTGACAAGTAATTAATACATAATTGAATGCATAGGGAAATCTACTCGAAATGTAAGTTATGTCTTGGTACGAGCGTGGAGTGCGATACGAGGGTTCAATTAAAATTCCAAGTTCATTTCCATATTCTACAATACCGTCCATATTAGCGTGGAGTGTGGTACGAGCGTAGAGTGCATCTCTTGAGTTCTTTTATTAGCATGCAGGGGTTTATCGTCTAGTGATCTAGCAATAACATCCATATAATTATGTGTCCAGGCTAAGCAAAGACAGGTTCATCAGTGCCACCCACTATAGTGATGATCACATCGGCTAAGCGAGACTCCGAGCGCGCCTTTCAAAGTCTAAGTCTGGATTCTTCTGAAGGGCAAAGTCCATTGACTTTGCCTTAATCGAGTCGTTTCGTCAAGCAAGCGAGATTGGGTCGTTGCACTTGCACCATTTGAATCGGCATTCCGCTTGTGCAGAGCAGATCATTACAGCATGGACTGAGTCGGTGGGGACTGTCCCGACTGAATTTATCGGATTTAATCGGATCGAGCCTGCGGACAAACCAGGCCGGACCGGTCCGAACCTCCGTGTCGAAAAACCAAACCTAGCTGGAACCGCAGAGTGCTTGGGCCAATCCGGTCCGGATCACTGACCGGATCGGACTGACCCAGATCGAATTTACCCGGTTCGGTCTCGGGCCAAAACTCGGACCGACCAGGCTCATCTAACACCTTCATATCCATATACTTTTCTACCTACTCCATGCAGCAAAAGCAAGTGTGGGAAAACGAGCCCTCCCAAATAGAACCAGTATTTTATTTCCCCACCATCAGTATAGTTAGATGGACCTCTTCGTCTCCATTACAGTTGCACTAGTATAGTTTGATGAAGGCACGGTGATCCCATCTAGGTCACAAGCATCTTCACAAACTTAGGGCGCAGGAAACCTCTGAAACTTAGATGGTTGACTTTGATCCATCTTCTCGAGGAGATCATGACAGAATCATGCGTCCCAACCTCTGATTAAAAGACAAAATATGAAAGCAAATATTAAGGCGGAAGTCTGAGTTATCCTTGGAAAAAATATTTTGTTCTCATTCGGTACATCGAGCCACGAGAACAAATTATTTTTTCCAGTTATATAGAAAGTTGATGACAGTCAACCCAACTTAAAAAAAAAATATGTTGTCCTCTGATAGTATTATAGTTCCTTTTAACATTTGCCTACATAAAGTGTGTGCATGACAAGTATTATATCTTAGTCGGGTTAAGAATACCAAAATGAGAAGCCTTTTAGTGAACCACGAACATCTTATTTTTCAGATGCGATAGGCACGATCATCCAAAATATTGCACGTCCCATCGGCATTAGTTATGACCAGGGGTGAGCTTTTGGTTTATTTGGTTTCAATCGAACCGAAATAGTCAAAAACGAATAAACTAAAATTCTGAAATCATAAAATCAAAACCGAACCAGAATTGGCCTAAACCAAAGCTGAGCCGAACGAATAACGATTTGGTTTCTTCTGTTTGTTCAGTTGGACTATTTCTATTGTATAATGGTCGGAATCCAAAGTTGAAATTATAGTTAAATGATATTAAAATTTATAATTTTTATGCGCATATTTGTTGTATTCGCGTCCAAAGTTAGATTAATTATTAAATTACCAAAGTTTATTTTCAAAACACATAAATAGAGTTGTTGCTTATAAATATATACATTTTAATTACAACATATGTATATAATTGAAGGTATTTATATAATTAGACAAATATTATTTTCCTTTTTTGGTTTTGGACCGAAATCTAAACCCAAAATCGAAACTGAAATCGTATAATAAATTTTATTATTTTTAAAATCAAAATTGAATCGAATTTTTTTTGAAACCGAACCGTACCTCTTATTCTCTTCGGTCGGATTCGATTTTCGGCCCAAAATCAAATAATGCTCACCTCCAAGTTATGACTGTAGATAAAGTCCAAACGTTGAATTTTATTTCTTTTTTTGGGCATAAGTTCCCTATGCTTCTTGAAAAGCCGAAAGAAGCTTTGTGGGGCTCCCAGGATCTACTTGAGGCTTCATCGGGACCGGACGGTGAAGGGCCGGGACATGTGCAATATTTGTTTGGCTGGAATATAGTCGAAGAGGGAGTGGGTGAACTGACAGACTGGCCAAGTGGGTTAGTACTGTGACCGTTGACTCAATATGAGAGTAGTTTGTGTGAGCTGGTAGTTCAATCTTCTCATTAATCCCTACAAAGACTTTTAGTACTAATATAATCTAAGGATGTGATGATAGCAAATTTAGATTTCAAGTATGTTGTAGTCCTCACGTAAAGGCTCCCAGGGTCACCCACCTTCCCTAGAAAACCCTTCAATAATTTTATTTTCCCTTCTTTTTTTAATTCCCAACTTGTGTTTGTTGAATATTAAACGCCACAAAACTGTAAGAACACCAACTAAAGAAAAAATTATTACTAAAAGCACTACAAAACTTATTCGGACTTATTCCAATTTTTTTATTCACATATTTGCCACTTAAAAAAATTACTAAGGGACTGTCTACTATATAATGCATTGTCAAAATTTTTGACAGTCTTAAATGAATATATAAAAAAAATTCTACAGTCCTGATGACATACATGAGATTGGATCCAGGATTTATGTTGGACTATCAAATTTTTTTGACAATCAGTTTATTGGTAGGACTCGAAAATTATTACAGTCCTAAAAAAAGTTATTTTTCATTTGAGACTGTAAATTTTTTTTACAGTCTATTATGTAGTGGACAGTTATTTAGTAATTTTTTTGAGTTACAAATTTATAAATTAAAAAAACTTGAGTATTTCCGAGTAAGTTTTGTAGTGTGGTGGTGAGGAAATGGGATGATTGATACTTTAGATGTTCTTAGAATTTGGTACCATGAGAATGTACGTATAGACAAACTAGCTGGCGCTCGTAGCAGCCTCTTAACTACGAGTTTGTTCTTAGAATTTGGTACCATGAGAATTTTTCGAATAAAAAAATTTAGTATTTTTAAAATCGAAATCGAATCAATTTTTTTCAAAATCGAACCGAATCTCTTATTCAATTTAGTTCGATTCGATTTTCGGTTTAAAACCGAATAATACTCACCCCTATGTACTTCGATGTCCTTTTTTTCTTCCTTCTTCTCAAGTGGCTTGTTTGTGATTTAATTAGATGGTGATAGACCTCTAGTGCTACAGATTATGCAATTCATGACCTAACCCATGTGACAGACTATTTCAAAGTCGACATTTAAATTTCTTGTATATTATATTACTATACATTGTTTATTATGATTGTTGTCTATCCCATCTTTTAACTCTACAGAAAGAATAAATTAATGTCTACGTCTGCAAAGAGTTTAAGCCGTGTTTGGTTTAAAAATTATATATATATTTTTAATCAAAGTGTCACTTCCCACTTCCGGGAGGCGAGTCAGTACGGAACATATATTCAGACCGTGTGACTTGTAACTTAAGAATATTCAATACACGCGTACCTATATTTGCAATCTTTGCATGTAAGATCCTAGGATAGAATTAGTTGAAAAACATTCAAGACTAAATACAAATATTACATAAGAGATTAAAATGGAAAGTGACTCCTAATTAACATAAGTATGGTTCTATTACATACAAAATAAAATAGTTACAACAAAATATAAGTCTTCACCGCCAGCATCCTACTCCAGCTCCTCAGTTTCCTCCATGTTGTATAAGGAAAATATTTCGTCGGATACGCATCCACGCCTAACAAACAAATATCACTACAAAATACTAAAAAATATCGGAGGACTTCAGCGACAGACAACATTTCGTCGCTATGTCAGCAACTGAAAGGCGACGGATTAGCGATGGATTTGTGCATGTAAAAAGTATATCAATATTTTCGTCGCTGGTCCATCGCTGACTCGTCAGAATGAGCATATCGACGGGTTAGCGACTGAACGTTCCTGTCGCAGTGAAGCGATTTATTTCCAGAATGTCTCCCTTTTTTCTCATTCCAAATTCTAGTACAAATCCCCCCTCCCCCAAACTCCTCCCGACCTCTCCTCCACCTCATTCTCCTCCCAACCCCTACCCCCCTCATCGGTGGCCATCTCTGGCAGCCTTATCAAGCGGCGGCAACAGCTCTCAACCGGCGGCGGCGGCGTGCAGTGGAGCACCCCCTCCTCCTCTTCTCGACCCTCTTTCCGGCGGCGGAACACCCCTCCTTCCTTTCTCGATCTACAATGTACGTACTACCCTAAATGTTTTCTTCTTTTACATAGGAATAATTTTTCTGACATAAACACAGACCCGACACAAACACGACCCGACACAATATGGACACGATTCGGCTTGAGATGCTAGGTCTGGGTTTTGATACAACACATATATGACACAAAAATGTACATGATTTGGCTTTCATTATTATGTCTGGGTTTTGATACGACATAGACATGACACCCAAGTAGCTTTATATATGGTACATTCTTTATTTCTTGTGAGAACGATACGATGGAGAGAAAATATGAGCATCGTCGTGTCTAGATAGACCTCGAACACACACAACACACATCCATTGATCCGTACTCAACGAAGAATGTCTAGTTATTTGTCTGATATAGGTTCCCTATGACAGTCCTTATATAAGAAGAGTTTATATGCTTTGACAGGGTAGGGACAAGTAACAAGTATTGAAGGCCTTTGTTAGGATATAAACTCGAGGGTGTTATGTATTTAAATGACCCTTTTCTTAACGAATTGAAATATTAAGTGGTAGGGGGAAGAATGAAGATTTAATGTTCTATCCAACGATTTTACCATGCTTGGGTAGGAACCAATAGATCCGAGTTATCAACTTTTAGGAAAATGGATTAGTGATAGGGTTTTGACATGGCATCGCTTTTGTTAGTAGGGTGAACTCGATACATCATACTTCATCTTTGATACTTCATCTTTTTACTCAATACTTCATATTTGAGGCCTCTTTGTAGAAAGCAATGAGTCGACACTTAGTTGACCGTTTGTGGATCTACAATCAGCAACATGAGAGTATAATAATTTCAAAGCGAGCATCGAAGAATTTTTCAGATACGCCAGTAGCCAACCTTATTTCGTAGATGTGAGGCTCATAAATTGCCTTTGTGTCAAATGTAATAATATACAATTAAAATAGGTGGATCATGTGAGAGAGCACCTTTCTAAGAAGAGTTTCGTACCGAACTACAACGAGTGGACGACTCAAGGAGAACCTTTGGTCCCTCAAAATCAGTCCTTCAATACGGAGGTGAGAGAGTCCACTCTTGGAGATCATTTTGAATAATTGTAACAAAACTTAGCACATGAATTGGTATTTGATGCATGCGGCTAGTTCAAGATTTGCTCCGGAGGATCCGAATCCAGATGCAAAGGAGTTTTATGATATGTTTAAGCATGTCGATGCTCCATTATACCTGGGTTGTGATTCTCATTCTGTTAGGTCGATGGTGAGCGGTTGTTGAACCTCAAGTATGATTTCAACTTACCATAGGAATGATACGTTTGGATAATTTAGTTTGTTAAAGAGTTATTGCCAAAAGGATTGAAGGACTTGCCTGAGATGTTATACAAGTCGATGATACGGAAACTCGAATTAGGTTACGAAAAGATAGATTGTTTTCGAAACGGTTGCATATTCTACTACAAAAAATAGTGAAAAAGACAGTTGTGTTTTCTCTCACGAGTACTCGTACAAGCCAATTCGGAGCAAAGGAAAATCAACTGCCCGAGCAAGGTTGCATCCCTACAAGTACATGCAGTTTTTGCCAATCAGAAAGATGTTACAGATGATGTATATGTCCACAAATACAACATAACTCATGACATGGCATAGCAAGGAACGGAAGATAGATGAAGAAGAATTATATTATCCATTCGATGGAGAGACGTGGAAGCATTTTGATCGGTGTCATCCAGAATTTGTTGCACAGCCTAGAAATGTTCGACTGGCTTTATGTTCTGATAGATTCACTCCTTTCGGACAGTCGGGATCTCAGTATTCTTGCTGGCCGGTAATTTTGACCCTTTATAATCTATCACCATGGATATGCATGAAGACTCCTTACATATTCTTGATACTTATCATACCCGATCCAAAAAATCTAAAAAAGAATATCGATATCTACTTGCAATTATTGGTGGATGAGTTGAAACAATTATTGTAGTTCGGCGTTCAGATTTATGATATATTGATGGAGCCGAACTTTCAGATGAGAGCGTCACTCATATGGACCATCAATGATTTTCCAACAAATTGTATGTTATCAGGGTGGAGTACTCATGGTACTATGTCTTGTCCGATGTGTATGGGAAAGAGTAAGGCATTTCGTCATAAAAAGGATGAAAATCATGCTTTTTTTTGTCATAGTCAGTTCCTTCCTACGTCACATTCGTGGAAAAGGAACAGAGAATTGAGGGAAAGTATGCCTTTTTGACAAGCCTATCAATCACTCATTTGTCGATGAGGAGGCTAATTATATAAAAAAATTTGGAGTTTGTGTGAGGGGTTCAGTCTACAATGCCGATAAAAAATTTGACTTTTTCAATGTTCTTAGAGATATCGTAGAGCTGTAACTCTTTTGAAATAAAATTTGTGTTTTTAAAATATAATTGGATCGACACAACACCCAACAAGGATGAAAAATTGACAAACGATTTGGATTTATTGATATAAAATATGGAAAAAGATATGGAGGTTTTTTCGAACCATCACTACAAGAAAATGATCAATTACGACATGCAAAACACGTCATAAAAGATCTTTTACGACGTACATTTTTGTGCCATAAAAGACTATGCCGTAAATGATCATATTATTTACGGCGCGCATTTGAACGCTGTAAATGACCCTCTTTCTGTTATTTACAGCGCGCATTCAAACGCTGTAAATGACTATTTACAATGCGCATTCGAACGTTGTAAATAACCCTCTCCATTTTTTACAACACATTCGAACGCTGTAAATGACCATCTTTATCTTTTTACAACGCACATTCGTACGCTGTATATGACCCTCTCCATCATTTAAATGCTATAAATAACCCTCTTAAATAATTTTTTTTGAATCTAAATGACACTTTTTAAAATAAAAAAAACCTATTTTATTAATTACTTTTAACATGTGAGGTACTAGAAAAGCTCAGGAATAAAAGGGAGTATCTAATTGAGAAATGGAACAAATTTAATTTCCAATAGAACAATACATCATGACTCGTTGAAAATATATTACAAACTTTTTATCTTAAAAATGAATGCCTTTTCCATGTTACCAAGCCAGTATTGTGTATTTTCTTCGTGTTCCTGCAACAAGCTGCCATTACAAATTAATTGTCGACCTTGGCAAGAGCGAGCTGTCGTCAGGCTACCGTACATTCTAATCCACCGAAGTCCAGCTCCGTCTCGGAATGAGACCACTTAAGAGCCTCAACCAATAGTGGCGAGCCAACCATCTCACAGACCAGGAACCCCTTATCACCGTTTCCTTGCAGCCTTCCCCTCAAGTCCTCTACAGAAAGGGAAAGGGCAGTTGCCCGCATATTTCGATCCGTCACCATCAAGACTAGATTTGGGCAAGAATTCAAGACGATATTGAAGGTACGGACTGAGAAATCGATACCGAATGCCCTCATCATTGCGGTCCAGAAGACCATTTCGGATAGCCAGTCGTGTTCCCCGTAGCAAGAAAGAATCTGATTGGCAGAGGCAATATCTAATTTCACCTCCTCTTCCTTCTCTAGGATCGTCCTGACAACCCTCTCCATGTCGGTAAAGTATCCCAGCTTAACATATCCTTGGATTACCGATCTATACTCGAAACTAAACGGCTTAAACCCCAACTGGGATATTTCGTCGAGCACGTTCTCGGTGTCGGCAGGCATGCCCATGGTGCTCAAGCCACGGATCATGGACTCGTACGGCTTCCTCCCGGAGAAGGAGATTAATATTCCCTGTCAAAGTGCAGTTTGCATCTGAGATGATGTCTAAGTTTGATATAAGAATTTAATAAGATAAACCAATGAATCAACTAAAGCACAAAAAGATATGCATAATATCCACAATAGATTCTGACATAATCAACAAGACTAACCATCAAGTATAGTAGCGAATCATAGAACAAGTTTTTTGAGGCACTAAACAACACAAAAAGTTTTTCCAAAATAAGGAGGCAAACTAATATTTTATTGCCACAGTACCAAGTTGTTCATTAAAGTATATACAATTATTTTGAAGTGCGTCTGCTTAGGAGTTTTTTTAAATCTTAGGGGCCTAATAATTTTTTATATTATAAAATTCATGGAGGCGACGAGGACCTTGAAAGTCCCCATGAAGAATCACCACCAGATCAAGTAGAAATTAAAATTTTCATAAAACATCATAAAATTAACATGTCTCGCGATAAATATTATCTTGAAAAATGTCTTTCTTGACAACCTCAGAATAGATGGGATAATCCATATATGATCAGGCTCTCATGTAAAGTCACTACATTGACCACACTTCATTTGCACCATTATATACATTTGGAGCACTCTCAATGATTATTTCAAGATTGTTTTAGTTCGACATTATAGATCGCTGATACAGGTCTGCTAAAAGATGACTTACAAGTCGTACATGGAAATCTCAAGTACCCAATATTAAAATCTGATTGTTCGCAATAATGTTGGAGATAATCAATATTACGTGTAAAATTAAAAGTGTACATAGAAGATAATTAATATTTACAATTTCTTTACATACAAAGTTTTAGAAGGCAGTCTAAGTGGCCTGCAAGACCAAGCGACCATTCGGCACTTTGCCTACGGCCGAGGTGTTGTCTCAAAAAGAAAAAGAAAACTCATGCAGTTGTCTTAGCATCCATCATAATCAAAAGTATAAATATGTAACTCAATATTACAAAAACATAACAAAAAAATTGAAGCACTTCAACAGGAAAATGTCATCATATGAAACAATACGTATAAACTAAACAATATGTGTATGCACTAACTATGAAGGAAGTAGATACTCAAATGGATAGGAACATTAGATATGGCATATAGGCCTTTATTTTCCCCTTCATTGGGTCTGTTTCATCTGAAATCTCCTTCTAATCGCAGCGACACATGTACAAGGTTCAATATATACACAAAAACATTATAGTGTTTGTAGAAAAAAAAGATTATCATGGGTAATGTTTTGACATTTTCATAAATAATCACCCCTACAGTATAGAGGAAAATATGGAGAAAAGAATATCCATTCATTATTTCTAAGAGAACATACATCAAAATAGTTACATATCAATTGATAAACATGCTAATACTTTGTAATGAAGGAACTATTTAGGCCAAAAAAGACACCATCTAAAAATGTATCCTGTAAATTTAAACTGAATGCTCACTGCAAGCACTAAAGAAGACCCTCCCAAAATATCTACATTTACTCCACTCAGATCTTTCAAGAAGCTAATAGGTAATTATGTAGAGATTGACACATAAATATTGACGTCTACATAATATTGTCAAACTGATGCAAAAAAAAAATCTTCATTTTTTTGAAGCAAATAGGTGCAATGTTTATGTATTAAAAAAATCCATCAGACCTTTCAAGAAGCTAATATGTAATTATGTAGAGATGTGAATAAGCTAACAAGAACCTTTCAAGAAAAATAATAATCCACTGTGAATAAGCAATAGGTAACAAGAACTGGATGTATTCATTGTTTATATGCCAAAACCAACACATGTATTCTAACTTCCAGCAACCATATGCAACAATATAGAGCACCAAAGTAGCATTAATTGACCTCAACTCTGAAGAATTTTGAGGTTCCATATGCACTCTTGATGCCTATAGAAACCATCGGACAATACTCATTTAAGAGATCAACAGTCATAAAACCAACATAAAATTAATATTATTAAAAATTAATAAAAACTTACATTGGAAGCCTCTAGAGAAGCCATAGTTCCATTATCTAATACAGAAGGCCTAGGCGACGCTCCTTCTTTAGATCACTCTGGAATCGGCATGTAGAGTACTCTCAGTTTGACCTCATCCACAGTATTCCCCGAATCTTTTGTAAACTAAACAAAACCCAATGTGACATAAACAGGGAAAATAGTTTGCATCAAAACTATCTAAAGTAGTTTGCATCAAAACTTGTAAAGAAATATTTTAAACACAATTTTTGAGATAAAATGAAAGAACTTACTTAGTATTTCAAACACGTACATCTATAGAAATAAACATATTTGTAAACAATAGCTAACAAACAAGTCCACCAACTTGCCAGGCTCCAAGGGGACTTTCAGCAGACAGGTTGAAATATGATGCCATCGTCTACGGTTGAAATTAAAAAATGATGTCAGGAATAGGGACTCCTTAAAATGTATGTCAGTCTGTCACTGAGTCGGTTTCATCATTAACCGATTCAACTGAAAAGTGCCAATTTCTGAACTACTCTAAATAATACAATGAGGAATGTACCATTTTGATGTTTTAATACATTTCTACTCTTTTGTCAACCAAAAATTCAAATGGTTTATACATTTATCAAATCTTTGAAATAATGATTATTGTAAAATGGTGCTCTAATTATTTTTTCAAGAATCAGAAATAAGAATGCTAATGCTTAAATGATAAAACGTACACACAACTACATGCAAAATGTTAAGGTAACTTATCATATATAAGTCCAATGCTTATCATTGAAACCAAATAGAGAGAACATGGTCGAACCCGATTCTTGTTCGACTTTGAAATGGTAATCCACTGGAAATATTATAAAACTGCACATCAAGAGTGCTAATCCATAATCCAGATCTCTTTGCCACCAAGCGACGTTGGGATGGAGGGGCACTATTTAGACAGATTCGAAAACCCCCAAACGATGGTCAGATTCCTTTGGGACAGGAAAGCCACCAACACATGGTACAGGGACACACATCTACAGTAGTGAAAGACATAAGACGAGAGGAGGACCAACTACGAATTTCGTCGAATAAAAGAGATTCGTACCTGTGGATGTCGTAGTGGTCGCTCTTAGCCCCTGGTCTTCCTGACTACGGCTACTCTGCTTCTCCTACTGTTGGTGGCTCCGTCATCAACAAGAAGACATGCACGAGGAGTGGTGCTGTCGGAGGTTGGGATTAGTCTAGGCTTTCGAAGGATAGGGGGTTTCTAAGGTTAGGGTTTGGGGCGGGTTAGGGTTTGGGATTAGGAAGAGGGATCTGGGGGTTTGAAAATAGGGTTTGGGGAAAATAAACGTGGGAGATGAGAGGAGAGAGAGGACTTTTTGATGGGTTGAAACAATTTCAGTCTAAACGAAAGAAGAGAGCGGGAGAGAGAGGGCTTTTTGATGGGGTTGAAATTTTTTTGAGTCGAACGAAAGAAGAAGGCGGTTAAATTTTTTTTCTTTGGAACTTTTATGACATTTGAGTATAAAATCGTACTAGATATGGCATTTACATATAAAAAAAGTTATAATAGGTCATAAGTTCCTCTAAACCATCATATTAAGTTACATTTTCCAACTTTTATAACACTAAAATCGTTATTAAATGTTTGCCGTTTTATTATATAATTGTTGTTATCATCTTTTTTTTTTGCACAAATTTAGGATGAAAATTTTATTTTTATATTTAATTTATGTTATAGAAATTTATTTTCAAAATTTGGGTATATTCCAATAATTAATTTATCCACCAAATATAATCATTATATCCTTAAGAATATAATTTATCTATACTATTTTTTTTTCAAAAATTCTTATTTATTAATTTTTTTGTTTTGGTTTTTGGTTTTTTGAGTTTTAGTTTTTGCTTTCTTTCATTTTTTGAATTTTTTTTAATAGTTTTTCTTTTCCTTTTTTAAGATTTTTTTAAATTTAAAAAGATTTTTGTTATTGTTTTATCAGTTTTATTCTTTTTTTTTCAATTTTTATCATTTTTATATGAAAATATAGGTAAGAAACTATTATTTTTATATTTTCTTGAAATCCGGATTTGAGAGGGAAACTAAATTTTTTAGGGAAAAAATTTATTATGAGGGAAACTAATTTATTTTAATTAACAATTACAATCATTTTACAACACGCAAATTTGCATGCCGTAAATGAGCTTTTAATTACAACGTGCATAAATGTATACCGTAAATGAGTCTTCAGTTACAACACGCAAAAATGCATGCTGTAATTGAGCCTTCAATTACAAGACGCAAAAATACATGCCGTAAATGAGTTTTCAATTACAACATGCAAAAATGTATGCCGTAAATGAGCCTTCAATTACAACGCACAAAAATACATGTCGTAAATGAGTAATCAATTACGGCATGCATGTCAAACACGTCGTAAAAAATACAAAAATTAACTCTTTTACGATGCTCATATTTGTATGCTGTAAAAGTGTGTCATTTACAACGTGCAGCAATTGCGCGCCGTAAATGCTACATTTTCTTGTAGTGCATTTATGTTGGCTAGTCAAATGTTTCAAGTATACTATACGAGTTAACCTAGTCGACAACGCAATACCCGGGATTAGTGGGCTGCATGCAAAACTAAAGTAAGAAACACATACAATATTGGGGATCTAATATACCAGGAGGATGATGTGGTCAGGCCTCAACCAACAAATATGAGTTTGGCCGGTGTTGATTATAGGATCTATATGCTAAGCAATATATACTATAGAGGGTTGGTGAATAGAGTGTGCAGCAGAATATCAGTAATTAAAAACAAAAACACCACTATATCACTATAGTGTCGCAGTGGCTATGTCATAGATATATAAAGCAGTAAATAAGAGGAACATAGAGCAAACACAAGGCATCGATATATCTTGGTCTCCTTTTTGTGAGGACTATTCGAGGCCGGAGGACTATTGCCCTGAGTTGAAATCCACTATTAAAAACAAAAGTTTTAAACCGAACGCTTGCAGCTGTTTACAAAACCGAGCTTAGATTCGAAGTGCTCGCCCGACTTCAATTATGAAGTATGAACTTCTTGATCAAGCCTCTGATTACAACTCTCTAAAACTTCAAGACCGTATCGTACTGACAAGTAGACTAGAGGTTGTAAAATAGGCTTGGAATTTGAAAATGAAAGCATTAAATAGCTAAGAAGGTTAAGAGAAGGGAAGATAGGAAGTGAATGAGTGATTTTAGAATGAAAAACTCTTATCTATTTATAGGATTGCTGAAAATCGAGTTCTGGCTGAATTTGATGCCAAACGTTTAAAAATTTGACCGTTGCAACCGAGTCTGCAAGAAGAATAAGTTTACATGGTTTACCAAATCAGGGTGCCCGAGTTCAGGCTGAGTTCAGGCCGAACTCTGTCCGAACTATGGTAGTCTGAATTAGGTCAGAATCCAGGTTGTAAAAGTGGATTTGGGCTTTATGGAACTGTTAGACTTTTTGGGACTATTTTTCAAATATGGGTTTTTGGGTTTGTTTAAACAAGTTGGTTGTTTAATGAATATTTTGGGTCAAGCCTATTTGCTAGTACGATGCGGTTTACATTTTTCCTAGACTAAATAAAATTATGAAAAATACATTTGTAAATGGGCTAACAATCTCTCCCATTTTAATAATTGACAAACCTTTACCGATATAAAACCTTGATTAAAAGAAATCATTGTTGTTGTAGTTGTACCCTCTCCTCTTTGACAATTATTGTATTTCTCCTTCGTTGTCATTTACCAAAATGCTCCCCTGTAATATATGCGTATAAAAAGACAAACGTGAATAAAGAGATAATAACAAAAAAATAGATATTTCACAGAGCAGTTATATGTAAGAAGCTGTATCGAAGCTAAACTACTAAATATGAGATATGTGCATATTGCCAAAAGAGAGAATACGAATAAAAACTACTAGCTTCATAAAGAAAGCAACCACTTAGTATAGATGAAACTGAAAGAGTTTTAATCCATACAAGCAACTAGTAATTGTTTTTTGCATAATTGATACTACATGTTCTTACAATGTAAGACATTTCTAAGACATGATGACAATAGATAGAAAATATACTAAACATAATATCAAGGCTAAAGACAATGACAGCTAGATATCATCAATCCTCTCCTATGTCCTGATCAACAACATCGTTATCACCACCAGAAGTGTGAGCAGGGTCACCAGAAGATCTGAACCAGTCATATGTGCCTGCAGGATTGAAGTACTTGCATACTTCTTGATCCTCAATAAGGGATCCAAAAAAGGTAGGATCTCTAGGAAAGAAGCCAGCGCCGCCAGGCTGATAGGACTGAGCAAAACGGAGATCAGCGAGTGTGTTAAAGATCGCCTGAGTATAAATGACATCACGGTACACATAATCTCTCAACCATTCAGTCTAGCGAGTAGCCTGATGTAGAGTCTGGGTCAGCTACATGTGATCTCTCATCATATGGTAGAGCAGCAGTGACTGAAGTAGTACGAGCTCGAGTAGGAGGTGGAGCAACATGAGCAATAGAAGGAGTAGCAAAAATCTTAGAATGCCTAGCTGCACTAAGATGTGCAGGTTCAGCAAGGACATTGCACTAATCTAAGTCAATATCTAAGTGCCGAAAGACGAGTAGCAAGTACATTACGTAAACAAGATTTCTCTTGTTCATGTAAGCACGTACCATCATCTAGATCATAGTCTTTAGGAATGAAAAGGTAATCCCAAAATGAATGTGGTAGATGGAAGATAACTTTAGAGCAGTGATATCATCTATGCAAGTCTGCTTTGGAAGGATATTAGAGAAGATGATTCTGTAGAGATTGTAGAAATGCAAACTCAATTGTTTTGCCTCAAGTTTACCGACAGGACAAGGTCCGGGATGACAAATAGAAGCTTTAACCATGTCCAAAGACATGTCAGGAGGAAAGTTAAATTTGTAGAGGTCGGTTAGCACTTCTCCTCCGCTGGGTACTCGAAGGATCGTCGCTAAATCTTCTGCATCAAATTTAATATCAATTCCTCCAACACGGGAAGAAATAACACCAGATTCATAAGTCAAATTATAGTAAAATAACGTAACACATTGAAAAAGATAGGAAACGAAGTTGCTACTAAGTCATTGAGTTGTATAAGCTGAAAAGCTGTGAGAAGGTCCGAAAAAATATTAAAATTTATCGGAGGATCGGTACAGACGGTGCAGTCATAAAAATTACTAAACCATTCTATGGATTGGTCTAACATTGCGAATGGGAAACCATAAAACAATCTGTCGTCCAGTTGGACCGAAGAGAAAATTGAAGGTTGTTGAGAGGATGATGATCCTTCATCACTCTTCTTTCTCTTTCTAAAGAATTTATCTGCTATTGCAAAGAAAAGTTCTATAAATTAAAATAGGAGATGAAGAAAAATAGAGATTATACCTTCCAGAAATTGAGTAAGTTGTAGAGAATAAATCCAAGATTTCGAATATGAAGTTTAGAATCAAAATTTCAAGTAGAATGTTAGAAATAATTGAACCAAGGTTAGGGTTTAGGTGGGTTCGGAGCTGCTGCTCATGGAAGAGAGGAAGAAGATGAAGGTAGGTGATAAATAGAAGAAGTGGGGCCTACTGGATCGACTATAAATTAGCCAACAGAGTTCGGCCCGAGTTTGGGCCCAGCTCGTCCAAAACTCTGTTGAACTCTGGTTTGGCTATTTTACAACAAAAATAATATCCACTTATGCAAATTTATTAAATTCTTTCAAATTCTTAATTCAAAAATTATTAATTTTAAATCTCAATTAATATAATTAAAATTATTTAATAAATTAATTTTTGTTACACATTGATTACCTCATATTAGCTATAGGAATAATGTCCCAGCTAGCAGAGATCTACGAGGGATGCTTAAGTTCTGTTTTGCTTAAGCTCTTATCACCTTGTTGACAGACTAATCATTTGTAAGCTTGTCTCTAAAACAATCGCTACATATTATTAACTCAATAAATAAGGTTAATTAATATTATTGATATCTAAAATTTTTAATTATCGACGTAAATAGTTGAACCTATCTTCTGCCAAAGGTTTAGTAAAGATATCAGCTAGTTGATGTTATGTGTCAACATATTCTAAATTAACGTTTCCATTTTGTTGATGATCACTAAGAAAGTGATGTCATATCTAAATATACTTGGTGCGTGAGTAACATACATGATTCTTAGTCAAATTGATCATGCTAGTGTTGTCACAAAATATGAGAATATGTGAATAATGCAGATTATAGTCTTCTAGGGTTTGCTTCATCCACAACATTTATGCACAACAATATCCTACAATGATATACTCGGCCTCAGTAGTTGATAATGCAACATAATTTTATTTATTGCTAAACCAAGAGACTAAAACTTTGCCTAAGAAATGACACGTTCTGCTAGTACTTTTTCTATCCACTTTGCATCGAGCAAAATCAGCATCCGAATAACTGGTTAGGTAAAAGGACCTAGTTTTAGGATACCATAAGCCGATAGAAGAAGTGTTCTTAAGGTATCGGAAGATACGCTTAACAGCACGCAAGTGTGAATCCTTAGGGTTAGCTTAGAATCGTGTACATAAGCAAACACTGAGCATTATATAAGGGCAACTAGCAGTTAGATATAATAGACTACCAATCATATCTTAATACTTACGTGTGACAACTAGTTTGCCTTGTTCATTTATGTCAAGCTTGGTTGAAGTTGTCATTGGAGTTTCAAGTAGTTTGGCTGATCTAGATCGAACTTCTTTAGCAAATCCTTTGTATACTTGGATTGATTGATGAGCATCCCATTTGTGGTTTGCTTGATTTGTAGTCTAAGGAAGAACTTCAACTCCCCCATCATGCTCATCTCAAACTTATTTTTTATACACTTAGAAAAACTTGACAAAGAGAATCATCAGTATAATCGAAAAAATATCATCCACATAGATTTTTACTAATAAAAGATTATTAATTAAAACATTTAAAAAAAGTATTGTATCAACCTTACCTTTTGAAAAACCTTTTTCAAGTAGAAAAGAGCTTAGGTCGTCATACCAAGCACGAGGGGCTTATTTTAGTCAGTATAAGGCTTTCTTTAACTTGAAAACATATTCAAAGTTTTTAAAATTAGTAAAGCCAGGCTATTGAGCAACAAAAACTTCTTTTGTAAAACTATCTAAAAAAGTACTTTTAACATCCATTTGAAATAGTTTGAAATCATAAAAAAAGGTAAAAGAACATAACATGTGAATGGATTCCAAACGCGCAACTGGGGCATATGTCTCATCTAAGTCGATACCTTCCTCTTGGTTGTATCTTTGAGCTACGAGTCAAGCCTTGTTATGTGTGACTAAACCATTCTCATTAAGTTTATTTCAGAATACCCAACGGATTCCAATTACTAGATGATCAATGGGCTTGGGAACAAGTTACCAAACTTGATTCTGTTCAAATTGGTTTATTTCCTCTTGTATAGCATCTAACAAATAAATATCATTACATGCTTCTTTTATGTTCTTAGGCCCTAACTGTGAACTAAATGCTATACTAGAAACTATATCTCTAGTTGAGGAATGAGTGCTTATGACTTTTGTGATCTCACCTATTACCAAGTCCTTAGGGTGGTCAGCCAATTTCATCCTCTTTGGAAGACTCTCCAAGTAGCTGGTTTCGGGTTCCCTTTCAGTGGGCCCTTTGCTTGGTGTACCATGGTCCTCATCGTCGCTATCATTGTTTGTCTGACTGTTCATCTCATCGAAAGTGACATTGATTGATTCTTCAACTGACATTGATTTTTTGTTGAAGACTTGGCAACCTTTGCTCTTAGTCGCATAACCTAGAAGAATACCTTCCTCGGCTTTTGAGTCAAATTTGCCCAAATTATCTTTTGTATTCAAAATAAAATATTTACAACCAAAAATCTTAAAATAAGAAACAGAGGGGGTCCTATTAAACCATAGTTCATAAGGAGTCTTCTTCGATTTAGGTCGAATCAGAACCCTGTTCAGAACATAGCATACGGTATTAACAGCTTCAGCCCAAAAATATTTAGGTAGGCTAAACTGGTTAAACATAACTCTAGCCATTTGACTAAGAGTTATGTTCTTACTTTCCACATTGCCATTTTTTATGGAGTCCTAGGGCAAGAGAATTCATGCAAATATCCGTGTGTGTTACAGAATTGCTCAATGTCAGCATTTTCGAATTTGCCACCATGATCGCTTCGAATACGAGTGATCATGAAGCCTTTCTCATTTTGTACCTTTTTATAAAATATGACAAATTCAAAAAGTTTGTCATTCTTATGAGCAAGGAAATATATCCACTTGTATCTGGAGTAATCATCTACGATTAAAAAGGCATATAGCTTACCATTTAGACTAGCAAATCTGCTAGGTACAAATAGATCTATATGTAATAATTATAGAGATCGAGTATTACTTACAGCATTGATCGACTTAAAAGTTGATTTAGTAGCTTTGTTCTTTTCACAGTCGCTACATACCATGTCTTCCTTGAAAACCATCTCTGGTAAGCCTCGTACCAATTTCTTTGTAGATAATCTCGCAATTGTATCCATGTTTGCATGACCTAGCCTCATGTGCCATAGTTGACCCTCATTATTTTTGGTGTATAGGAATCTACCTACAGTGTTAGTATTCTCTAAAAGATAGACACATAGATATTATCTTCCCTAATACTTTCCGAAATAATACTATCTGTTAAGCTATCAACTACAGTACATTTATCTTTAACAGAATTAATACCATAACCATGGTCAGCTAAATGACTTATGCTGAGTATGTTATGCTTTAATTCTTTTACATAACATACATCTTTAATACTGGTATATGTAGCCTTACCAACGTTACCAATACCTATAATGTAACCTTTCAAGTTGTTTTCGAAGGAGACGTATCCTTCTTTCTTTTTCGACAATATTGCAAACAAAGATGCATCGCCTGTCATGTGCCGTAAGCAACCGATGTCGAGGATCCACTTACATTTAGAATGGATTGGATGTTCCATCTACAAAATAATTTGCAGATAAAACTCTTGGTACCCTTTTCTTATAGGGTCCTGACACATTAGTTTTTGGTACCCAAGTTCAAATATACTAATCTTCTAACCCCACATGTAGAAAAATATGACCGAGGGTGCCACAGTAGTAACATCTAGTATGTGCATGAATGTTAGATGAAGTGTTGGTCTTGTGTACTTGTTTGGTAGTCCAATGGACTATTAGAGGATATATATAATAAAAAGCATGTCTAGAATTGCTATACCTCTAGGGTTTGACAATCTTCGGTTGGACATTGTTCCTTTTGGGTAAGTGACATGTGTTAGGAGAGGAAGCAGTCGATATCGACTGTTTTCCTAGCCTAATTTCCAATATTTTTAAAGTGTCAAATTGTCTATTATAATCACCTGTTAGTGCATCATTCTTAATCAGTACACTGATACTCTTCTTCATCTCGATTTGATAGTCTTCTTGCAGCTGAGCTATGGTCTTATCCTTTTCTTCAAGAGTGCGTGATGCTTCGCGTAATTGTAACTTGGTAGAAGCTAACTCACCAGTCTCGCTAGAGGGTTGATTTTCTCTAATATCTTCAGTAGTAAGGTCAGTCTTCTATCTCAAGTTTGTGTTCCTTGAATACCTTCTTAGACGTCTTGTATTTACCTAGCAATTTTTTATAGTCTTCTAGGAGGTCACAAAAGGCATCATGTAGCTCATCAAAAGTAAAGTCTTCATATAAATGGTCAGTAGTTACCTGATCGAACGCTATTAGGCATACATTTGCAGAGTCTTGAGAGCTATCGTCTTCTGAGTCGCTAGCTACACTTTCGTGCCATATGCTCGTATTTGCATAGTTTTTGGACGTTGATTTCATCGTGTAACTCTTTTCATATTTTTTACTCTTCTTGGTCGATGATGTTGATGAATAGTCTTTCTTGATGAATCATTTCTTTTTTGCATCCGTAGCATATTTGCACTTCATCGTCATTGTTGTTATTGATGATATTCTTGTTTCGACGATTGAACTTTAGAAATTTTCTAATTTTTTTTACCATGAGAGCTTGCTCTTCTCCATCTGAGTCACCGTCTTCAGACTTCTCTTCAACTATTCTTTTGTGTTGTGCCTTGAAAGCAATTGATTTCTTCTTGGGTGCCGATTCTTCAAAATCTTGCAGATCTAGTTCGTTAGTCATTAGCTTCCCTATGAGTGTTTTAAGTGATATTTTTTGAGGTCGTTCCCTTCAATGATTGCTGTAGGATTAGGGTTCCAGTTATTTGTGAGACCCCTTAGTACTTTGCGAATCTTCTCATGATTATTGTACTCCTTCTCGAGGGAAGACAATGGGTTTACGATGTCAAGAAAACGGATGAACATATGAGTAATTGTCTCATTTGGCTTCATCTTGAATGCCTCGTATTCCTGAATCAATCTACTAATCTTTGATTCTTTGACTTGAGTCGTGCGTTTATGAGTCACCTCTAGAAGCTTCTATACTTTATGTGATGTTATGAAAGTGGACACCCTGTTAAGTTCAGTCATGTCTACTACACAGAACAACGCGTTAATAGCACAAATGTCAAGACTATCTTGTTTTTTATTATCAATGTAATTGTCGTACGGTTTATCAACAAGTGCAACATCAACAACTATGCATGCTGGCTTTGTAGCCATCAATAACGATTGACCATAGGTCAAAATCTAATGAAGTAGAAGCTCATTCGTATTTTCAGTAAGTATAGTTGGTTCCATCATACAGTGGAGGTCTATTGGTTGATTATCCTTTACGTACATTAGCCTTGTGATAGTGTCTCTAGAGAGTACGTGCAAGTAAATGACAAAAATGGTTAACTAGTATATATATATATATTTGTCAATTAACCTGCTTTGATACCAATTGTAAGATCGATATGTTAAGCAATAAATACTCTATATTGGGAGGGTGAATAGAGTGTGCAGCGGAATATTAGTAATTAAAAACAAAAACACTACTATATCACTATAGTGTCGCTGTGGCTATGTCATAGATATATAAAAGTAGTAAATAAGAGGGACAAAGAGTAAACACAAATAAAATAATATATCCTGGTCTCCCTCTTGCGAGGACTATTCTAGGTCGGAGGACTCTTGCTCCGAGTTGAAATCCACTACTGGAAACACAAGTTTTAAATGAAGCGCTTTCAGCTCTTTACAACACCGAGCTTAGATTCGAAGTGCTCGACCAACTTCAATTGTGAAGTGTGAACTTCTTGATCAAGCCTTTGATTATAACTCTCTAAAACTTCTAGATCATAGCGTACTGGCAAGTAGACTAAAGGCTATAAAATAGGCTTGGGATTTGAAAATGAAAGCATTGAATAGCTAAAAAGGTTAAGAGAAGAGAAGATAAAAAGTTAATGAGTGATTTAGAATGAAAAAACTCTTTATTTATAGGATTGCTGAAAATCGAGTTATGGTCGAATTCAGATACCAAATGTTCAAAAATTTGACTATTGCAGCTGAGTCTGCAAGAAGAACAGGTTTACAGGGTTTACCAAATCAGGGTACCCGAGTTCGGGCCGAACTTTGTCCGAACTCTGATAGTCTGAATTAGGTCAGAATCCAGGTTCTAAAACTGGTTTTGGGCTTTTTGGAACTGTTGGGCTTTTGGGGACTGTTTTTCAAATACGGGTTTTTGGGTTTATTTAAACAAGTTGGGTAGTTTGAAAAATGTTTTGGGTTAAGCCTATTTGCCAGTACGATGCTATTTATATTTTTTCTAGACTCAATAAAATTATGAAAAATACATTTGTAACTGGAAAATAAATACAAATGCGATAACTGAGCAAATCTCGAATGGTAGCAGTATTGGTTGTCGTAGTCCATTTTGAGTTGCCCTCATGTCGAGTCCGAGTTTAGACGATTATCAAAATCAGTTCGACCATGACCAATGGGCCAACATTAACGATATGGAGGTTGATATTACTATATAGGATGATAGAGTTAACGAAGAGCTTGATATGTAATATTTACATCTTGGCGAAGATAACTCTGATATGGAGGTATCAGATGAGGAAGAAGAATTTAAAGATGAAGGTGAAGGTGAAAGTAAAAAATGAAAATGAAGAAGTAGAAGATGAAGATGAAGATGATTTGGAAGATGATTCAAAAGATGAAGACGATTCGGAAGATGAAGAGGATTAGTTCGTCCATATATATTCATTAGATTACATGAGGTTATTTATAAGTATCATGACACCATTATTACTTGTTTCATCACACTATTACTTTATGAATATCATGATACCATTATTATTTGTTTAATCACACCATTACTTTATGAGTATTACGACACCATTATTATTTGTCTCGTCATATCATTTTTTATTTCGTGTAGATCTACCTATGGCTTGACGTGGCTGAGGCCGTATACGTCAAGGATCTGGGTCCCACCATACCCCACATACTACTCCAGATGCAAATCTTAGAGAAGTTAGTGAGGACAACCTCGTAGATGCCGCTGATGGTTTATCCCCACTATATACTCACTCATCAATAGGCGGAGCTACTCCATCTTCTGGTATTCCCTTAGCATCTACTCATGCTAGTACCCCCTGATATTGTTGCCCTGGGGACTACATTTTTTGCTCCTACTAAGGTAAATTAATAATAAGGCTTGTTGTTGGACCATAGAGTATATGTTTGTCATCCAGGTTTCCAGAATCCTCGACTCTACCAAAGTGGCCTACTAATATCGGCCGCCATAAGCTTTGGGCCGATGGAGAGACGTAGGCATATGACTTTATTTTATTATCAATTCACATTTTTATTCATGTTTCTTTTCTAATTTTATTGTTTACTTATTTTATTTTTTGTGCATAGGGCTGGTACTGAGCTGGGTGACATCATACGACGTCAATTTCATGGTCCATATCTCAACTTTAGTGGTATCACACTAGATATGCGATTTATTTGGCTTGAGATATTGGGGATACAATATTTTTGTTTTGATTAATAATTTATTTCATTACATTGCTTATATATTTTCATATTTTGTATTTTTTATTTTGATTTGTAGAAAATGTACTGGTGTCGGACCACAGAGATGCTGCGATCCAAAAGTACTACAAGACCATTGTCAACAAACAGATCAAGGATATGATCAACAACTAGAAGGCACTGGCTACACTCACAGGAGTTTAACGCAAGGAGTAGCTGAAAGAGGAATTTTGGGAGGCAATAAAGAAGAAGATGGACATTCCGGCCTATATGGCCAAGTGCGAGAAGGAGAAGGTGGCCCGTGCTAAAGGTGGTCACCACACTGATGGATCCATCTCAGTTTTTGAGCATTATTGACAGATGATGAGTATTTTTATTTGTTATATGTTTAATTTTTTTATTTTTAAATTTTAATTATTAATTGATGTAATAATTACCGTTTAATGAGGTCGTAGAAGAGAAGGAGACCTGACTTCCCCAAAGTCTTCGAACGTACCCACAAATAGAAGAATGATGGAAAGCTCATAGATTATCGGGCAACCAAGGCATATGTAAGTTTTGTCAATGCTATCTAATTATATCGTTTTATATTTTACTATATTTATTTAACTTAAATAGCTAACCCTAATTCTAAATATCCTAAACATAATTATCAATAAAATCCTTAAACCTAGCCTACAATATCTAAAGAGCTGTAATTAATAGTAACTATAATATGAATATTAATTCTATACCTACTTACACATATAAATATAGGAGATATACAAGACATTAGAGAGTCAGGCCGGTGAGGGAGGGGTGCTGAGGGAAGGGGGCTGAGACTAGTCAGCTACGTATGCTGGCTGGAAGGAACGACTTGTGGACACAAGTTGTCAGGAGAGGGAAAGGCGGCAGCGTGTACGGTACCAGATTGTTGGCATCCCAACCGTCCGTTTACTTCAGCTCTCCTCTTCTACTTCCACATGCATCAATACAGCCCAGCATTCCTTCTGGCGTTCTCACTATGGAACATGTTACGTATATTCTATACGCCTTACAGAGCCAAATGACACAGATTTTAGACTCTCATGATCTGGCTCCTGCTTCCTCTCCAGCTCCTATAACAGGTCCTACTCCTACTCTGGTTCCTGCTTCCACTTCGGCTCCTCCAGCTGCTACTTCGACTATAACGCCTCCTCCGGCTTCTGCTACTGCTCCGACTGCCATACAATTTGAGGAGCTGCAACATATCATCAATACGGTAGTGATGCTATATATGGAAAGCCGATAGCCGCCTCTACCACCTCCTCCACTATCGAGTTGATAGTTTTTGTGTTTTTTGGATGTGTTGTATTTGTTTATTCTTTTTTTATTTTGTAAGCGGTACCAAACTTGTATGCCTAATGTATTTTGATATTTTAAACATCGTGATTAGTTGGAGTTTATACAGTATTTGGATGTTATATGGATATGTATATATTTGTGTTTGTGCTTACTTGTGTGTTTAAATTCATTATATGTTGTATGGAGTTTGTGCAGTATTTGGATATTAGTTGGATATATTGATGACTATTGGTATATATATGAATTGTTTCAGGTATGAGCATTGCAAGAATTATTAAATCTGGAAATAATGCTAAATTTAGCGATAGAACAATAACGGATAGGGACAAAATTTTTTCAAGTTAGCGACAGATTACTGAAATTTTTTTAGGTTAGCGATGGATTAGTGGTGGCAAACTAGAATATTTCTGTCGCAACTTCTGTCTGGTACCAAAATTTAGAAAAAAAGCATCTAAAACTGTTAGTCTCGAGGCTTGATCAAAGATGAAAAACTGATGCAATCGAGATCTGAGAGTCACACAAAACTTTGTAGTGATCAAAATCAAGATCTACGAAGATACAAAAAACCAAACAGACAGATTACAATATGAAGGAGAAAAATAGAGAAGAGAAGATCTCTCGTTCTTCCTTGCAAACGTGTTGCAATTGGGACATAACGAGTTACAATAATCTAGAGAAAGATGAGATGAAGAAAAGTTGCTGGGATGTCAAAACACCGTTGCTCAAAGCAAGATTCGTCCCACACGAATTGCTTCCAGGAACCAGCAAGTTGAAGAACTTGTGGAACGCTCGAAGTCACCTCTGTTCTGACTCCTCGGATGGACTTGCAATGGCGGCAGCAGCTCCCTCTCTCTCTCTTTTCTGACTTATAAAATTTGTAGTATTTCACAAAGGAGGCCAGAAGAAAGTATATATAGAGAGAGGGTGGAAACCCTAGCTGCCTCTTCAGTTATGGAAAAATTAATTCAAATCCAACAAAGGTGGAAACGAAATTAATTCAAATCCTACAAAGATGGAAAGGAAATTAATTCAAATCCCACAAAGATGAAAACGAAATTAATTCAAATCCCACAAAGATGGAAACAAAATTAATTCAAATCCCACAAAGATGGAAATGAAATTAATTCAAATCCCACAAAGATGGAAACAAAATTAATTCAAATCCCACAAAGAAGAAAATAAAATTAATTCAAATCCCACAAAGATGGAAACGAAATTAATTCAAATCCCACAAAGATTGGATCTGAATTAATCGTATTGAATCCGTCTTTCCATAACTGACTTGTAGCCTGCATAGTCACCGGAGCCCTCCATGCGGCAGCAGCAGCAGTAGCCTGGCCGCATGAGCTATATGGCCTCATGGCCGCATGGGCCGCATGGATCGCATGAGCCCGAGTCCGAGTTGCTAAGCCCCTTTGGGGCTTAGCTCCAAATGGAATTAATCCAAGAGAATGACAAAAGCATTAATGCTTAATCCTTGGAGCCTTATTCTTACCTCCTAGTAAAATCACCCACATGGTTCCCTTCTTAGGGTCACCACCCCATGTGTATGTCCTAACAACACAACCAAGTATATATGTTGAGATAACTCATGGTGCATTTTCGATATGGGACTAAACTTTTATAAGGCATATTGAGAGCAAGCTCTCTCCATGTAAAGAAAGCACCAACAATCCCCCACATATCACAACATATATATGTGTCCAGGGTTGAGCGTTCCCTACAGTAACTATCTATTTTGCATTAGGATAGATGTCGCTGATGACTTGAATCTTCCCGTATGGGTTAAATATCAATATGATACAAGAATGGACTACGCCTTGAATTCTGTACCATAATTGTAATTCTTCCCACTCACAAAGTGTAGTTACGTGTGCTTCTGGCTGCACATTAAAGGCCCTTTGCCAGCCTGGTTTCAATGTATAATTTTGGGCATCTACAAGTTTACCCTCAAGAGACGGCCTGATATCTCTTTCCATACACTATAGGTGAGTTCTTTATTAAAGAGACATGGCATGAAGCCTTACGCTTCCTTGCGGTGCTACGTCGCTATGACATGGCCTGAAGCCGAGGCATTACCCCTACCTGGGAACCTCATCGTAGTGTCATACTACTGTAGCATGTGGTCTCAGCCTCTTTGTAGTGCCAATCTACTCAACATGAAGCCTAAGGCTTCCTTGCGGTGTTACGCCGCAGCGACATGGCTTGCAAGGCCGAGGCTTTACCCCTACCTGGGTACCTCATCGTGGTGTCGTGCCACTGTAACATGGGGCCATCCTCCCTTTTGTAGTACTGTCTACAACTCTTTAATTACGTCATACAACATTAGGCTACCTGCCTATTTGCAGTGCTACGCCGCTATGACTTGGCTTGCAAAGCCAAGGCATTACCCCAGACCTGGGAACCTCATGGTGGAGTCACCCCACTATAGCATGGAGTTTCACTCCTTGTAGTGCTGCTCTACCGTGCTTCCTGTAAAGCACACCCGGCATTCAATCTGCCTGAGAACTCATTAAGGCGTTTAAGCCAACCTTCCATAGGATCTTTTTTTTTGCAGAAAATGCATAGTAGACAACAGTGGTTATGGGTTCGTATCACTTTCATGTTCCAGAGAACAAGTACCCACTGTTACCTGATAGTTTCCCAGTCAGTGATCCTTCTTTGAACCAAAAGTTAGATGCCTAGTAGATTTCTCTTTGAACTAATAGCATAAAACTTTATGGTAGGATTACAAAGACACACTATCAGAATACCTTCAAGCCTATTTTACAAGCTGTATCATCGACCAACTGGCGCCTGAGGCCCTTTGTGAACGGATCTGCCAGGTTCTCCTGACTCCGAACATCAATCACTGTAATTACACCTCTTTTGATAAGATCGTGTACTGCCCTGTGCTTCAACCGCACAGTCCTCTTCTTCCCGTTGAAGAGGACATTTGATGCCACCGCCGTAGTCGCCTGGTTGTCACAGTATATCGATATCACCGGTATCTGAGCCCCAACCACTGGAATATCATACATGAGCTCCCGAAGCCATTCTACTTCATATGCTGCAGTTTCAAGTGCATAGAATTCAGATTCCATGGAGGAACGAGAGAGTATATTCTACTTCTTCGACTTCCATGATATAGCAGCTCCATCCAAGGAAAAGACATAACCACCTGTGGATCTTTCGCTTTCCACCTCTGAACACCAGTTAGTATCACTGAAGCCTTCCACTACTGTCGGATACCCGTTGTAGTGCAGTGCATATGTCTGAGTCTTCTTGAGATATCTTATCACCCGCTTCACAGCTTTTCAGTGCTCAATCCCTGGGTTGCTTGTGAACCGACTCAGCATTCCTACGACGAAAGCTATATCAAGCCTTGTGGCAGTGGTTGCGTACATCAAACTTCCGATAATGCTAGAATACTCCAGCTGCCTGACGCTTTCCCTCGAGTTTGGCTTCAGCTTCTGATCACACCTGTATGGCGTATCGATCCCTGGAAGATCCTTATACCCATAGCGTGTGAGCATCTTCTCAATGTAGTGAGATTGTGACAGTGCTACTCTAGTGTCTGTTCGGATGATCTTTATGCCCAAGCTGACATCTGCATCCCCCAAGTCCTTGATACTGAACTTGGTTGAGAAGAACTTCTTTGTCTCCATGACACAGCCTATATCCGTTCCTAGGATTAGCATGTCGTCCACGTACAGACAAACGATGACTCCTCTTTTATCAGCGAACTTTGTATAAACACATTTGTCCTTCTCGCTGACTCTGTAGCCGTTTGACCTAATAACATTGTCAAACTTCTCATGCCACATCTTGGGAGCTTGCTTCAAACCATACAATGATTTTACCAACTTGCAGACTTTGTCTTCAAGACCTTTGACGACAAATCCATCTGGTTGTTGCATGTAAATCTCTTCGATCAGCTCCCCATTCAGGAATGCTGTCTTTACATCCATCTGATGTATCACCAACTTATGTATAGCTACTAGAGCGATTAACATTCTGATGGTGGTCATCCGAGCTACTGGAGCGTACGTGTCAAAGTAGTCTATCCCCTATTTCTGAGAAAATTCCTTGGCTACCAGCCTAGCCTTGAACTTGTCAATTGTTCCATCTGTCTTCATCTTCTTCTTGAAGATCCATTTACATCCGATAGGCTTTTTTTTCCTTCAGGTAGATCTACCAACACCCATGTGTTATTGGAGGTGATAGATTCAAACTCGTCATTCACTGCCTCCTTCCAGAAGATAGCATCTCTGGTCTTCATCGCCTCATCATAGGTAAGCGGATCTGCTTCCACATGATAGATGACAAAGTCATCTCCGAAGTCTTTAGGTCTCCTCGCTCGCTTTGTTGATGGCTCTGCGAGTTCTGGTACAAGAGTTGTTTCATCAACAACAACTTCTTCTTGGACTACTGGCCCATATAAGATTTTAGTCTCATTTGCACCTACATCATTTTTTGGAATGTCCGAAAGAACAATGTTTTTGTCTTTTGCAAACTTGTCTTCAAAGTATTCAGCATCGCAAGATTCGATGATATGATTTGACTCAATATCAAAAAATCTCCGAACATCACTCTTCTCGGCATACCCCAAGAAGATTGCCTTCGTAGTCCTTGTCCCCAGCTTCTGAATCTTCGTAGTCATGTCTGAGAACACACTTCACACTTCTCCACCTTACCCCCACATTTGGAGATAAGTCCTAGACTAGACATTTTGTTAATCCTTTTACAGTAAACATGTCCTAGCCTATTATGCCACAACTCAAGAGAATAATCAGAAAATACAACTGCATTAATGTCATTAAACTGGATGACAAGCTAAATTTTAAACATTCCTTCGGTTTGATAAGCCTTCCCGAAGTATGTTCCCTTCTTGGACATTACCATCTGACCAGCATTGATGTCCATCCTCAAGCCTGCGTTGCAGAGCAGGCTCCCAGAGATCAGGTTCTTGGCAATCACCGAAACATGCTTCACACCTTGAAGCGTCAGAGTGTTCCCAGAAGTGAGTTTCAGCTCCATAGTCCCGATCCCCAGAACTTTAGCTTGGGCCTGGTTCTCCATGACAACCTTCTCAGATATCGGCTGGTACGTGACGAACCATTCCTTGCCAGAACAAACATGGCAAGTCGCACCAGTATCTATCCACCAGTCAGAGTCAACCCCCACAGTTGTGACCTGTGCGATCATAGCAACAATGTTAGAAACCAATGAAACCTTACTAGGCTCACCTTTCTCTGATTGTTTAGACTTGGATCTGCATTCACTCTTGTAGTGGCCTTTCTTGCCACAATTGAAACAAGTCACGTAGGACTTGGACTTCTGTTGCTTGAATGAAGGACCTTTCACTTTTAGATTAGTGAAGTCCTTCTTCTTGAGATGAGAAGCGACCTGCTTCCCCTTGGGATCTCTCGTCTGTACTAGATTGGCCTTAGCTAACTGTTTGGACAGAGTGTCCATCTTCTATTGGGAACGTATCTCGTCCTCAACATGGATCTCTTGAAGTAGATCTTCCAAGCTAATGTCTAGCTTCTTTCAGAGCATCCTTACATAGAAGGTACTCCATCCAGCAGGAAGTTTTGAGACGATCCCTCCAACGAAAAACTTATCGGGTAGGGACATCTCTTCGTCTTCCAGTTTCTGACGCAGCTTCAAAAATTTCTTCGCCTGTGGCAACATGGACTTCTCGTCCTCAAAGAGCAATTTGTGATATTTTTCAACCACAAACATCTTGCTCCTGTTCATGTCTTCTTCATACAATTTTTCCACAGACTCCCATATGTCTCTGGCAAATTCCTTCTTCGAGTAGGATTCTGCCAGGGAATCCTCCATAGCATTCAGGATGAGAAGGCTGCTGATGCTATTTTCCCTTCTCCATTTGGCCTGGAGTTTGGTAGCCGCATTGATTGCGGCAGTAGACCTAGTGTCTGGAGCAGAAGGTTCTTCCTCCAACAGTATATGATCAATGTCTTTGAGTTGAAGAGTTAGATAAACCTTCCTCTTCCAGACTTGATAATGCTCTCCATCGAACTTTTCCAACTTGCAGTAGTCCGATTGGACGAGCGAAGCATTAATGTTTTCCATCTACAAGGATCTTGCTTTGAGATTGTTAGTCCCGAGGCTTGATCAAAGATGAAAAACTGATGCAATCGAGATCTGAGAGTCACACAAAACTTTATAGTGATCAAACTCAAGATCTACGAAGATATAAAAAACCAAATAGCCAGATTACAATATGAAGGAGGGAAATAGAGAAGAGAAGATCTCTCGTTCTTCCTTGCAAACGTGGTGCAATTGGGAAAGAACGAGTTACAATAACTAGAGAAAGATGAGATGAAGAAAAGTTGCTGGAATGTAAAAACACCGTTGCTCAAAGCAAGATTCGCCCCACACGAATTGCTTCCAGGAACCAGCAAGTTGAAGAACTTATGGAACGCTCGAATTCACCTCTGTTCTGACTCCTCGGATGGACTTACAATGGCGGCAGCAGCTCCCTCTCTCTCTCTCTCTCTCTCTCTCTCTCTTTTGACTTATAAAATTTATAGTATTTCACAAAGGAGGCTAGAAGAGAGTATATAGAGAGAGGGTGGAAACCTTAGCTGCCTTTTCAGTTATGGAAAAATTATTTCAAATCCCACAAAGATGGAAACGAAATTAATTCAAATCCTACAAAGATGGAAATGAAATTAATTCAAATCCCACAAAGATGGAAACAAAATTAATTCAAATCCCATAAAGATGGAAACGAAATTAATTCAAATCCCACAAAGATGGAAATGAAATTAATTCAAATCCCACAAAGATGGAAACGAAATTAATTCAAATCCCACAAAGATGGAAATAAAATTAATTCAAATCCCACAAAGATGTAAACGAAATTAATTCAAATCCCACAAAGATTGGATCTGAATTAATCGCATTGAATTAGTCTTTCTAACTGACTTGTAGCCTGCACAGTCAGCGGAGCCCTCCAAGCGGCAGCAGCAGCAGCAGCAGTAGCCTGGCCGCATGAGCCATATTGCCTCATGGCCGTATGGGCCACATAGACCGCATGGGCCGCATAGACCGCATGAGCCGCATGAGCCCGAGTCCGAGTTGCTAAGCCCCTTTGGGGCTTAGCTCCAAATGGAATTAATCCAAAAGAATGACAAAAGCATTAATGCTTAATCCTTGGAGCCTTATTCTTACCTCCTAGTAAAATCACCCACATGGTTTCCTCCTTAGGGTCACCACCCCATGTGCATCTCTCAACAACACAACCAAGTATATATGTTGAGATAACTCATGGTGCATTTTCGATGTGGGACTAAACTTTTACAAGGCGTGTTGAGAGCAAGCTCTCTCCATGTAAAGAAAGCACCAACAGAAACAGTTGCCAACCCAACGGTAAACGAACAAACTACCAACAAATTTTTCTTAAATTTTTGTCGGTAATCTACTATCTCATACTCAAAAGTGGAAGTCAGAAAAAGTCATCATTCAGCCACTAGGCCGTCTCTGGCCTTGCGATATTTTTTTCCGTTACTAATAGTCATTGCTAAGTACATTGCTAGTTCATTACTACGGTGACAGACTAGTGACAAAATTTGACAACGACAACTGATGTAGTGATGGGCATTCTCCATCGATGTATTTCTATAGTGGCAGAAAATACCAACATAGCGATAAATGTTTTCGTCGCTATTTTCCTATATTTTTGTAGTGTACTAGGTCATCAAAGACATACAAAGTTCCAAACAATAAAAGTTTAAATGTAACTCCTAGAACCAGAAATGCAAATTCATGATTTGTTGGAGTTGGGTGGGGTTCCCAACCTATGTGGAGAATACCCAGGAGGATGACGAGCGTCATCCGTGTGTCGTAGAAGCTTGGGTAGTGCGAGACTCACCATCCGTGTGTCGAAGAAGCTCGAGAATCGAAGGCAGCAGGGTTTTGTTAAGAAAAAACTGAGTTCGGCTTAAATTCTTCTGAACTCCTTCATATTAAAAAAGAACATTTTGCCATGTTGGACCGAACTTAGTCCAACCTATATAGAACTATTCTGCCTAGGCAGATCAAATTTGGTCATTTTGGGACTGAACCCGATTTGGGTGTTTTATTTACACCATTGGATCCATCAACGGTCCAGATTTGTTGTAGTTTGTAGGGGGTGTGTGTGTGTGTGTATATATATATATATATATATATATAGGGTTTAGGAATATATATATATATATATATATATATATATATTATATATATAATATATATATATATATATATATATATATATATATATATATATATATATATATAAAATATATATATATATATTCCTAAACCCTATAATCTACTCATCTATCGATCAATCTACAAGAGAGAGATCAAAGTTTGCAACTTTTGGAGAAGAGAAAGAAGGGATCGACGGCTACTTCGAATGAGAGATTTTTTAGGATAATTTCTTTCATTATCTTTTGTTCTTCGGGAGTTTGTTATCTATTTTCATCATCCAAGTTTAGTCACAAGCAAGACATTAATAAAAAAATTCTCTCTATATCCCAACCTAAAGATATAAGTCAAATAAATTTCAAAAAGTTAGGAATTATCAATGTGCATATTAAAATAATATATCATATAGGCATATATGAAATGATTCAAACACAATCAAAAGCATGTATTCAAAATGTCAACCAAAAAGACAAGAAGGTCTTAAAAAAAGGATTTAAGGAAGAAGCTTATTGATTCAAAGAGATATACACAAATTGAACAAAAGAATCAATAGCTAGTATATGAGATGAACAGAAGTTTGGAGATGCAAGTAAATGATACTCTTCAAATCAATATTTAACTTAAGCTTAACTCACATTCTCACATAAAGATATTTATACAAACCATGTATCAATATAAGATATACTTGAACAACATATAGGTTAAAATAAATAAATTATATAGACATGTATCCTTAATAAAAAGTAAAACGATATCACAATATCAAACAAACTAAAAGATATCACAATATCAAACAAGTATAAATATGCTTTATTAGACAAAGCTATAATAGATTCACAATAAAAAATTAAAAAAGAAGACATGAGAATCAACTATGAATATATTATGCAAGCACAAAGTTGTAATTAACAAAGTATAGTATATACATTTCAATTAATAGGAAACTAGTGCTAAACACATATATTAATGAAAATTGGTCATATCAAATATGTCATTAAAAAAATCGGTGAGGAGAACCATCTCAATGATAAAAAACAACAGAGTCAAAAGCATTAACTCAAAATCACAAAAAACCTATTAATTAGAGTGATATGCATGTTTTAGAAAAAAAATAGTAAAAATAACAAAGCATGCATACATAAGTGTGTCATACTAACAGGAAATTAGTAAAAGACTACATAGTGTGAATTAACATTTTAAGCTGAACAGCTAGTCATACTAGATAATAGTAATTACAAAAAATTAACTGAGCATGCTAGTATCACATCTTCACATTGATTCAAATAAATAACAACCAAAAGATGTCAATGAGAGCTAGTACAAGTACATACATTAAAATATATTAGAGCTACAATTTTAGCCATTTACGAAGAATCGTTTAACATGTTACCAAAGTAGCTCTAGTGGTCACACTTGTATTGGTGCAATTTCTTGTATGATGACTTTTGTAGCTTTGCAATCACCAACACGTTCCTCGATGCTATGCCCGGTACAAGAATATCAACCTACAATATTAGGCGAAGTCTTTGGTATCCAAATAAACTTAGATCCATATTAGTTAGCTTTAGGAACCCAAATAGCATTTACTCGAGCGTTGGTAGTAATACTCTTACGAATAGGACAAGCAAAGTTCATATGACCAATACAGATGTAAAAGAAGCACCTAATGCTAGTGTGTGCCCATTTATCAAAATGAGCATGGTAGTGATCTTGTGATGTACTAGAACGATAAGTATCTCAAAAATGAGCATGAGAAGATTTTGTTTTAAGAATATTATGTTCTAACAATAATTCATCATGCATACTTATAAGAGAATCAACTTTTTCATTCAGTAAATCATTCTCTTTTCCAAATAAAACAATTCTAGAAATATAAGTATTATTTTGTTTCTTTAAAGCATCAATAGAAGAATCATGCAAAGAAGTTAACATATGCATTTGACTCTTAAGGTCTTCTACTGATGAAGAGAGATACTGTAACAACTAACATGTATTTACAAAAAAGCATATATTAACATCAGAGTACTTCGGTACCCCAAGATACGATAATTTTTGTACAATACATGGGGATTAGTCTATAATCCATCAGTTAATACTAGGTCAAATAATCCTAGGTAGCTCAATCATAGGCAAACAAGTATCAGATATATGATCATCAGAAATAAAGTAGTAAAGCATCCAAAACTATAAATATATAGATGATCATGAAGCTAGTAAATATAAAATGAAGAGTAGCATACTACATGATCAACTCTAGATGCAGTCAAGACTATATACATATCATGATGCCATCGGGTTAAAATTCAAGGTCCCAAAACACGAGCTAAACACGTGTTCAGTGGCTAAATGTCGCAAAAAAGAATATATAGGATAATCAGTGAAGAGAAAGAAAATCCACTCAGATGCTCGACTGGAGGTCCTACTAGTGCTCACTATCAAGCAAAAGGTATGGGATATCCTCTGGTTCTGCTATGAGATATGGCCATACAAAACTAGTAGGGCCAACACCAAATAGAAATTACCACAAAGGAAGCTTTACAAGTGAACTAAAACTAGCATGCAAGCATAATCTAGAAAAGGAGTAAACAAGTAACAATAGGGAAAATAAACTATGGAACAAGATTAATGCAAAAATATAAACATGATACTAACAAGAACAGAAACTATAGTAGGAATATGAACAATCAATCAATCACGATCCATCATGAAGTATGTCTTGATACCATTAGCTAACTAGGGTTATAATAATCTTGATTACTAGCACATGAAATTAAGGACCATTAGTAACACGTGTTGTAGTCTCTCTAGGCTATCTAGGCTATATTGTAATCATGATAAAAGCAGTATTGTAACACTCAACGGTGTGCTAGAAGTATGCCCCTCTGAAAGAAGAGCTCCAAATCCATGAGTAGTCGAGATAATGAGACTGTATGCTGTCATGTCCCGGTTTCATAAAACCAATCATCCTCGCATAGGCGTGATGCCAAACTATAGATTTTACACTCGTACAAGGTGTGCTCGTGCTCGTTTTATAAAAGATATATTTGTGCATAGAATATGTAGCAAATTTATAGATAAATTGAATAACATAGATATGAATTGAATGAATACTTTATTGATAACTTTGTAGCAGAAAACATAATACTCTCATACAGCCGAAATGAAATGCCAAACTTGGATAACAACTTACAAAAATATTAAAATTAGAACCGTTCCTTACAACATATCCCTTATTAAAAATGACAATCAACCACCTTCACCAAATTCTTTCTTCTTCTCCTTCAAATGAAAGCTTCAAATGAGTATGAAGCTTCTAAAGAGTCAGACAGTAAGCCTTCAGCGCCTTTGCTTATCCACCAGGTTCCTGGCACCTGTAGAGACGAGGGTCAGTACATTGTCGTGTACTCGTGAGCAGTTGTAACCAATCTCACCATAAATTAATAGTAGTAATATTATATGAAAGTAACACTATTGATTTGTGATCTTATTATCTTGCCTTACGGTCTAATAATAATTCATATGATAAGAAACATAAGCATTTTATAAACCAATTCGGTGAATCTTATCCACAGTCGATGTCCTTCCATATACATAAATGAAATATACTTACTATGCTTGAATAAGACATTATTAGCTATGATACCTGTCTATATGAAGGTCACTGACTACACGTCATCTTGGATATTGTGGTCAGATGGTTCTCCTTCAGCGGTGTATAGCTAGCCTATCCGGAAGGTTTTTGAATAACCATGTTACTACTTCATCATTTGCTACTACATCAACGCTATTGTTTCCACCTAGGCTGAGTCAGTTTCATGGCCTCAGAGTACCGTTCAAGGAACGAAACCTTGTATACAAGTTATCCATGACCATGTATGTGAATGCAACTTAACTATAAAGAAATGTAACATGCAAGATAATAGAAAATAGGTACATAAGCGTCAGTTCTTATTTATCTTGTCACATTGCCTTGTGTCATAGCCCACATACCCACTTGTCCAATCCAGGGACTATTCATCCGTGTTACCACATCATTCGAGCCATAGCCCGATATAATCATTACCCAATTATTGGGCCCTTGCTTTACCAATCCAACATTTATTGATGTAATAACCAATTAAATATTTGATTCAAAATAGTTGGCTAGCCATATGATTATTTATCTTTTATTGTATTTCTGGGTTCTTATTAAGCATCTTTTATTAGCACCATATACAATAACAAGTCATCCTTTGATAAGCGTTATGATTAAAGATCGTCAAAGGATCAAAGCCACTCACTTATTGGTGAATTGCCGAGAGAAAGAGATCTTCTATACAATGTCAAGATCGGTTCACTTTGTCACCACCTGCAATTTCACCAACAACGATTCATAATATTTCTTCTCTTTCTCTTAGTGATCGATATGAATGCGATGACAATGAAAGTAAATAATGAAAACATTCATCGAATGCATTCATGTAAATGCAACATAAAACCAACAGCAAAAATGACATAAAAAATCAACAGGGATACGGTCTTGGGGCAAGCGACTCTTATATCGAATTCTTTCCCCAAGAAGTGTGCTACTGTATCTAGGCACCATTCAAAATAGTCTGATCCATAACGAGGAAAGGGTCTCAATTCACTGTTCCGTAATCCTGGTAAAGTTTCTTTAATATCTGATTACGACTTGGCCATTCAGCTGCTAGCCCTACCCCGTTCTCCACAACGAAAATGGAGCACTACATAATAATACACTAACAAAATGTTTCGCCCCTAAAACTTAAACAAAACCCACAAAAATCAAATAACGAAGAAAACTTTTCCTTCATATCCGCTTCATATTCCCAAGTCTATTCATCAACGAAATGATTCCTCCAAAGTTCTTGAACCAAAGAGACTGCTTGATTTCGTAAAACTTTTTCTTTTCTATCTAAAATTTGAATAGGTTCCTCTACATAAGACAAGTCTTCTTGTAGTCCAAACTGATCAAAGTCTATCATGTGACTTGGATTATGCATATACTTTTGTACTTAAGAAACATGGAAAATATCATGTACTTAAGTCAATACCAACGGTATTGCAATATGATAGGCGATTGGAGCGACCCGCTTAAGAATCTCGAATAGGACAAAAAATCTCGGGCTTAACTTTTCCTTCACATTGAATCGCATAACTTCGTGCATTAATGATACCTTCAAAAATAGATGGTCACCCACCATGAATGCAATGGTTATTGATAGGTATCTGCATAAATCTTCTACCGACTTTATGCCATAAGTAACTTCTCTCTAATCTCGTGGACCTTCCTGATAGCCTACTGAAGCAGTTTTGATCCAAGTATTATCGTTTACCGAATTCATCCCAGTAGATTGGTGACCAACATTTTTGTCCGTATAATGCTTCATAAAGTACCATCTGTATGTTGGCCCATTAGTCATAGTCACACCTAATTTTGATAATCAACGTAAAATTTGATCGATACGCAAATAATACGCAGCTATAGGTACAAAAATAGAACTTCTACTTCTATAATGCTATCACTCTTAGTCTTCATCAAACAAAGACTATAGATGCTAATCAAGACATATTTTTATATTTTATTATGTATTTTTGATTTTATTGAGTATAGGAAAACTTTAAGGTTGATTGGATTGGCAACTGACTATTCTACTATGCTCCACTTTCAAAATAGCCTACCTATCTACTCCACATTCCATACTAGCTAATACCAAATATCTAATACCCAAAAAAACACAATACCAACTTTACCCTAAAAGCCATCTTTATTAACAACACAAACTGGTCAGGAAATACACCATAAGAGTTTGGCCCGAACGCTGCCCGAGTTTGGTCAGGGTAGTTCCTGAAGTCATTTGGCCTTCCTAAAGATATGCAACCAATTTTTGAATTATAAAAAATCTGCACCCGAACTCATGAGGGGTTCTGCCCCTAAAAATGCTATAAAAGATGAGAAGTTCCTATTCCAAATCACTCATTCATTCTTATCTTCTCTATCTATTCAGAGGAATTCAAGCTTTACACTTTGACATCTAGAATTTAAACTTGTAGCCAAGTCAAGTGTCATTCTGGTTCGATCTAGAGTTTGGTTCGAGTTTGTAAATAAAGCTTTCTGAAAGCTTTCTAGTTTTCAAAGTTCGACTTATTTGAAGTTGCGAGTCCTTCGGATAAAAACTCATAGTAGATTAACATCGAGCAAGAGTACTCGAGACTGGACTAGTCCTCTCAGAGGGATACCAGTATACATCGTTGTGTCATGAGTTTGGTTTTTCTAACGCTCTTTACTTTACGCATTTAATTTTTTTATATAGTTGTTATCATTTGCCTAACATTTATCACGTGTGACACTGCATATAATTTTTAATTTGGTGATTATCTTTCTGCTGCATACATGCACTCTATTCACCTCCTCAAGAGATGCTCAATGTTTCTACAATTGGTATTAGAGATGTTTATATTTAAATATAGCACTATAGAGAGTATATATGGCAGCCGTAAAATCAATATTCGTAGGTAAAGGGCAATCCACAAATAGACCCCTATTATTTGATGGAACAAACTATACTTACTGAAAAATTTGAATGAGTTCCTGAAATATCCTGACTTTTGACCTCTGGTCTATAGTCATAGACAGCTACAAAAAGTCACCTAGAATAGTGATTGATGGTAATCTTGAAGATAAGTTGTAACTCCTTTTCCTGTAATTCTCTAATTATTATTTTTATTTCTTTTTATTATGCCACAAGATAATTTTCGTCGAGACTTTGTGAATAGTTTTATGATTAATTCTTATAAAAAACTAGTCTAAATTAAATACTTTGAGAGTGCTAATCTGTTTAATAAATATTTTATTAAATTATATTGTTAGAATTATGAAATATGTTTTGTTACTACCTTGGATTTTATTAATATTAATTTTGAAAACTGTTTTTGTAAAATATAAATATTTATAGAATTTTGGAATATGTTTTAAAATTATTCGATAACATCGATACTATCTATATTATCGTAATAAATAATATTGTTTTGATTTAGAAATATGTTATTTGACAAAATATTAAATATTATTTTAAAGTTATGTTGACCGCTTATTTCATTTGGATTTAACTCATACATTCTGAATCATTAATGAATATAGAAAATATTTTAAATTATTATGCAATTATTAATAAGATTGTGATTAGATCAAATTTTGACTTAAAAAGTTATTCTATTTGAATTTATATAATTTAAACTTTTGACAATATTAGATATCAAGTTTAAAATTGGTAGTATTATCTGTTAGTAGATTCGATTAAATTAATTTGATTTAAAAATATTATTTGATTCAAATTTATGTATCACGATTATATTAAACTAGTTTTAAATATTTATTTGATTTTAAATTCATTGATATTGAATTAGATAAGATTTTGGGATAAATGAAAATATGGTTTAATTTAATTTGAGAGTGTCGAATATTATTATTATAGTGACTAATTATTGATTATGATTTGATTCATGCAGTTTTGAAATTATCTAATTAGTTATCTTATTCATAGATTAAACATTTTCTAAATTAGTATCCTATTTAAATTTAAATAATTATTTAAGTTAAACTTGATTTCATTTATATTCCAATCAGGATAGGATTCTCCCTAAGCCAATTCTTATCTCCCTTCCTATCCCAATAAATTAACTGATACTTCCCATCAACACCTATATATGTGCAGATGATTGTCCCTTTCTATTACGTCTCTCAAATCTAATTCCTATATTCCTTCATATCGTACCCGACTTTCTACTACAGTTTGTGCAACCACGACCCTTCGATGTGTACATTTGCATGTCCTCTCCAAGAGCTGTCGTACCATCCAGTCTCCTTCTACATACCATGCGACCACCCCAAACCATCTCCAGACCACTCCACCTTGCCACGCCATCGCAGCCTTAAGCCACTCCTACCGGAGCTAGTACCCCTGCATTGCCACCTCCTCCGATCTATTCTGCTGTGTGACACCATAACCCTTACTGCCAGTACTCTCCCTCAGCCCCAATGACACAAGACCCGTGACCATAAGCCAACCCGTCTCCTCTGTTCCGGTCACCACCACTATCAAATCTATTGCAATCATCCATCGAAGCGCTCACCATCATCTTTACTCCATCCAGGGCCAACATGCCAACCCAGTATCGTCCCCTATGACCTTCTACCTCCCATGTCTGCCATCGGACAACAGACCGCGCCATCTCGACCCATCCCCAATCGGCCCATCCCCAATCGGCCCATCGACCACCACTATTAAACCACCATCATGTCTAACACCGCCACCACCACCATGAATCACCCACCATACTAACCTTACTACCTGCCTTTTGTGAGCACCTACGACTCGACCTCCGCATGCGCCCAACCATAGAGCACGCACCACCACCGTTATCTAGGCCGCCAGACCCAGCGGCTGTTGTGGATGCAGCGCTGCCTGTAGGGCGCCCCGACCAACGTCTCTTAGCGGGAGCTGTACGTCAACGTCGAGCTCGCATGGCTAGGCAAACACTGTCGAGCCGTCACCTCCGCATTCGATCGTGAGACATCACTGGCGGACTGACCGACCATCTTCTTCCAGCAACATCCACCCTCTTTCGTCCCGTACTTCCAGACTGCCGTCGCCCTTTGGATGCCATAGTCCATCACACACTTCTTCTCTGTCTCCTTCATAGTGCCTGCCGAGCCAGCTAGCCCCGTTGCCGTCGCTACATCCGACTCCACCTTCAGGGTGTGCTCCTCCGCCGGCGAGCCACTCTGCCGCGTGCATAGTAGGAAACCTCACTCTGTCTCTTTCGGTGAGTTCCCTCTTTCCTTCCCCCTCGATCATCTCTTCCTCTTTACTCTCTTTCCCTTCTTATCTGTTCTCTTTTTATTTTCTCACTACACTCTCTCTCCCTCTCTTTATCTCTCTGAAATAACAGAGAGCAACAATTTGGGACTGGGCCTAAGCCCAGTAAACGTTGGGCTTGGCTCAGAGCCTAGTAATAATTTTAGATAATTTTATTTTAGTGGGCAGGGCTCTAGCCATTGGATTATAAAATGCTTTTAGTATATGCTGGCTGAGCCTAGGTTTTGGGTTTATATATGAAATATATATATACTATTTTGTAATTGTTACTACTAATAGTATGAATGATATTATTAAATTTATTATGGCATTTTTATCTATGTAAAATATAGTATTGTGATTAATAAATGTATTGCATAATACGGTTAATATACTATTTTGCTATTTTTATTATTCGTATTAGATTTACAAATTTTAAGGTTATTATGGGATTTAAGATTTAATTGGATTTTAATTTACTAGGCTTTGCTCATGTAATTCTACAAATATATTTTAGAGATAAGATAAGTTCTATTTGGGCTAGTTTGGTAGGCTAAGCCTAATGAGCTTATTATTTCCAACTAATGATTTTAATCATTTAATTTTGGTTTTGTTAGTTTTAAATTTACTAAATGCTTAAATATATATTTGGGCTCCTATGAGCAAAATAATAAATAATAGGATGTTTTGACTTTAATAATATTCCAAAAAATGTTTTAGGCAGTTTCCTTTATATATACTATTATTATTGGGCGTGAACCTATCATCTAGATTAATATTTAGTTACAATATTTGGGCTTGATAAATAAACAATTTTGGGCCTTATATATTTTTACTATTTGGACATATCTACAGTAATGGATTTATATGTTTTGTTAATGTTTAGTTTTTAGATAAGGGACTTGGGCTAAATCCCAGTTGATTTATATTAATAATATTTTGGGATAAATTGTATCTATTTTGGGCTTTAATGCTAATAGTTTAGGTATATGTAGATACTTTTAGAATAGTGACTATGTAAACAATATTCTAAATATAGTGAGTATTTTAAATATAAATTATATATGTTAAATGGATTTATTGGATGGACTTTTAATTGATTTCTAAAAATTACTAACAAGGATTTATGTTCATTAACTTTATAAAATAAATATTTTCTTAAAAAGGTTTTAATACCTATTTTCTTATAAATATTTTTAAGTATGTACATATTTTCCTAAATTAGATAATTACCTTTTCTCTAAGTTAGAAATCTCTCTTAGATCATTAGATTATCCTTGATCGTATCTAATCGTATTCCTATTTTTTTTGCCAAACTTTGGACTCCTTCATATCGTCCTTAGACAGTCAGACTATTATGGACCCAACGGGATTATCGGTTTCACCAACAAAGGACTACAGACAAGTATATATATACTGATTGCTTTCAGTTCTTGATAGTTTTCCATTACATGTTATACATATGAATCTCCTGTTTTGCTGACACGCTTGTTACATGGGGTTAGTATTATGGATTCTTTACATGTTGTATATATCGAATACCATGTTCGTGACTAGTGTATTTACATGATTACCGTGCTTGTGACCTGCTTGAATCCATGAGTAAGGTCATGCGGGAAAATATCTTATTAGACGTGTGAACCACCCAAAACTATCCTATTGGTCTATTGTGAATAGTAGCAGCCTAACACGACAAGTACGGTTGGCCGGATTTATCCCATAGCCGTTACATGTTGAACATAATATTTCAACACACTTAGATTGGTGTCGATTCACTTGTTTATCTTATTTTTGTCATCACCTGCCATGTTGTCAATTTTACATGTTTCCTTTTTAATACTATATTTTGATACAGAGTTTGTCTATTCCTTTTTCCTGCCATACCATAATGTCAGTTAGTTGCTAGTTTATATCCGATATACTATTTTATGTTTTGTAATTTCTATAATGTTTTGAATAGTTTGTGATATGTGTACTTGTTCCATTCCTGACTGGAAAATATTTTTCAGATAATCGCCTGCTACATTATGATTTGGAACATTGGGGAGATACGGATGTACTTGGAGGCCAAACCCTAGAAAACTAGTTATAATAAGTGTTGTTAGTCAATTACAATAATTGTGAGATATTGTATTTTTCATCAAATTTAAACTTTAAATGTTGTAAATTGATTTAGTTGGGTGAATGAGCAAATAAAAATATTAATTTACGAGCATTTGTTTCGCGGACTAAATAACATTCTACCGTCGACACTGCGGCGTAGGCTGGACTTGCGCACGCACTTGCATCCGAAAATTTGGTGCGGTCGTGATAATTTTTTTTGGTGGCAGATGCAGGTTTATTTTTGCAAATCATGCAAACTCGTGATAGTACCATATTAGTTTTACTGGTACAAGCCTGCGATTAGGAAGTGCTCATTCACAATTATGACCGACTTGATTTTAGTAAAATAAACTAGGACTATTAGTCCTTTATTCAATTTAACTGTTTGGTAGTTAAGATTGCTACATAGGCCATGTGGTTTTGGTAGAGTTTTATTGAATTTTAAGAACCTATTAGATAACTTGAGGAATATTGGTAGTTAAGGATGTACCATTGTGTTTAGATACGTTGGTAGGATCTAAGGTGGGTAGACTATTCGCTTGATAAACTAGGACTTCCTATGATTCAATTCCTAATCTTGATCATTTATTTTGCCCTCTCTAACAATTATCATATCATAAGTCTGGGTTGCTTATTTATTTCCCATTCTGCCTTAGGAATTATTTTTATAATTTATAATTTTGTTATTCATACATGAACCTTGAGTCAGTTTTTGATTCAAAGTTTTCCCTCAATCATTTGAATATTCATAAAATAGAGATTATGTTACGACCCGCACCCGGAGTAAGGGCACAAGTGCGAAACAACGTCCCAGCCTACGCCGTAAAAATGGCGTAGAACGCTGTCTAGGTCTACTATCCATCAATAGTTATAATATCAAAACCTGTCAAGAATGGTCAACTCCAAATGGAGGACAAACAATGACAATATAATACTCAAATCACAAACTCTAAAATGAAAGGTAATACTGAAAGATAAAGACAACAAGATTTATAAATGTCATCCTAAAAATCCAACATAGAATAATACAAGTCCAAAATCTCTGAGTCAACAATCTCAAAACAAATAACTAACAAATAATAAAAAGCCAAAGTAATCTGGAGACAAAGTCCAGTACTATACTAAGACCAGCTAAACTATACCAAGGCCTCAACTGCTAGAGCTAGCCCCTGCTGCACTAGGGTCTCCAACTCTATACCAACCACGTCATGAGGACCGTAATAGGTAGGACACTCCTCCTCGTCATCTATAATATTTTCAACAGGTCCAATCAGGACGAAATGAGTACAAAATCTAAAACAACAGTTCTAGTTAGACGATATTGAAAATGTAGTAGTAGATAGAGAGAATATACTAGGTAAGCTAGAACGTACATGTATCCCGACACGGTATATCAAAACTATAATGAGATAAAGCAAGAGAACAGCGTATAACATGTACGATAATCTGGAACTACTATCTATGTGAGTTTAGCACTAGTTTCAACATATGATCGGCTTAGAACTAATATAATGTTTGGCCTGACTAATCTTACGTGAGTATATGATTAACACTATACAGTGAGGATAATATAAGGGTGATACAGTGACGATATATATAAGGGTGATATAGTGATGATATATATAAGGGTGACAGTGATGATATAAAATACTGATACAGTCGGGTATTGATCGCATATCTACGCTAACACTCCCATCCCCGACTAGTATAGTGGACCCAATCATGACACGTCATGACACGTATACTCTGAGGAGGTCGCGAGCCTTCGTAGGAATCGTATCTATACAATGAACAATGAAGACTTGCCCAGTGTATACTATATATAAGAGGAATAACATCTTATGATGGAATCCAGACAATACCAATCCGTGTGCACCATGTGTCAGAACAAGGATATCTGCACTAAATAATAGAAACAAAGACGATATCATAAGCATAAATATTATCAGAGAATGTACTCGCCTGGTACCTGAATGACCGATGAAAACAGATGTCTGAACTGGAGTCTCAAAATCATAGTTAAAGCAATTATAGGTTATGATGTATTCAAATATAAGGTAAATGAATTATACAATATAATCTACATGATTTCTAAGTCAATCTAGGTCAAAGTCAACTTTAAGTCAAAACTGGTCAACTGTCTGGGTCAACTAGTCAATTTTGTCATATCTAACTAACTTAGCTATCAAATCCCTAATATCTATAATACAAGATACTGGGATACCCTGTATACAACCCAATACCCAATTTCTATAGTTTACATACCATATTCAACAAGGGTCTACTCAAAGCATTAGTGGGATACTTTTCCTATACTCAAAATTTATAGCAGTATACATGCTTACTATCTATAGGTTTTGATACATATGACCCATACATGGTAACACCTATATAGGATACTACCTATATATGTTAAACCCCCATGACTATACCTCAACCGTCCATTGCTTAGTTTTAAAAAGAACTCATCCAACCTCTACTACTTGTTCAAATCATCACTTGAGCTAACTTCTAAATCACTCCTCTTAACCCTTTACACTTATGGATATGTACAAGGCCTAAGGGCATCTTAGAATATGTATTACACTATGCCTTAGATATTGATATATTGCACCTGTAGACCTATAGCTATATACCCACACACAATCATATAAGCATATCCCCACCTCTGTTGCATTCCCAATTCTCCAAATTTCCCCTTACCTGTGTTCGACTACCCTGCTCTCAATACCCCTTCCTCAATTCAATCCAACTTGATTTACCACTCCATCTGTTTTGATTTAATACAACCCCAAAAGTCAGGACTGATACTAACCTATATAGATACGAAAATATTCATCCAGGTATATATTACATACAAACCAATCAATTGGTGGAAACCTATATGAAACCATTTATGCATTTGAAACCCAATCAACATGTATAAACCAAATTGGAGAGCTAACTAACCCAGGTAGACAGTATAACAACTCATTTGAAATCTCTAAATCGAAATTACCTCTTGAATTTAAATTGAAAAAAACAACATTAACATGTATCAGACATATAAATTTGAAATCCATTATATTCTAGTCTTTGAGTTTTGAAACCAATTCAACTTGAAACCAAACCTGAAACAAATCTGTAACATAAAACTAACCAAGGTTATAAATGTAAATTATTTGGAAATCAAATTATCCTTTTTAAATCAGTTTCGAAAACCATACTAACATGTATCAGTAAAAACCCTGTTTCGAACCCAAATTCTCATGAAAACCAAACCAAACTCATACGAATCACATGAGTTAGGCCTCCATGGTCATGGTTAGTCTCTAGGCTAAGCAGCTCTAAGGTTACACTAGCCAAAGAACAAAATTACAAAACACTAATATAATGATATTAAAATAATCAAAATCACTAATAAATCAATAACATGATTTAAACCTATTATAAATAATCAATTCTATAAAATTTCAAAATTACCCTCATTTTTGAAAACAGGCAGTTATAATCCTACACCCCTAAAAAAATTTCATCCTCGAAATTCGAAACGATTGTACTCTTCTCTAGGTCAAGCTCCCAGCAATCAAAGTCTACTAAATTTTATCCTAAGTTATATAACATGCAATCCAGGAAATCAGAACACATGCATGGTTTTAAATCTCGACAGTATCATGTTATTTCAGTCTTCAATGGATTTTTTAGTAATCTAGCATGATCATTACATATGCAAGCTAAGAGTACTAAGAAAGCAATCAAACAATCAATGGGTGGAAAGAAACAAGAAAAAGGAACAAGCCTTAATCCTAGCCCACCTGCAGTGTGGGTCTCCTCGACCGCCATCGCAAAATCCTGCCCTGGCGGGGTATGTCCCTCTGCCGGTACGGGGCATGATGCAGTGCTACATATGGCCTAGCTCCCAGTCTCTACTAAAAAATACCCAAGTAACATCTCCACTGATACCTACTCCATTATACTAGGGAAACCTCTATAGGGTATCTATTCTGTAATCTGATAACCATACCCGTCTACCCAGAATCATGTTATCGAAATCCTCGTCATACCAGTAAGTATGGCTGCAATAAACCATAGGGTCCACAACTAAGGTACATACCTCTAAGACCATGGTATCTAACATTTTTGCATTGCCGTATGCTTGGCTGCGAAAATCTTAAATTCCCACAACCCAAAAATACATCCAAAATTAGACTCTATGTCTTTGCCATGCCTGCTAATATGGCTGTGGAAGACTCTAGATTCCATAACTGAAGAAACTTAGTCCAGAGATTTATCCTGGTAGAAAATCAAGGAACACCAAGAATCAAATTCAAATACGGACAAGGAAGAATAGACAAAAACAGTTGGAATCAAATTTTGAGATAGTTTATCACGAGATTCTCAAGGGTCGTCCCTAGAATCTTCTCAAGGAGTCATAACTGTGATTGAGTAACTCTCTATATAGAATATCCTAACAGCAGGCTCGTAGCAGCACTCTAAATCGAGCACCACTACAAAATCGTACTAGTTGCCACTCTGACCTGCATGGGCCACCACTAAAAATGTGTCACGACCCGCACCAAAATAAGGACACAAGTATGAAACAACGTTCCAGCCTACATCGCAGAAATGGCATAGAACGCTGTCTAGGTCTACTATCTATTAATAGTTATAATATCAAAACCTGTCGAGAATGGTCAACTCCGAATGGAGGACAAGCAATGACAATATAATATACTCAAATCACAAAATCTAAGAATGAAAGATAATACTGAAAGATAAGATGACACGATTTATAAATATCATCCTGAAAATCCAACACCGAATAATACAAGTCCAAAATCTCTGAGTCAACAATCTTAAAACAAATAACTAACAAATAATAACAAGCCAAAGTAATATGGAGATAAAGTCCAGTACAATACTAAAACCAGCTAAACTATACCAAGGCCTCAACTGCTAGAGCTAGCCTCTGCTGCATAAGGGTCTCCAACTTTATACCAATCACGTCATGAGGACCGTAATAGGTAGGATACTCCTCCTCATCATCTGTAATATTTTTAATAGGTCCAATCAGGACAAAAATGAGTACAAAATCTCAAACAACAGTTCTAGTTAGACGATATTGAAAATATAGCAGTAGATAGAGAGAATATACTAGTAAGGTAGAACGTACATGCATCTCGACAGGGTATATCAAAACGGTAATAAGATAAAGCAAGAGAACAGCGTATAACATATAAGATAATCTGGAACTGCTATCTATGTAAGTTTAGCACTAGTTTCAACATGTGATCGGCTTAGAACTTGATACAATATTTGGCCTGGCTAATCATACGTGAGTATATATTAACTATACAGTGAGGATAATAAAAGGGTGATACAGTAATGATATATGAGGGTGATACAGTGATGATATATATGAGGGTGATATAGTGATGATATATATAAAGGTGATACAGTGATGATATATAAGGGTGATAGAGTGATGATATAAAATACTGATACAGTAGGGTATTGATCACATATATACGCTAACACCCCCATCCCTGACTAGTATAGTGGACCCAGTCATGACATATTATGACACGTATTCTCTGAGGAGGTCGCGAGCCTTCGCAGGAATCGTATCTATACAATGAACAATGAACAATGAACAATAAAGACTTGCCCACTGTATACCATATATAAGAGGTATAACATCTTATGATGGGATCCAGACAATACCAATCCGTGTGCACCATGTGTCAAGAGAATAAGGATATCTACACTAAATACTAGAAACAAAGACGATATCATAAACAAAAATATTATCAGAGGATGTACTCACCTGATACCCTGAATGACTGATAAAAATAGATGTCTGAACTGGAGTCTCAAAATCATAATTAAAGCAATTACAGGTTATGATATATTCAAATATAAGGTAAATGAATTATACGATGCAGTCAACATGATTTCTAAGTCAATCTAGGTCAAAGTCAACTCTAAGTTAAACCTGGTCAACTGTCTAGGTCAACTAGTCAATTTTGTCATATCTTACTAACTTAGCTATCAAATCCCTAATATCTACAATACAAGATACTAGGATACCCTGTATACCACCCAATACCCAATTTTCTATAGTTTACATACCATATTCAACCAAGGGTCTACTCAAAGCATTAGTGGGATACTTTTCCCTATACTCAAAATTTATAGCAGTATACATGCTTACTATCTATAGGTTTTGATACATGTGATCCATACATGGTAACACCTATATAGGATACTACCTGTATATGTTAAACTCCCTTGACTATCCCTCAACCCTCCATTGCTTAGTTTTAAAAAGAACTCATCCAACCTCTACTACTAGTTCAAATAATCACTTGAGCTAACTTCTAAATCACTCCTCTTAACCCTTTACACTTATATGGATCTGTACAAGGCCTAATGGCATCTTAATATATGTATTACACTATTCCTTAGATATTGATATATTGCACCTGGATAGACCTATAGCTATATGCCCACACACAATCATATAAGCATATCCCCCACCTCTGTTACATTCCCAATTATCCAAATTTCCCCTTACCTGTGCTCGACTACCCTTCTCTCAATACCCCTTCCTCAATTCAATCTAACTTGATTTACCACTCCATCTGTTTTGATTTAACACAAGCCCCAAAAGTCAGGACTGATACTAACCTATATAGATATAAAAATATTCATCCAGGTATATATTACATACAAACCAATCAATTGGTGGAAACCTATATGAAACCATTTATGCATTTGAAACCCAAACAACATGTATAAACCAAATTGGAGAGCTAACTAACCCAGGTAGACAGTATAACAACTCATTTGATATCTCTAAATCAAAATTACCTCTTGAATTTAAATTGAAAAAAACAACATTAACATGTATCAGACATGTAAATTTGAAATCCATTTGAATCTAGTCTTTGAGTTTTGAAACCAATTCAACTTGAAACCCAACCTGAAACAAATTTGGAACATAAAACTAACCCAGGTTATAAATAAACTTATTTGGAAATCAAATTATCCTTTTTAAATCAGTTTCGAAAACCATACTAACATGTATCAGTAAAAACCCTGTTTCGAACCCAAATTCTCATAAAAACCAGACCAAACTCATACGAATCAAAGAGGTATGATGTGTGCTAGTACGGGGGGTTCTAAAGTGTCCATACAGTGTCAATTAGTGACACAAAACTGTCTAAACAAGTGTCTGAATCGTGTATCAGTGAAGGTAAAATTGTGCAGTAAAAGAGGCTTGTGTACGTGTGTCAAGCCACTAGGACATGACACACGAACCCATAAGTGTCGTGGCTGTGTCCCAAGCTAGGGTAGATCTAGGGCTAGGGTTAGGGTAGCCTAAATCTTGTCTAAGTCATGTCGTGTCAGAGTTTCGAACGCATATGAGTAAGCCCATACGCGCGTGCGTGTGTGTGACAGTACAAAATCCGTACGAGCTCGAAAACTCCCTCGATACTCAATCATATCACATAAAATTTTGTTGGTGGCCTGACAGTCATGGCCCCCATGAGCATACCAAATTTGGTGCGTCGAAGTATCGTATACAGTAAGATATATGGTACTCGAGCAGGACACTGCACGACAGTGTCGTGCTGAGTTTCCGTATCCAATAACATATCCAAAACACCCTAAAATCAACTCAATCATAATGATATGTAATCTACACCTAATTAGCTATAAACTTATGTAATTAGTTTTGAAAATTACTAAAATAAATTCCTATGTAGCATTTCACCAAACACTTATTTAAAAACACCGATACGTGTCCGATACGGACACCAAACCAAGTCCAATTCCTACCAAAATTGGTCTACAGGGGTATGGTACCTAGATGTATGCATCTATGAAGAAAAATTAAGGTTTTAATGGGTATAGATAGGTTTACCTATTGAGAGTTGGAATCTCAATGTAAAGAGCCTAGTATCGATGTTTTTCCTCAATTTACAACGGTCCCGAAGCTTCCAACCCTTGCTAGCTATCCACCAATGGCTTCTACTACTGTAGAAGAGTCCAATGCAAAAGACGGCTCAATTTGGAGTTGAATTAATGAAATGGGGTAATTTGCGGAAGAACACTAAACTAGGGTTTCTATTTGAGTTGAAAAGAGGCAAGGGCTATTAATATGATACTTATAGGAGGGGGATTTACTACTTGTGGCTGCCACAATAGGATCTAGGGTTAGGTTTAGATGTAGATGGGTGGCTAAGGCTTCTTGTCAGTCCCTGTTTTTCAAAATTGATTTAATTAGTATTAATTAGTTGCTTATGACATGTTTAGCTTTAAAATAATTTATTATGATTTTTAGGAATTTTTTAGAATTTTTTTAGAATTTTTAAGATAGTTTTTAAGTTAAATTATATCATTTTGTAATTAACTAAATTATTTTAATAGCATTTTGTAAATATTTAAATTGTTTTAATAGTAGTTTGTGATTAATTCAAATGTTTTAATTAGTTTTTTATAAATACTTAAATTGTTTTAATGTCAGTTTGTAAATGTTATTTGCAAACTTAACCTAGGGAGGGACCTAAACCTAAATACCTAAATCCTAGGGACCTAACTGAAAACCTACCTACCCATCCCCGACGACCGCCAGCTGCCGACGACCGGCAAGCTGCCCCGCCATTTCCTGCCGACTTCGACCCTAGCCGACTTTCTAACACTATAAAACGACACCCCTCACTTCCCTCGACCCACCACCACCACTACGACCCATCTCAGCCCAGCTCCGCCCACTTCCTCCCCCATTTAGCTTTGCCGTAACCCTAGCCCCGACGAACCCCCCGTCCAGCCTCCACAACAGTCGCCACCGCCATCAACCACCACCCAACTATTCGCCACTATGATGAGTCCAGCGCCGCCTGAGCGCCTCGCCGACGACGTCTCCTCCTCCGTCCATCCACCTCCACAAACCCTAACTCGATCGGACACGTAAGTTGCAGCTTCAAATCGTGTCGTGCGTGTCTCATTTTCACATACGTGACTCGCCAGGACACGAGCACTACGTTGGTATGTCTGGACACGTCCGACTCAACTCGTGTGTGTCGTGCGTGGCCAGGACACTCGGACTCGCTAGTTTTTTCGTGTCCTTAACTGTCAGGACACAAAACTGTGCTATCGGGTTTAAACCCGTTAAACCTAAAACCTAAATAAATCTAAACTAAACCCTACCCCTAACACACAGAGTGGGCTGACCCCCTGGCCAGCCCGATTGAGCCTGAGAACTCGACCCC